>VBSM01000662.1:13779896-13790482 GCA_008086735.1 Cheirogaleus medius
GCCTCCCAGAGAGCTAGGATTACAGGCGTGAGCCACCGCGCCCGGCCTGCTGCAATTTTTTAAAGCAAATTTTTTTAAAAAAACAAATCATTAACTTGCCATTCTAGATCTATGTGTATTTACGTGGAAAGATTCCCAAGAAAATTTTAAGGTACTAAAGCAAATTGCAGAATAATTTGCAGAGTACGTTAACATTTATGTAAACAAATTATACCTAAAGCAGATATGTTCTACACATACACCAGTGTATACAAATATATAGAAAAAGATGTATACCAGGTTGGCAAGTGTTAACCCTGTGATGCAAGGGGGATTGGGAAATATAAATGGGGGTGGTGAAAGTATAATTTTGCTTTCTCTTTATTGTTTGATTTTTTTGAAAAGTAGAATACATTCATGTATTACTTATGTAATTAAAAGTAAATTTTCAAAAGAGAAGGGGAAACCTGAAATGAGGCAATCAGGCATCCAAAGCAAAAACAAAACACCTATCGCTGAACCCATGATGAAATGAAGTTTCCTTCATAGGTGGTATTGTGTTATAGGTGTTATATCATAGGTGGCGTTACAGTATCATAGTTACCTGCTACCAAGAATAATTTCTTTTCACTGTCTTCTTGTCACTGTTGAATGTCTCAAGAGTTGTCTATGTGCGCAGTTTCTATTTGCTCATCTCCCATTTACTGACTCCAGTCTGATTAATGCTCAGAAATGCTCTTCACAGACTTACTATGAACTCTTCCATGTTGCTGTATCCAGTGGACACTTTTCTCTCCTCCTCCTGCTTATCTTCTCAGCACAAATAGATTCTGTTAACCACTGCCTTTCCTCTCTTGGCTTCTCTGACACCAATCTTGTATTTTTCTCCTGCTCCTTTGGCTCCTGATTTTTAAGATACTTTGTAGACCAAGAAAAACATGTCTGTGGGATGAGTTCCACCATATATTGCAATTTTGCTGATTTGCAATTTCTCCTTTTTAAAAAAACATATTATTCTGTTTCATTCTCAGCTTCTCCAATTCTGTGTTGATTTTTTATAATACTTTTTAATTGTTCCTTTTTCCCCTAAAATTGAAAGCTTTATGAAAGTAGTTTCTGTTTATTGTCTACCACTGTGCACTGTGCCTGGCACATTTAGCTAATCTATAAATGTTTGAGAATCAGTGAAGGAATTAGTACCTGCTTATTTGACTTTTTTAGGTTGTTTGAAGATTTTGCTTTCTCTTTGTGGGAATGGGGTAAAGGAATAGGAGGGGAAATTTTAAATAACCAGTGAGCAAATAATTGATTATAAATGGCTGTGTAATGTGACTGTTGGAATAATGCTTTAATGGTTACCAGTTTGAAGAATAAGATAATCACCACTGAATTTTGAGAAGAAATGTTCTTTAAACTTTGTCTAAAATAAACTGAGCTATTCTAGTAGATCTGCCTGTATATTTATACATAGCAACTATACATATATATTCTAGATGACCAGAGCTGTCAGTGAAAGTAGTGACATATTCATGCAATAGGCGTTGGGTTAGAACTGTCATTATCTAGTATCTTTTTATTATTATTACCTGATAGAGTAAGCTGAATCATTAAAAATATGTTTTAAGTTTTGGTCCATTGATTTTGAAGTGGGACGTAAACGAATGTTTGCTATTGTTTTTCATATCAAAATTACTAAAAAGACTCTATTGAAAGTTATAGCAAATATAAAGGAAAAATATTTTCCAGAATTAGTTTTCTACAAATGGAGAGTAAATTTTTCTGTGATACTTAAGTTTAGAAACACAGCAAATGAGAAGTTCACTGTTTATTTAAAAACAGGCATTTGCCTTATTTTGGAGAGTAAACCCTTCGAAAATACACCAGAAAATGAAAAAATGTAGAAAAGAAAGTTTTTTGTTTTGTTTTCAGCCAAAACAATCACATTTTATAGTAACTTACTTTCCAGTATTTTTTAAAAATAAGGACTCTTTAATAAGGAAAGAGAATATTTCTGTTAAAGTTAATTTTGATAGATACTTATCTAGGTGTTCTCTTTTTTCCATTGCCATAAAAGCTGGCTGATAGAGTTGTTTGAAAAGGCTTTCCTTTGTTCCCTCTCAGCAGGATTATGTTAGGGTACAAATTATGATTTTGACAAAAGAAAATGAGTGTATTAGTTTTAAGTTTGACAACATAAAAGAAAACTCAAAAATAAAAGTGGCTTAAACAAAATAGAAGTTTCATAAAAGAGGACTGGAGACAGGTAGGGGGTATGTGGTGATCAGGAACCAGTCTGTTGCCCTCCTAACCATCCTAGGGCATAGCTTCCATTTGAAGGTGGCCTTATGGACAATTGTGCCTGCAGGAGCTTCAAGCCCTTGTGTCAGTATTCTAGGTAGCCACAAAGAGTAAGGGGGAAGGACCAAAGACTCTACCTTTTAGTTAAGCCAACTACCCATAAACAGTTTTCCCAGAAAGTCCCAGACAACTTTTCCACTCATTAGCCAGAACTAAGACACATGGCCATACCTAGCTATAAGGAAAACTGGGAAATTAGCCTAGGTGCATTGCTGCCCCAAATAAAATTGGGCTTCTCTTATTAAGGAAAGAAGGGAGAGTGCATATTGGATAGGAAAATAGCATTCTCTACTATAGTGAGGGAAATAATAGTTTTTGTTTCTACTAAGATATGCTAGGTAACTCTGAAAATTTTGTTGAAATTACAAATTTTCAATAAATGTAGTTATCAGCAAGATTTCTTTTATAAATTCCTATTGGAAAGAACATGGACAATTGCCATGGACTTGTATTCAGAGGTCTTTTAAAAGGTACTTCAGGGAAATGATACAGATTATGCTTTGACTTTTTACTGTAGAGAGAAGTGATCACTCTTATTTTTACTCCTTATATTCAAGCTCTGGAGTCCTAAGAGGGTTCTGACATTATCCCTTGCAAATTGAGTAGGTGTAGCCCTGAAAGCTTTATTTAGCTATATAGTGCTTACTAATTCTAGTCAGATTTCATTCTTTGTTTTCTGATGTTCAGAAAGAAATTAGAGAAAACTTAAAATATATAAATTATTCCATCAGATACTCAAAAAATATTTGTTGGGGCCATTTTTGCCTGTAATCATGTTGTTTTTTAAAGCTGTTACAGGTTTTATTGCTGAGATACTTAGAAAACAAGTTCCTGTCTCATTCTATTGTTCTTAGGTGATTGAGCTGGAAATGTTTATGCAGCTTTTATAATGGTGACTTATTGGCTGAGTATGTGTGCCTGCTGCTGTCTTTGGCATTTGAATAATGAATTAACATGTAGGTAGCCATGGGAAAGGAATGTTATGAATGGACTTTGCCTACGCTTTTTTGGTAGCAAATTTTACTTGCTACGAAGTTGCTGTGCCATACCTTTTCTTCAACTATTACAAAGCTATTATTTTTCACTGTGATGGATGGCGGTAACCTTTGCCACACCGACCTGTTCTCAGCATGGTGTATGTCATCCTAACCTGCAGGTGTAGATGTCTATATAAAGGATTGGTATAAATGCCAAAGTTACTTAATAGCATAAAATGCTTCCTTTTAGCAGTAGCCTTTGGCTCTGTCCAACTGTCTTAAGATTGGTTCATTTATTAATATTTCATACACATTGGATAATTTTTGAGGTCACAAATTACAGCTATAATTAAGTCTTTCTTTAAATTGGTTTTGTCAAAGTAGATGCTTATGGTAAACAACTTATTCATTTTATTTTGAACTTTTGTATTTGGAGGATTGGATATTTTAATTGTCTTCACCTCTACCTTCCATTCTACCCTCTTATCTTAAGCTAGTTTATATAAGCAGTAAAATGGGTAAATGAATATGAACAAACTATTAAAATATATATGAGCACACAGGCTCTCTTTGGCAAATAAATGACATTATACAAGACAAGATAAGATGTTCTTTCCCTGGTGGTCTGAGATGCCTGCAGTACTGGAACTAGTTTGTATACATATGTACAACAGGAGTAAGTTTACCTTACTGAGCAACTTTATTCCTGAAGTTATGTGGATTTCAATTTCCAGCTTTACTAAAAAATGATTGAGCAGTTAGTTTATCATAAGCATTTACACTGGAGTAACTGGCATTTCTCAAGTGTCCATTTATTTTCTTTTTTCACTTTTTTTTTAAACGAGTATAAAACCATGAGCAAGGGATTAAAGAAGTGATGGAAAGGGATAAGGCTTGGTAAACTGCTGTAACTTTTAATTTTGACTCCTTAGGCAAGTTTTACGTATGCACCATAAATTGTCTGAAGGAAAGCTATTTTAGTTACCATCTCTTAAGTGGTGAATTTAAACACAGTGCTTTCATTAAAAACATAATCAGTAAGCTTAATGTGGCTCATCTATTTCATTCTCTACTGTTAACTGGCTTAGAGTTTAGAAATTTGGAGAGTTGTCTATGGCCACTTAAAGCTTTTACTCTATGCTTACATGAATATCAATATGTAAATATTTGAGTTTGTTTAGGTAATCTTGGAGATCACCTTTGTAATTTTGTTTTATTTTACTTTAATTTCCAACCTTTCTTCTCTTTCTCTGATCTGGAAAAAAATAGCACTGTAACAAATGAGTTCTTGCTCTCATTCTCTCTAATTCTTCCCCCTTTTTCCCTCCCTCTGTTCCTTCTTTCTTTCTTTTAAGTATAGATAATTAAAAATATTTCATTAAGAGGGATTATGCCAGATGAATGATGTAAACCAGTGTAAAAATATCTTTGTTGATTTAGATTATTCTAGGACATGTGCTGTCTCTAAACCATTCATTAATTTGAGTGTTAGACAGTGATATGAAAATTAAGAAGCCTTTCAGAGACTCCTAACTTATCCCAATAAGATAGGAAGAGTTCATGTTCTTAGATATTTTTTTTGTGTGTATTTATTGTATATAAGGGAATAAACTATGCATTTATAGGAATTTTAACCTCTTAAGGAGCATGCCAGAATCTGATTAAGTAAAACATATCATAAGGTAGATTTTTTTTGTTTCTGGTTGCTGTACACATTGTCAATATACAAAAATTCTAAGACTGTTGTAGTTTTAATTCATTTGTTTTCTTAACCTCAATATTTTCACCTGTGCCTTTTCAATCATGGTTTTCTTTCTGTCTGCTTGTCTTCTCACAATTTTCTATTAATTTGCCTTATAGTATTTACTGTCTGATATTGCCTTTTTCCATACTGTGCATTAATCTGTAATTTACCTTTTGCCAAACATTTTTTGAGTATCAGTTGGAGAGAGTTCATGTCTTCTCTGTGAGCCAAATTGAAAGACAGTAGTCACTTGAAAAAGGATGCTCTTCTTTGTATGAAATCAAAACTATCCTGTATTCTACTTGAACAAGTTTCCCATCATCTTTCCTCCCACCACCTCTCTAAATGGAAAGCAGATTTGATCAAATAAGGATCAATAATCAATAATGAATGATTTTCTGTTGCACTTAAAATAAATTACATTTAATGTGTGAATAGGATCACTCTGATACTTAATTATCTATTGTTTGACTGCTGGTTATCCTCCTTCATTAGCTAATGGAAACAATTAGACTAGGAATGGCTGTTACTGGATCTTAGATCTAGAAACTCCCACAACCCCAGTATGTAAGTATTGTGAGTTCTTTCAATGTTGGCTTCTGCTTTAAAGGATTCAACTTGTAATATTTTCATTTTTAAAGGTATCATCCTCTTTTAGTAGAGTTAGAATTGTAAATTATCTCCTTGTCAGGTCGTTAGATAAGCTTACTCTTCAAGCTTTTCATCTTTAATAGATTTTCTGAGATGTTTATAAAAACTAAAAGCCTTGTTTAGTTGACTGATTAAATTAAGAAATTACAGCATATTAGACTTAGCTGTTATGTGTTTTTTAAGCCAAGATAAGAATATTTTCTCCATAAAAGATAAAATGAAACCTGCTAGTATATTGATGTGGACATTAGGGATTAAATTCAAATATTGTGATATAAAAATACTGAATATTTCTAAAATGTGTTGCTTCAGTGGAATTGTCTGTAATTCAAAATTCCACCACCACTATCATTACCACCACCATCATCATCGTCAACATCATCATTTTTTAAAGCTGTAAACTTCAGGGTCTCTATACCATTAGGTATAGTACATTTCCCTGAACTTTTGGGAGTGGGGGAAAAAGGAAGAGAAGGGGAAGTAAGGTCTTTAAAAATCTGAATAGAGAAGGAGAGATAACCTTCTTTGCTGGAAATTTTTGTGATCTTGGGAGCAATGGATGTGGCAGGCACAGTTGGCTTAGAGATACGGTTTCAACCTTTAAATAGAGATCTCTAATGACTGAGGATTCTTGCTGTATTATAACTTATGAGAAGTAATCATAAAATGGTATATTTGGAAGGGTCCTTATTACAGGTCACTTCTTATATTTCAAAGGTAA
This sequence comes from Cheirogaleus medius, assembly GCA_008086735.1. Taxonomy (NCBI): domain Eukaryota; kingdom Metazoa; phylum Chordata; class Mammalia; order Primates; family Cheirogaleidae; genus Cheirogaleus; species Cheirogaleus medius. Next base: position 13,786,327 of record VBSM01000662.1, read on the forward strand.
GGAAATTGAGGTCCAGAGAAGGTAAGTAATGTGACCAAAAACTGGAATAAGAAGAGCTAGTAGAGTAATTCATATCTCCTGAATACAATTCCGGTGTTTTCACTATGGTACTGTAATGAACACTGTTTCTAATGAAGTCTACATTTTTAAAGACCTGTAATTTTCTGATTTTTTTTTTAAATAGGTTATTGTATCCTAATGTGTGAAGTTTCTGTGTTAAAGCTGTGCCTAGATTTGATGTTCCTTTTTGAGAGGTTTATTTAGTCTTTTTTTGTTTGCTTGCCTGCCTTTTAGAGTTGTGTGGGTGAATAAAATGTTATCTAGGTCTTCTGTACATTTTCTGTTTTATAGGGGAAGCATAATAATTTAAATAGCACTTATAATATTCAAATGATTATTGGGAAAATTTGTTAGTTTTTTTCCTGTGAAAATATTCCCCAATAAAAAAGAAAATATTTACATCACACAAGATATTTATGAGGGGTTAGAAATACAAAGCTAAATGAATATTAATAAAAAACTAGCTACTTCTAAAATTTCAGGGGAATCATATATAATTTGTTGACATTTCTTATATTAATAAGGGCTTCATTTAATTGACCATTTATCCCCTTATGCATTTCAGGATATTAGATTTAGACCATTCTCCTTAGAGACTTACTGTTTAGTAAACACAGATGATCCCTGAAACTCTCCAAATGGATGTGTAACTTGAGGCGATTAGAAATGATGATTTGGAACATTTTTTTCCCACTGCTTTGCATATACAGTTGATCCTCATTATTCATGGATTCTGTACTTGCGAATTCACCTACTTGCTAAATTTTACTTGTAACCCCAAAATCAATGGCTACTTGCAGAGCAGCAAAAAATTTGAATCACCTGTTGTGCACATTCCCACCTGAGGTGGAAACAAAGCAACACTCTGCCTACTTGTTTCAGCTGTCATACTGTAAACAAGCATCCTTTTGCTGCCAATTAGTGCCATTATTTTCATATTTTTCTGCTTTTTCTCGGTGATTTTGTTGTTTGAAATGGCACCCCGGCGAAGTGCTGAAGTGTTGTCTAGTGTGCCTGAGTGCAAGAAGGCTGCAGTGTACTTCATGGAGAAAATATGTGTGTGAGCTGCGCTATTTTCAGGCATGAGTTATAGTGCTGTTGGCCATGAGTTCAGTGTTAATGAATTAACAGTATATATTAAAGTGCTTTAAATAGAAATGTTACAGCAAGTGTTACAATGGGTAGTCCCGAGGACAAACCGAGTAGCACACGGAGAGTTGGAGAATAAAAGTTTATTCACTGCCGATGGGCTCAGAGGGGTCTTGCCACCAAATTCTGAGCCCTGTCTACCCAATTTTCCCCACTTTTGTTAAGTTGGGGTGGTCCAAGCTGTTGGATATCAAGTGACTAATGCCCACCAGGTAATAGGTTAGTATTATGTTGATGCACCAGGTAATAGGTTAGTTGATAGGCCAGGTAATAGGTTTCGTGTTATGCTGATGTGCCAGGTAATAGATTAGTTGCTGGGCCAGGTAATACGTTAGTATTATGCTGATACGGGTCTTCTGTGAGGGGTGGGGGTCTCAGGTGCGCTGCCAAGTAATAGATGGGGGTTTCTCTTATCATTCCCCCCTTTGATGCCCTTATACATCTACTGTAGGGCATCATTTCCCAGTGGGTGATAGCCTCCTAAGGCCATCATGTGAGCTGTTGCTCTCCAGGTTTCAGTTGTCTCTACAAATTTTATAATCGTGCTCAATATGCAGGGGCCTGTAATGGTGCCAGTCCAGTATTTCTTTCCCCACTGTGGCACACCTGAGCCTGACTATAACATGTCTTTGGCATGTAGGTGCGGACTGTGAAACTTCCCATGGTCCAGAAGCCTTGAATAATCCCGTTAGTGGAGGGAATCCAAGTCCTAGCATAACAAGTCTCAGGGCAGGGTTTCTTTACCACAGTTGTTAGGGTGAGGAGGGTAGGGACTGAGGCAGGAGTAGACATCCTATAATGAGCCAAAATACCACAGTTAGAGATGCCGTCTGCAGTACAGTCCAATCTCCCGGAGCTACCGAGAAGAGTCCAATTCCTAGTGAAGTCACTATAACCCCAATGAGAGCCAGGGCCATTTACTTCTGTTCAGTCCTGGGTGTGGCTGTCCTCTTTGAGAGACGGTTAAGATGGATCTTTAGTGGGTTCTGCTGGTCCTGATGTGCAGTCCAGAGATCAGTTTCGTTGTCTGGTTCAGCCTTTTTCACCCGGGAGTGATGGATCCATGGAGTGATACCTGCAACTTTAACAGCAGTGAGAGTAACCAGTATCACCATATGGGGACCCTTCCAGGTGGGCTCTAAGGGTGTTCTTTTCCAGTCCTTTACCCAGACTAGACCCCTTGGTTGGTGGGGGTGGACAGGGTGACCCAGGGCGATAGGGGTTTTTCTAGGATGGTGTGGTGGATATGGCGCATCATTTTGGCTAAGGCTTGAAGGTGTGTGTTTATATTCAAGTCCCCTAGTTGTCTAATGTCTCCCCTTAATCACTTGATGAGTGGGGGAGGTCAACTGAACAGGATTTCAAAGGGTGACTATCCTGTGGGCCCTGGTGTGCACCTGACTCTGAACAGGACTCGGCTTAGCATGTCTACCCAGGGCAATTGTGTTTCCTGACGCAGCTTCGCTAGAATGGTCTCGAGGGTCTGGTTGGTTCATGTGCTCTACTTTCCCTGAGCTCTGTGGCCTGTAGGCTGTATGTAGTTTCCATTTGATTCCTAGTGCCTTGGTGAGGGTTTGCATGACCTCCGCAGTGAAGCTTGGTCCATTGTCACTGCCAAAGGAGAGTGGCAGACCGTACCTGAGGATGATTTCTCTCCATAGAAGCTTTGCCACTTCCCTAGCCTTTTCGGTCCGGGTAGGGACTGCCTCGACCCAGCCCGAGAAGGTGCATATCACTACCAGCAGGCATTTGTAGCCCGGACATGGTTTTACTTCTGTGAAATCATCCTTGAACGGGGAGGTTCTGGTGTACTGGATCCCTAGGGCTGGTCTCGGCCTGACTGCTGCATTGTTTTTAGCACAGGTCTGGCAGCGGATGCTGACTGCTGCAGTGATGGACAAAAGTTTGGTGATGTAGTACTACCAGGCGAGTAACTGCATGAGGGCTGTTTTCCCTAACTGAGTCAGGTTGTGATGTCGGGAGACAATAGAGTGTGCTGATTTATTGGGGATAAAGATGTTATGGTTCTGTAGGTGCCACCACCCGTCTGCGTTTTTCTTGGCCTTCTCCTGCTCTGCTCACTGGTTGGAGTGTTGTCCTCTGAACATTCTCGGGTAGCTGCATTTTTGGCTGCTTGGTCTGCCAGGCGATTGCTGGTGGCAATTGGATCTGTGCGCTTTTGGTGCCCTTGACAGTGGATGACCGCAATATCTTTTGGCTCCTAAACTGGCTCCAGCAGTTGGAGGATTTTATCCCTATTTTTGATCTCCTTTCCACCTGCAGTCAGCAGTCCCCTCGCCCTGTGTATTGCCCTGTGGATATGTATTGTGACAAAGGCATACTTAGAGTCTGTGTATGTTTGCCTTCTTACCCCAGGCATGCCTGAGGGCTTGGATGAGGGCCCATAGCTCTGCCCTTTGTGCCGACCACCCTTGGGGCAAGGGAGCTGACATGATGAGCTCATCGAGTGTGGTGACTGCGAAGCCTGCCAGTCGTTTCCCATTCTGAACAAAACTGCCATCCGTGTAGAGTTCTAAGTCCAGTGCCGGTAGATGACTTTCAGATCTGGCCAGCTGGCATAGACCTTCTCTACTGCCTTGGTGCAGTCATGGTCCGGGGGCCTTGGCTCGGTGGGTAGGAGAGTGGCGGGATTCAAGGTCCGCACAGTCTCCAGGGCGACCCACGGATTTTCGTGTAGCGGTCCCTGGTATTCCACTAACCGGTTGCTTGAGAGCCACTGGTGGCCTGAGGTGTTCATTAGAGATATTACTGAATGAGGGACTTGCACACGGAGGTTTTGTCCCAGTGTGAGTTTGTCTGCTTCCTTGACTAGCAGGACAATGGCTGCCAGTGCGAGGAGGCAAGGTGGCCATCCTGCCGCTACCGGGTCCAGTTGTTTTGACAAGTAAGCCACTGGTCTCTGCCACGGGCCCACAGTTTGAGTCAA
>VBSM01000662.1:13791855-13819554 GCA_008086735.1 Cheirogaleus medius
TAGGGCCTCGTACAGAGGCTTGGCCTTTAGGGAGAAACTTGGGATCCAGATGCAATAGAATCTGGCCACTCCAAGGAATTCTCTGAGTTGTCTCCGACTGGTCGGCCTTGGATTTGTACAGATGGCGTGCTTACGCTCATGTCCCAGTGTCTGGGGCCCTGAGTGATGTGGAAACCCGGGTACTTCACCTGTTGCCTACAGATCTGTGCCTTTTTCCAGGAGACTTTGTATCCTTTGTCAGCAAGCAATTGGAGCAGGCACTGGGTTCCCTAATGGCAGTCTTCTCTGGTTGGGCTTGCTAGGAGGAGGTCATCAATGTACTGTAGAAGTGTGCAGTGGGTTTCTTCTCTCGGAAAGGAGATGAGGTTAGTGGCTGGAGCCTCCCCGAATACAGTTGGTGAATTTTTAAATCCCTGTGGTAGTCACGTCCAGGTCAGTTGGGTTTTCCTTCTAATCTGAGGAACCTCCCACTCGAAGGCGAACAGAGTCTGGCTTTTCAGAGTGAGCTGCATGCAGAAGAAAGCATCCTTCAAGTCCAGGCAGCATCAGGACGAATGAGGCCCAGGAGGGTGTTTGGATTCGGTACCACTGGGTGGAGACTCACTGTAGCCTCATTAATCAGTCGCAGGTCTTAGACGGACCGGTATCTACCTTCGTTGGGCTTTTTGGCTGGCAGGAGGAAAGTGTTCCATGGGGATTGGCAATCCACCAAAATCCCCTCCCACTTAAGCCTATCAATGTGTTCCTGAATTCCCTCTCAAGCCTCCCTGGGGATGGGGTACTGTCATCTCCTGGTAGCTTGAGCTCCCGGTTTCATCTTTATCACCAGGGGTGCATGTTGGTGTGCAAGGCCAGGGGTGTTGTCCTCCGCCCAGACCAATGGAAAATCCTGCCGGAAGTCAGGCAGGTGCTGTTCCTTTTTGGCCATTCCGATTCCTGGGGCAGGGTGACTGTCATTATGAGAGTCTCTGGGGTGCCGAGGGTAAGGCTAGTGGTCCCTTCTGGATGGAAGGTCCCTTCCAGTTTGCTCAGGAGCTCTCGACCTAGGAGGGGAATGGGGCAGTCTGGTATGTATAGGAATTTGTGTCTTATCTGGTGGTCTCCCCATCTGGCATATTTGGGATTGGCAGAAGGGTTGAGCTACTTGAGTTCCAGTGGCTCCCACAATAAAGCGGGAAAGTGGTTTCCTGCTTTGTAAGTGGAGCCACTGGGGTTGTTACCACTGAGGTTGTTACCACCGAGTGTTCTGCCCCAGTGTCCACCATGAATGTTATTGGTCAGCCCCCCACTTCCATTACGACCATAGGCTCCTAGGGGCCAAGAGTCAGGGAACCCAGTCGGTCCTATTCCAAGTCGACCCAGTGAGACTGATGAGGTCCTGGGTCTCTGGCTTCTGCTGGAAGCCCCTGGGCAGGTTCCTGTTTGGCAGTGGGTGGTTTCTTTTGTTGGGGCATTCATGCTTCCAGTTACCAAACTCCCTACAACAGGCCCACTGGTCAGGCTTCAGGGTCCCTTGTCTCCTGGGTCCTCCTTCCCATGGCGGGCCAGCTCTCTTGGCTGGGTCAGGTCTTCCGAGGGCAGCGGCTAGGAGAGCAGCTTTCTGTTTCATTCTTTTGTCACTCTCCCTCTGGGCAGTCTGATCTCGATTTACATAGACCTTCTGGGCCACTTCCATCAGCTGCGTGATGTTCATTTCTGCAAACCTGTCAAGTTTCTGGAGTTTCCATCAGTTGTCAGTATAGGACTGCCCAACAAACGCAGCATTCACCATCCACTGATTTTTGGCTACCTCTGAGTCGAAGGGTGTGTAGACATGGTAGGCCTCACAAAGGTGCTCGTAGAATTTGCTCGATGATTCCTCCAGCTTCTGGGTGATCAGAGCGACTTTGTTCATGTTGGTTGGTTTACTGGCTCCCTCCCGGGCCCTGTGGAGAAGAGCTTCCTGATACCTTCCAAGTGCCTCTCGTCCACTCGGGGAGTTGAAATCCCAATCCCGGTTGGTCTTGGGTGCTGCTCTTTGTGCCCACTGCTACACATCCAAGATCCCTGCTGGAGCCACCTCCGGGTCCCAGCTACAATCCAGCGTCATTCTTCTGTGTTAAAAAGGGTCAAAAAAGGGCTGGCAGCAATCTTCCCAAGTGGGATGGTGGGTCTGGAAGATGGATTCCAGGAGATCAACGAGGGCCTGAGATTTTTCAGAGTATGGCGGGGTGTGAGTCTTCCAGTTCAGAAGGTCATTGGTGGCGAAGGGCTGGTAGCACCGGACTGGCTGACCTGGCTGAACGGACCCATCGTCTGTAACCTACATTGGACCTCGCACCTCCCACAGGGACATCTGGAGGGCTGAAGTTGGGGCCTGAGCTGACCGTAGCCAGTGAGTGATGGGAGCGTTGGCACCTGGTTGGTCCATAACTGGCGGTGGGGAGACTGATGATGGCGGGGTGTCTGGTGGATTGGGGGTTCTTCAGGAGGTGTCAGTCACAGTAGGGTTGCAGGGTGGTGGTGATGGATCATTTTCAGGAGCTTCCTGATAGGTGGGTTTGGACAGTTTGGAGTCTCTGGTCCTTTTGGGCCACAAAAATCCTGCTCTGTCCCTTATTAGCACAGAACCGGACCCAAGGTGGCATGGTCTGAGTAATCTCTAGCCATGAATCTATGTAAGGGAATTGGTCGGGGTGGCTGGGAGTGCCAGTCACAATTCCCCAAACTGCTTGCACTGTGGGGAGGTTCTAAGGTTCCTGTTGTGGGCCAGTCAACCCCGAATGTGGGGCATTCCTGTTCACAGAGGGCCCTAAGTCTACTGGGGCTCAGTGTGACACCGTAATCTCCCATGAAACCCTTCTTAAAGTTCTTTAACATGCATTTATTGAAATTTAGGAAGAGGTTATGGGAACCTCTGATTTATAACTGGTCAGTCAGGAGTAGAGGCGCCCTTTACTCTCTGGGACTTGTGACTGACGCCTGAAGGAGGGGCAGTCTTGTGGGGCTGAGTTTAACCTGTGGGATCTCTCAAATAGTTAGTTTCAGAATTACATTGAATGGTTGGGCACCCAGTTAGTGTTGGAGAATTGGAGAACTGATGGTGGAAAAGACACCATGTATTTGGTGTCAGAGGAAAAAGAACTTTACACTAGCCAAGAGCCAGGACCAACTTGCCAGTCATGTGAGTGAGGCACCTTGGACGTTAATCTTCACACGCAGTCAAGCTTTCAGTTGAGTGTAGCCTAAGCTGACGTCTGATTGTAACCACATATGAGACCCCGAGTGAGAATTGACTAGCTGAGATCTTCTCAAATTTCTGACTTACAGAAGCCTTGAGACTAATAAATGATTATTTTTCTTAAGCCTTTAAGTTTTGAGATGATTTATTATCTAGGCATAGTAACTGATATATATGTGTATGGGTATATATATATGTGTGTGTGTATTTATATATTTTAAAACTCCTTTTTATTGGGGTAGAAAATTTCATACATATGCAGAAGTGGAGAAAATAGTGTAATGAGTCCGATGTTACCATTACCCGACTTCAACAGTGATCAACTTACAGCCAGTCTTGTTTCGTTTGTACCTGTACACTTTCTAATCATACCTGTTAAGATTATTTTGAAGCAAATCCCAGACATCATTTCATCCATAAATATTTAAGTATGTATTTCTGAAAGATGAGGACTCTCCACAATATTAAATCCCTCCATATTAATAATTATTTCTTAAAAATCACCTAATATTCAATCAGTATTAATTTCCCTATTATCTTATAGTTTCATTTCTAAATTGTTGTTATATTTCCTCTTTCCTTCCCTTTTTTGCAATGTTTTCTTAAAGAAACAGGGTTGATTATCTTGTACAGTTTCCTACAGTCTAGGTTTTGCAAATGCATCCCTGTGGTATCATTAACATGTTCATCTTGCCCCTGCACTTCCTGTATATTTGTAGTTAGATCCATAGGCTTGATCTGATTTAGATTTTTTTGTTGTTGTTGTAATAGTTAACACTACTTTTAAAAAAAAGTTTTATTGAAGTGAAATGTACATAATATAAAATATACTGGTTTTAAGTGAGCAATGTTTATATATTTATAGTTTTGGAACTATTATAACAATCTAGTTTTAGAACATTTTTATTACCTTAAAAAGAAACTTTGTGTCCATTTACCATCACTCCACATTTCTGTGCCCAGACCTGGGCACTAATCTTCTATCTTTATAAACTGGCCTTTTTGGGAAACTTAACATAAATGGAATCATACAATGTGTCCTTTTGTATCTGGCTTCTTTCACTGAGCATGTTTTTGAGGTTTATCCATGATGTAGCAAGTATCAGTAATTGGTTCTTTTTTATTGCTGAATAATATTCTATTGTGTGTATATATATCACATTTTGTTTGGCCATTCCCCAGTTTATATGCTTTTTGGTTAAGAATAATGCTACTATAAACTTTGGTGTACAAGTTTTTGTGCAGACAGATTTCTCTTGTGTATATAGACACTTAGTAATAGAATTGCTAGATAATGTCATACTTTTGTGATTAGCTTTTTAAGAATCTGCCAAACTGTTTTTCAAAGGGGCTGCACTGTTTTACATTCCCACCAGCAATATATGAAGGGTCCAATTTCTCCACATCCTCAACAACACTTGTTAATGTCTGGCTTTTTGATTATAGCCATTGTAGTGGGTGAGAAGTGATATCACATTATTGTTTTAATTTACAATTCCCTAATAATGATATTGAACGTCTTTACATGTACTTCTTGGCCATTTGTATATCTTCTTTGGATAAGTGTTGCAACGCCACTTCCTAAGTTATTGTGTCCATCCATCAGGAGGCCCATAGTATATGCTTGTCTCTCTTTTTTGGAGAACAGCCATTTGTAGATCCATAATTATTAATTAAAGGAGATATTGGGCAGAGAATCTAGATATAGCACCAGGAAACAGTACTTGATTCCATTTCTTTCTATTCTGTTGCCCCAGGTCATTAGAATATTCTCATATTTTAGGACATACATACCATTCTGATGTAGACTACTCAATTCTAAGTATTATTGGTTGGATGATCTTTGTCTTCTAACAAAAGATCCTAATTATTATTATACCTTATGTATATTTCCCCCAATAACCTTGCCCTTTATTTTGAAAATCTAAGACATTTTTAGAAAGTTTTTTCCCTCTGAAGAACATAGCTCGCTCAGTACATTATAAATCAGAAAAAAATTTTTTAGAATTGTGGTGGTGACATCTTATTGTTATAATTTACCTACTACCTTAAAAAAAATCTATTACTGTCTTCCAGGGGACTTTTTTAGTTCTAAAGCAGCCTCCTACATCTTTTGTAATGTAGGAGACAGATCTTGCTGGATCACTGTAATCTTGCCAGTCTGATTTTTTTTTCTTTTTTTAGAAAATATACTGAATATGTTGGACTTACTCTCTCAACTCTACTTAAAGCCCCCATGAATGATTTCACCACTGATGACTGTCAGGTGGCTTCAGGACTTTGTTGAGAATATTGCACCTCTGTTTATGCAAGGAACAATTTAGTTAGGTTCTATTATATGTATCTCTAAGTTGTTACAGAGATTCTTAGAATCAAGGTTTATTCTCTTTCCCAGTAATTAGTAATATGTCATTTGAGTTCATAGTATTTAGAAACCTGTTGTAAAATAGTGTTTGTTTGTTCCCCCCACCTACCCATAAACCTTACATTTCTTGTTGTGTTTCATGATTACTAGGTATTTAATTGTAAAGGGTATTTTAAGAAGTTCTATTTAGGAATAGCTACTGCACAGCTGGGAGCTCATAATTGCTGCCTTGTAATAGAAACTTGGAGCTCAAGAATTTCTAACTGGAAGTTTAAAAATGATTCCATTTGAGGTAGATTAAAGATGAATTGAGCTACCAGATTTTTCACTATTTGCTACTGAAAGCATATGCATAAATGCAACAAAATCAAGCTTTTGATTTAGGAACAATAGTGATTTAAGTTATTGTTTTAAGAATTTTCTCTCATTTACCTGGATTTAATTTTTATTTTGTGCATTATAAAAATCATCTTTAGCCTGTAATCCTAGCACTCTGGGAGGCTGAGGTGGGCGGATTGCTCAAGGTTAGGAGTTCAATACCAGCCTGAGCAAGAGCTAGACCCTGTCTCTACTAAAAATAGAAAGAAATTAATTGACTAACTACAAATGTATATACAAAAAATTAGCCGGGCATGGTGGCGCATGCCTGTAGTCCCAGCTACTTGGGAGGCTGAGGCAGGAGGATTGCTTGAGCCCGGGAGTTTGAGGTTGCTGTGAGCTAGGTTGACGCCACGACACTCTAGTCCGGGCAACAGAGTGAGACTCTGACTTAAAAAAAAAAAAAAAATCATCTTTAAGTAAGCATTAATTATGTGAGTTCTACCCTTTTCTCCTTTTATATCAGGTAGTTCTAGAGTACATATGAGTAAAATGTTGGAGTAAAAATAAATTTAGAACATGATATGAGTGTTAATGTGGCACTTTGGTTGTTACAATAGTAACAGGGGAGACGTATGGTTTTTATTGTCAGAATTTCAGCTGTGCTCAGATGCATAATTTTTTATTTGAAAGAAATACACATGAGTGTATATACATGAAAGGGTGGCAGATGTCAGACTTCCTTTTAAACTGTTCAGCAATTCTTGCATAGAAGAGTAAATGATGGATTTTTGGATAGTTGGCATTTAACATGACCTGTTGAGTAAGTAGAGAAGAGAGAAAATAAGCTAAAGGCATAAAACATTATTTAACTTTAAAAAAATAGTATTTTAAAACACAATGAATATGAAAAAACAATAAAAAATGAAACCTGATACAGTGATGCATAGGTGGATAATACTAATTAAAATTGAAGGAAATTTGATATTAAGACAGGTTGAAAATGTGGGTATGTGTAAGATCCTCAACAGTGTCATTTCATGGGTGCCCATATCAGTAATGTTAGTAGTTAATCTATAAATTGTCAGTTTTGTTTAGCCTAAATACCTAGTTTTGTGTATCATCTCTTCATATGATACCTGACGTTATGGGTACCTCCTTTGTGTATATCAAGAGATAGTACACATTTGGTGTACTTTAATAAAAATCATGTTTTTGAACATTATATATGGACTTCTTGAACTCTCTTCTGCATGTAGAATTGAACCTGAACCTGCATATTCTGTTTTCTGAGTCTTGATAACGTTAAACTATTGCATTGTGGCACATTGTGGCGCATTGTGGCCCTAGACCATTGACAATACTTTTTAGCATAGGTACTTAGTCTGATAATGGTCTAAATATTTTCACTGTGCCTTGCCTTGTGGAGGGTGCCACCTAGAAATCCTAGATTGCCAGATGCTCCTATGGACCACTGCACAAGCAGAGCCTGGAATTTGTTTACAGTGATGTCCATCTACCCAGGGTTCCCCCATGTACTGCCCTGCCTTTTCTGTCACCTGTATGCCATTTTACCACCCAGTTTTTGCTCTTTTGAGGAATGGGGACTTGATCAGTGGGAGGGTTGTAGGCCTGTAGGAAGGAGAAATATTCGGTTCTAAATCCCAAGGCTACAGAGAGTTGGGGTGTCTGTGAGGGTTATTTGCTGCTCCCTGGGTTGCTGGTTTGGTGTAAGTGTGGTATCCAGGTAATAGTGCCCTCAAAACCATAATTAGGGATTTGATTATATCTTTTAACTCCCTGAGAGCATAACCACGAGTATAGCCTATTAAGGCTATTTTGAGACTTGCGTACATTCAGCCTTCAAGTACATCTTTGGAAATGTTATATATAAAAGTAAGGAACTGTCAATATTAAATGATGCTTTACTACAGAGTTTATTATTGCTATAAGGCTTATATATAAATGGTAAAAGTAAACAAGTTCTAAAAAAATCAGTGTTTTATTTATTTGCTCTTTGATGACTGGCTTTAGTCCTATATATCTCATGTGAAAAAATTTTTTAAGACCTTTTATTTATTAGGATTGTTCTTCATCTTCTGATTTTCAGTTGGCGATATTTTTTAACATGGGTCCAGCAGATTAGTGACTAGCGGACATATTTTGTTTGGCTGCTTTGTTATGCTTACACAGTATATATCAAGAAGCCAGGTTAGGTAGGCAGCTTTATACTTGGTTGCAAAACCACCTTATTCTCTATTTGTTTAACTAATATTGTTTACATTATGTTTTAATTGCAAGGCCCCTATTGGCATTTGAATTTGCAACCCTGTTGTCAAAGAACAGAGGGTAGGGCATCATAGTATAGCGAAGCAATAGGTTTTGGAATTAGACCAGGTTAGGTTCAAAACCCCGTTCTGCCTATGTGCATGTCCTTGGACAAAGTAGTTGACCAAGTCTTGTTTTACCTCATTTGTAAAATGGGGAAAACAAACTTATTTGTAAGGGTTAAGTGAGATGACAACCTACATGCAGCATTTAGCACATAGCAGGTACCTCATAAGTGGTAGTGATTCTTATTATAGACAGAGTTAATGGAAGAATTGCTAGTGTAATGGCAGCTTTCTCAAAATATTGGAAGCACCTGTTTTTATTTGATCCCTCATGTTCTTTCCCCTTATAATTCAAATCTCTAAGTTGCTTTTTGTGGAAATATATAAGTGGACATCTCCCTTAATATTTATTTAATGCTTCTTAGGAGAAAAATATTTGCTTTGCAATTCTCTTTTAATAGGTATCAATCATTTCAATATTTCTGAGGTCACAGTGCATGGGTCAAAAACATTTTATGCAAATATTAAGGTTTTATAATAAAAATGTTTCTTGATGACTTCTAGATTCTAAGGCTTAAATTCAGATTACTAGATAATATTTACCTTGTAAGTTCTATGTTGGCAAAATACAGTCTCATAGAGGTCTTTATCATACTGGAACCAGTGAGGTAAAAATATATGTTAAAAGTATAAATAACAAAAGACTTAATTTAGAAATTATTTTTGAAAAATACAATAGAGTGAATGTTTAAGCTTGTACTGTTTGGTGTTTCACACTAAATTGTACAAATTGGTATACTGGTTAGCTTGGGCTTAGTGTTTAAATTCTTTATTTTTTGATTTAGCATGCATATCATTGACACAAGAAGCATCACTCATGAGGCGATAACACCACAACATCCATATCGATTATGTTTCTCTTGACTATCATGTATATACACCGTCTAACTAGGCCAGTCACACAGTACGGAAGGGTAGACCTCGCATATCTTATTTCAGAGTAGTGCCAGGACTTTGTCTCGGCTGGCCGGAAGGTCTGCTTCCAGCTTCACAGTTTCAGATGCCCTAGAAAATAAACAAAATGATGCAAGTAAAGTATTTTAAAACAAAATGATTTATACGTCTACCTGTTCTTTTCTAAAATGCTCTCACTTATTAGATAATTATTGAAAAAAGAAACTCTTTCATTTGTTTTCTCTTCTGCATATATTCCCTACAATACTATTTTGAATGAGTACATGTCTAAATCAAAAATCAAAATGATCTGAACTTTTAAATTTCCAGTCAGTCTCTGGGAAAATTGTTTTGTGGGTTTAAAAACCTCAGTAGAACTAGTGCAGAGGAAAAAAGAAACATAATGACTTAATGAAACAATAAAATAATAAAATTATTATTTAATAAGATAAAAGATTTTCTTTTAATAACTAAACTCATTTCATGAGTGAGCTCACTGCTGAGCTTGAATGATTCTCCTGCCTTAGCCTCCCAAGTAGCTGGGACTAAAGGCACATACCACCACTTGGCTAATTTTTTAGAAAATTTTTTTGCAGAGATGGTTCTTGCTGTGTTGTCCAAGCTGGTCTAGGACTCCTGGCTTCAAGCAATCCTCCTGCCTCAGCCTCCCAGGATTACACGAATGTGCGACTGCTTCAGGCCTGCTTGATTGTTTTCAATAACATGCAGGATAGGAACCCAACTAGAGAAAGTAGATAGAGTAGTAACCAGGCTTCTTTTGTAAAAGAGAGAACTTAAACTGGGTGAGACTTGTAGTAAGCATGTTCATCACTCAGAATCAGTTTCTGAAAGAATTTGACACCGCTGACCATGGTGTTTTATTAAATATTTGATATAACAAACTATATGTTTGCTCTGATTGCTTCTCTGGCCTCATTTTCCTCTTTGTTCCACATAGGTGAGGTTTCCTCCAAGTGTCTGTCCTGCTTTTTTCTTTCTCTTTTCACCGACAAAGGTCTCAAACACATTTTTTTTCCCATCAAACACTTTTTAAAATTGTGATATAATTCACATACTGTAAAATCATTCTTTTAAAGTATACATTAAGTGATGTTTTAGTATTTTGCATAATACCTTGTACAGCCATCACTACTAATTCCAGAACTTTGATTACCCCAAAGAGAAACCCTCTATGGATTAATAATAGCCACTGCCCATTTTCCTTTACCCTAGACCCTGACAACCACTAATTTTCTTTCTCTGTTTATGGAATTGCCTATTCTGTACATTTCATATAAATGGAATCACACAACATGGCCTTTTGTGACTGGATTCTTTTACCTAGCATAATGTTTTCAAGATTTATTCATGTTATAGCATGTATCGATACTGTTTGATTTCATTTTATGGATGAATATTCTATTGAATGAATATATAATACTACATTTATCAGTTGGTAGATTTGGATTGTTTTCGCTTTTTGACTATTATGAATCATGCTGATATGAATATTTATGAACGAGTTTGTTGTTGACATATTTTCAGTTGTCATGGGTATATGCCTGGAAGTGAAATGTCTGGGTTACATGGTAACTCTGCGCTTAACTTTTTGAGGAAATGCCAAACTGTACCATTTTATGGTACCAGCAGCAATGAATGAGGATTCCAATTTTTCCACATACTTGTCAATGTTTGTTATTGTCCATCTTTTTCGTTATAGCAATCCTAATAGATGTGAAATGGCATCTCTTTGTAGTTCTGATTTTGTATTTCCTTAGTGGCTAATGATGTTGAGTGTCTTTTCATGTGTTTACAAAACATTGTGTATCTTCTTTGAAGAAAAGTCTATTCAGATCCTTTGCCATTTTTAAATTGGGTTGTCTTTTGATTGTTGATTTATAAGAATTCTTTATATATTTTGGTTACTTAAAGCCTTATCAGGTACATAATTTAAAATTATTTTCTTGCATTTGCAGGTTATCAGTATACTTTCTTGATGATATCTTTTGAAGCACACAAATTTTAATCTTTGATGATTTGATGAAGTCTAGTTTATTTTTTCTTTATATTAATATGCTGTTTGTGTCATAACTAAGAAACCATTGCTTACTCCAGGGTCACACAGAATTGTACCTGTATTTTCTTGTAAAAGTTTTATAGTTTTAGCACATATATTTAGGTTTTTAATCCTAATCAGTTTTTATATGTGGTGTGAGGTGTGAGGTCCAACTTTACACTTATGCGTGTGGATATTCTATCAACCCAGCACCATTTGTTGAAAATACTATTTCTGCATTAAATTGCCTTGGCACCTATGCCGAAACCAATTACTTGTAAATATATGGGTTGATCTTTATTTCCATGATCTATAGGTCTATCCTATGTTTCTACCACATAGTCTTAATTATTATAGCTACGTAGTAAGTTTTGAAATTGGGAAATGTGAGTACTCCAACCTTATTATTCTTTTTCTAGATTGTTTTAGCTATTCAGAGGTCCCTCATAATTCCATATGAATTTTTGGATCAGCTTGTCAATTTCTGCAAAAATAAAATCAGCTGGGATTTTTGTAGGGATTTTATTTAATCTGTAGGTCAGTCTGGGGAGTATTGCCATTGTAATGATATTGAATCTAATAGTCCATGAACATGGGATACATTCCTTTTATTTAGGTCTTTAATTTCTTCCAATGATGTTTTGTGGTTTTTAGTATATAAGTCTTTCACTTCTTTTGTTAAAAGTTTATTACTAAATATTTTATTCTTTTTCATGCTTTTGTTTAAAAGGAAAATGATAAAGCATGTATGACAAAATATGAACATTTGGGGGATCTTGGTTGAAGAGTATACAGGAATTCTTTATACAATTCTTTCATCTTTTTTATAAGTCTGAAGCTATTTCAAAATTAAAAGGTAAAAAAAACTACATGAAAGGAAGGTAGGGCAACTGATAGACCTAGAAATTAGCTCTTGGATCCTCAATACTAATTGTTGACTCTCAAGTCTTATTTCTAGAGGTTGGGCAAAAATGGGGTGCTTTTCTGAGTTCAGGACTCCAGTTATAATATCTCATTTCAATTTTGGCAATCATTGTTATGCCAACAATCAGACAAATTAATGTCTTTTCAAATTCTAATTATTGAAAAAGCTGGTTCATTCCAAATGGAATAGGCCCCAAATCTTCAGAAGAAATGTATTTAGTTTTTAAGCATCTAAGCAAGAATTGCAATGATAGTTAGCATTATGGTATGTGTGTGTGTGTGTGGGGGGGGGTATTTAAACCATATTTGCCTTTTATTGTTCAAATTGGTTTCCTGAAAATAAACTATCAGTAAATTTGTTGTCATTTTCCTCCGTGAGTACAGGATTTTTTAATGTTTTTTTAAGGGAGACAAAAGTATGTATTGCTGGGTATTGAGCATGGTGTTAAAAGCTTATTCTTGGGTAGTTCTGTGCTTGATAAATTACTTATTTTGGTGGAGTGATATATTGTCAATTTTCACTTATATACGTTTCATGAGAGCAAGGTTTTAAGTTTTTTCAGAGTACATGCTTTGTTCTGCAAACATTTTTGTATGTGTGTGTGCGTGCGTTTGTGTGTATGTGTGTATGTATATACCACACATAGTGAGCCCTCCATATCTGCAGATTCCACATCCATGGATTCAACCAAACACTGATAAAAAATATTTGGGGTAAAGAAAGCAATAAAAGTGACAATACAACAATAAAAATAATACAAATAAAAATTCAATATAACATTTACATTGTATTAGATATATGAGTAATCTGGAAATTATACAGGAGGAGGTGCCTAGGTTATATGCAATTACTATGCCATTTTATCTTAGAGATGAGTATTCTCAGATTTTGGATCCTGAGGGAGGTCCTGGAACTAATTCTCCACGGATACTGGGGGACAACTGTCCAAATACTATATACGTATATGTATATCAACATGCACACACTTGCATATAGTGATTAAGTTTTTATTGAATCAACCTATAGAGCCAGAACTATGTTTTATCCATCTTTATATCCCTAAAAATTGATATTCAATGAATGTTTTGAGTTTTTGAACTGAAAGGAACCTTAGAAACTAAACTAGACCTTCCTACTCATTTTACAGATTGAGAAGCTGAGGTCCAGAGACAGTTAATGCCTCTTGTCCAGGGTTTCCTTGCTCACTGTCTTAACCAAGACAAACATCAACCTAATACTTGGTGATGATGTGCTTTAAAGGCTTTAGTCATAGATGAGTAGATTGTAAAAGTAACATTTAGAATCTGCTTCTTTCTCCCATCTTTATGCACATGTACACACACATATTCACACAAGTTCACTAAACTCCATTTAATTATCTCCATTGCTGGTGTCGAAAAACCCAGTTTCCTCATAAGTGTTTCCTGATCTCACCAAAGCCAATTTGTTTCCAGCTTTCTGAAATTAAAACAAGGCCTGTTCTTTGTGCTATAAACAAGAGTGGTAGGAGGAATCTTTTTTAATGGATTGGGTGCTTGTGATCAATGTCAGTGTTGTAAAGTGTGAAAATAATAGCAGTGTAACACAATATTAATGTGACCACTTAAATAATTTTTAAATTAGTATACTTTTTAAAATTCAAGGCATGTTATACAAATTACAACAATTTTCAGGTAAAAATTTTCTATGCAATGACAAATATTATCGTGTAACTTAAATCCAGTAGGTGCCTAATATGACTAGGATGTGGTTAAAAGTTCTATATAGTTTTAAAAGACAGAGGGTTAGCCAGGCATGGTGGCATGCCCTTATAATCCCAGCTACTTGGGAGACTGAGGCGGGAGGATCACTTGAGCCTAGGAGTTTGAAACCAGCTTGGGCAATATAGCGAGACCCTGTCTTTAAAAAGAAAAAAGACATGGGATTTGATATCCCCCTGTTGGTATGTTTATTCAAAAGAGAAACTGCTGAATTAATTTTTAAAAATCAGTTAATGGGAGTCATTTTTAAGTTTTAATTCAACTTTTAGTCATTTTCATAGTTTTATTACAGTTGTTTCTAGCCTCTATTCTGAGGAAGGTATTTCCAAGTTATTACTCAAAACAATCAAACAAACAAAAAATTACCTAACTGATACATCCAATGAGACTCCCCCGCCAAGATCTGGCAAGATAGTTTCCATTTTCAGAGTTTTCTTTAGGCTTTTATAATGTATACAATAAGTTAGAATGTTCATAAGCCACTAGTTATTAGTGATTTATGCTATTATACTTAAACACAGCACATAATGACTATGGACTTTATCCTTGCCCAGAAGACTTCAAGTTTAAATTAGAGAGATAATACAATAACAGAATGAGAGAATCAAGATTTCTACTTCCAGTTGGCCACTGTGAAACATAGACATGTTTTTACTGTGTTTTTTCTTGTCTTATTTGTTGATATCTATACCATATAGGATAGAAATAGTTTTAGGTATAAAAGATGTGCTTATATTTCAGATAATGAATCAAGATAATTTTAAGTTACGTAATAGACAATACTATTTAGAAATCAGGGGTTTGCATTAATTTGATTTTTCTTTTTAAAGTACAATTGACCTTTGAACAACACAGAGCTAGGAGCGCCAACTACCATGCAGTAGAAAATTTTCATATAACTTTTGACTTCTCCCAAACCTAACTACTAATAGGCTACTGTTGACTGGAAGCCTTGTAGATAACATAAAGTTGATTATCATATAAATAGAGTAGTGTCTATATATATTTTATGTGTTCATGACATACCGGACAGTTCCTTAATTTTTTTGGTATTTCTAGACTACATGGTTTGTCTCCAAGTCTTTTTCCAAATTGTTGCAAATCTCTGAAAATTTTTCTAATATGTGTATCAAAAAAAATCTGAGTATAAATGGACCTATGCAGTTCAAACCTGTGGTGTTCAAGGGTCAACTATAGTAGGAGAAAAGACCATTGCTTTGAAAAGGGAAAATAAGAGTCTAAATATGTCTAAGAGCATTTTACAGAATAACAGTTCGTCTTGGCTTTAGAGTGTGTTTTCAATGTTAACTAAACAACCAGATTTTCCTTTCAACTTTGGAAACTGCTGAGGGTTACCTTGATTCATGGCATCCTGCTTCTGGCAAAGTGGACAGAAAATTCCTTAAGTACTGACCTGCATATGTTCTGGTCTTCATTAAATCCTGTGTACTTTTAAAGTTAAATATTCTCCCCAGTTTTAACAAATACATTTATTAAAGTTGAAATTAGAGATAACACAAAAATAGCTAAGATTTAGTCTTATTTTAGATCCTGTGATAAACCAAAAAAAAAAAAAATAACAAAACTGCACACCAGAAAATATAACATTTTATGACTGCAAAATACTACTACATATATATTACATATATAGATAGTGATACATAAATATATTCCCAAGGGAAATTTTATCCATAATATTATTACTAAAAAATTGTTTTCACTTCACACCTTTAGGTCAATTTCAAGAGGTTTTTGTTTGGTTTCTATGATGTACCTTATAAAGGTCCAAAATTTGTAATCAGGAGTTTTCACTGGTTATCTATGAGAGCTCACTCCTATTTTGAGTTTTATATTCTCTAGTCCCCCATTCATGTCTCATTTTGAAGTCTGGGATTGTGGTATATTCCATCTTTAATGTGGCCTGCAGAGCCTCAGCAATAGCACTGCTAACTCTTTAGGCTAGTTGAAATGCACACTTAGAATCTTGTTTTTCTCTTTAAAAGCTGTGATTTGTTGTCTATTCTTTTTTCCTGCAACTACAGTTGTGCCTTGAAATGCACCCTGGGCTCTGTATTTTTGCTTACAAGCTTATGTCCCACCTCAAGCATTCAAGGGTCCATTTGCACCATCACATGCGAAGTGGATAGGGAGTCATACAGAATAAACTCTTCATAGCCACTGTTATTACTGCTCCTTACTGTGTGGAATTTTAGAGTTTATCACCAAGTGTTCGCAGCTTGTATGCGTAAATTGAAGTCTAATTTTAATATGTTTTTGAACATGTGTAATAATGTTTAAGTTAATTGTAGTTCTGTAGAGTTATTCATTCTTTTAACTGCAAAACTGTTTTTTATTTAACATTTAAGATTCCTAAGACATTGAAGAAAGATCAATGAAGCTATCCTTAGTCTTCATCTTTTATTGAGGCAGTATTATTTTTAACATTGATGTACTGTCCTTTAAAAATGCACCATTTGTCAATTTTCTGACATTTTATAACTATCTACTTGGCCAGTATATACTTAAAGAAAAAATACTATATATTCTTTATATTTGAATATTTCCAAGTCTTATTTAATTGTGATGGTTATGCTCTCTTTCTTCCCTCTATGATTTACAAGTTGTATTCACATGGCTTAGAAAAACTCCAGGGATCTTTGGTGATGGTTCTTATTAGAAGATTTTATTTTATTTTTTTTATTTCAGGGTATTATGAGGGTACAAACATTTTGATTACATTTTATGTCTTTGCCTCACCCAAACGAGGGTTAGAGGCATGCCCTTCCCCTCTACAATGCTCACAATTCACTATTGCAAGAATGTGGAAACAACCCAAGTACCCGTCAGTTCGTGAGTGGATTATTAAAATTTGGTATATGTATACAATAGAAGATTTTATTTTGATGAGGTGTTCATTTATTTTTATATATCTTTTAGATAAGGGCTTGGTTGACTTTCAAGTGGGTTCATTTACTCAGATGAGTTCATTTTTAAAATGTGTTCTTTTTAATCATTACAATTGACACTAATTGATTCTCTTGGGGTGTATAATAAGGATGCTAACTATGGAATAGGTCCAAAAGATCGTCTTTATTTTTTACCGTTTGTGGAGGTACCAACCAAGGGACAGATGCAGAAATCTTATTGGTCCTACTTGTGTCACACTTATTGATTGAAGAGTCCTCTCCACAGTTTTCAAGTTTGTGTCTTTCCCAACCATTCTATTTATTATTGAATTAGCCTCTTGGAATATGCAAGCATATGCTGAGTAATGTAGAGAACAATTGCAATTCTACTTACAACTTTTAAAATGGAGGCTAATGGTATTTACCGGTAATTATGTGACAGTACAGTTTTAAAATGGAGGTGGAGTTAGGTGGGTAGGCCTTATCAAAAAGCAACTTGTAAAAATTACTAGAGTGTTTACATTTGTCAAAGAGCTGCCTTCTTAACTTTCCACTTTATATTTTATAGAAATGCATGCCATGGAAGAATGGAAGCTTTAAAACACATTAGCAGTTTGGCTGAGTGATAATGAATACATTTATTTCCACTCTTAAGTTCTTCAGTGCATAACTATATCCTTCTCCATCCTCCCCATTCCCCTTTATTTTAGATTTGTCTTTTCTTGTTTAAGTTGCTGTTCATTTCTTAATAGGATAAATTGAAAGTAGGCAGTATTCTCTGTAACTTCGTTGCTAAGAAAAATTCACGACATTTTAAAGTGGATTCTTGACCTGCATTTTATAGGAAATAAATTGTTGACTGGAGAATTAAACATTTATGAAGTAGACTGAAGAGTTTCCTCTCTCTATTTTAATATTTATAAAGATGTAGTAAATTGTCTCAGGATGTAGCTAAATTGATATAGAGAAATTCTGTGGTTTGTCTCTGAAGAAGTATGTAAAGACATAGTGTACATATATTTTGGTAGGAAGCTGCTATTTTGGGAAGAGCTAAGTTTATAGTTAATTCTTTCATTGTAATAAAATATATAGTCAGGGAAATATCTAATTAGGAACAAAATTTTAGGAGGATTAAAATATATTTAGTATTCACATGTGTAACTATTTAAAATGTTCTCTCCTGTTTATAGCATACTTTTTAAGGGGACTTCTCTGGTGGTTCTTTTTCTTATAGTTGGTCATTCCATGTTCATTTCTAAAGCTGGTTTTATTTGCTCTTTTTCCCTGAAGGGCATTTATTCATATTTCATGATCTTTTTATGTATCTTATATATCCATAAATTCTTACCTATCTTTAGCCTTTTTTTAATTCTGTAGGTTTTAAATGTTAAACATTCATATATCAACGTTTCTTTACAATTAAACATAAACACTTTTACATGCATGTATTCACACACACATACACATACATACCAGCCTGGGTGTTTTTCTGTTTAAAATTGTCAGTTCTTTTTTTTTTAATTTTGTTGATGTGAGTTTATCATTCCATTTCTTTCTTCATCATTTTTCACTTATTTTTTATGAAGCTGTCTCAGCTGCTTTGAATGGGAACAGCATATTCATTTCAGCTAAATTCTTGGCATATATTCATGTTTGCTTATCTCTATGTCCTTGAATTAATAATCAATTATTCTTAGTCAGCAGTCAGTAAATTTATACACTGCTCCACATCAATTGTTCCTGAAAGTATGTAGTATTTTTTTCTACATATTATATATCCGTACCATCCAAAAGCAATTTCTAGTCCTTAAGACACGAGTTGAAAAGAAGAGGAATAAAACATTAGGCCTTTTAAATACTCTGATCTCCCAGCACATTGTACCTGCTCACTCTTACTCTCACAGAGGTACTGGTTTTGTTTTTGGAAGTGCCAAAACTGTGGAGTTCAGTTAAATTTAACTGGTAACTGGTTCCTGTTCACAGAGTCAAGGCTAACTGCAAATTCTCATACTGCGAGTAGCTTTCTTCTTTCCAGAAGAATGGAAATAATAATTGGTAATTGGTAATAATAATACTTAAGTAACCTGCCTAAAATATTAGTCTGGGAAATTCATACTTGAAGTCTAAGTAGTTCGTTGTTTTAACAGAAAAAAAAGATTGACTATTTTGAAAATGGGGTAGATTATACTTTGAGTTCATTTAGCCAATGTTTTACGTGTATAGTTGAGGTGAACAGGTCGGTGTGGATTAGATCCTGCTAGAGAGAATAGGTTATAAACAGTGTCTGTGGCAAAATTCTTTACCCAGTACTTAACATAAGCTGTTTTAATCAGGCGGCCCATTTGGAGATATTTTATGAATTTTATTGTTTGACATTATAGGAGAGGAATTTTAATCATTGTGTGTGTAAAGCTTTCCAGTATATCAGTTACAAAAATAAGCTTTTGTAAAAAAAAAAATTAAGCATTTTATATTGTAATGAAGTTTAACATTTTGAAAAAGAAAATTTAAAAAAATGAAAGACTTTTCTCTTTACTGTCTCCCAGTTATTCTTATATTTATGACTGCATAGTTCATTCCCTGTGGAAATTACTTTTAAGAGATGCAGTGACATTAGGACAGATTTTACTTAGTTGATGTAGCCTCTTACTTTTGCTTGTAACTTATTCCAAGAAATATTCAAGAAAAATCTTTGTTCCCTAATAACGTAGTATGATATGAAAAAGGCATTAGCATATCATCTTTTTATGTCCTTGAAAAATGTCAGCAATATTCTTAGACCTCTCTCTAAATGCTCAATTTAGGTCAGATAGTATCTCTTCCTAGTAATCTTTTTAGAGTACTGTGTCTGTATCCCTGATCTATCTATGTTTTCCTACATCCTAATTATTTGGGAGTTGGCTTCAGGATTCTTTCTTCTATTAATAGTATTCTTTATTTTTCCTTTTTATTTGCCATCAATGTTAATGTGTGCTTGGTAATACATTTTCCACCATTAAGATGGAAAATTTTAAAAACTTTCATCAAATTTTGCCAAGATAAAAGATGTACTTTTCTAACACACATAATCTGAATGATGGCCCAGTTTATGCTTCCAAGCAAGGATGTTATGGAGGAAAAG
The DNA here is from genome assembly GCA_008086735.1 of Cheirogaleus medius. Taxonomy (NCBI): domain Eukaryota; kingdom Metazoa; phylum Chordata; class Mammalia; order Primates; family Cheirogaleidae; genus Cheirogaleus; species Cheirogaleus medius. The sequence goes on from VBSM01000662.1 coordinate 13,811,814, forward strand.
TGTTAATGGGGACTTTTCTTATCAGTTGGCACCGAAGATAAAATGAGTTCCACAGATTAGATGAAATTTAAACTCCTAGACCAAATTCTCTAAATGATTAGGTTGTGTTGGAAATGAGTTATTAGGTCAGTCAAGAAGGCCAAAATAGATAATAAATGAGAAGCTAATTAATTTCCTGCTTCTGCTTCTGGATTTAAACAGTGTAAAATGTTCATGCATGAACTCTTTGACTTTGGCATTTACTTTCCAAGGACAATTGCAGGCAGTAGCTAGTTCCTCCATGAGCTAAATTCAGCTCTTTCCTGAACTTACTTTAAAAAATAATTATCCTTGCCAGATTTCAGCTTCTGAGTTGCCTGTTTTCAAATCAGTAAAAAATCATTGTCAAATTGTGATTGCTGATTATTGCTTACCTAGAGTCACAAGAAACTTGTAGACAAGTTTTGCTATTCTCTACTAAGATGAGGTAGTGAGAATTATATAGTACATGGCACATTATTGGGAATCAGGAAGTCCTAGATTTTAGAACTAATTCCACTGACTTGACTATTAACTTTGGAATAATAAAATTATCTTAACTGTTGTTTTAGTTTTCTCATTAATAAAATGGGAAAGAATGATATTTGGTTCCTTTCATTTCCATGATTTTGACGTGTATTTTTTTCCCTTTTTGTTAACTTATGGGAATGGTTAATGGTATTAATTTAACTTTGAAAAGTTTCATTAGCTTTTTTTTGGGAAAAGGCATGTATGAGTATGAGAAACATTATAACACCTATAAGGGTTTATGATGAAAGGGAAGTCTACTTCCTACCCTAGACTCCTCAGTTTCATAGGGCTTTTTCTCAGAGCCAACCACTATTGCCACTCTGTCCATCCAGAAATATTCTATATATATATGAGCACATGTGTATGTAATAATTATGCCCTTTTTCACCAGTTAAACATATTTATTTTAAACACTGGCATTCTTTTGAAATAAGTTATACATAAATAATAATAGCTATAATTAATAGTTAATAAATTAATTACTATAATTTATTTGTTAGACTATTATACTCTAATCTTTATTAGAAAGTAATTTTTAAAGATGGGGAAGATATGTGGTATCATTTCCAATCTTTAATGTTTTCAAACAATACTAATAGTGATGGCAATTTACATTTCTTTACATTTGGTTCAAATATTTTAAAAACTTACAGTGTCAAAACCGTCAATTTCCATATGGTGTAGAAAGTGAGGTGATTATTTTCAGGGTGAAAAACATCCAATGTCTAGAAAAGTATCCAAGTCAAACTTTTGTCAGAGTTAGTTATGTAGTTGAGGTCTCTTTGCCTCTTATACATTGTTACATCTAGACTTGTTACATATAGACGATCAGTAATATACGTAGCCACAGATGTTCAATACGCTGTTCTTTTGCCTCTCAATATACTGTCATTTTACCTATGCTATATCCCCTAACTGGCATTTAGTTCAGTTATACATTAGGATGAACAAATTTTAATGTTGTTCATTGAATAAGAATTTTAATACTTTCATAAATAAAGTAAATTCATGCCATTTAACCAAGATGAGCAAATATGTTAAGTGCTATCACCTTCCTGGGTTTTGCACCCTTTGCTGAAATTTAACAAAAAATTCCTCACAGTTCTCTTTAACTGAGCTTAGACTCAGCTTCAGAATCTTCTTGGTGTCTGCTTCAGGCAGCTATAACTAACTCATTAGAGTTGTTAATCCTATAATATTAAGCAAATATTATATCAGTTGCAATTTTAAAGTTCTGTTTTGGGGATTTTACCAGTGTAGGCCTTTGTACAGAAAACCAGTCTAAATCTCCTTCATCTGAATATTCTCTTCAGTATTTTAAAGGAACAGTGTGTAACACAAATAGTTGGGAGAACAGTACCATGGATTCAGGGTGTGATACGGCCTGAGAATGAAAGTTTCCATGCTATTTCAAAAAACACAAGGCCTGAGTTATGTCTTTAGATGTTAATACTTTCAAGTGGTGCCTATAAGCTTCCATATTATCATCTTAAGTTTTGATAATACTGTATCCAGATCAGTGTTATTTGGGATTCAGCAATTATGCTGTGATCTTGAATTGTATCTATTAATAATATCGATTCATAATATCTTGCAGCTTAATTTATAATAATCTGTGTATATATTTCATTAATTAATTTATTCACCTACCATGTGTCAGAGATCGTGCTCCATGCTGAGGTGATAATGGTAAGCAGGAATAGACGAGGTCCTTGCTCTCAAGGAACCTAAAGTTTAGTTAGTTAAACAGACAGAAAATGTATAAATATAAACTGATAAGTACTGTAAATGAAAGGAACATGCCTCTAATAGAACAAATATATTAGACAGGAACAATACCTTCACTGGGAAATATAGGAAGAATTCTCTGAGAAATCGATATTTGAGTTGGGATTAAAGTGGAGAGGGCACTGAGAGAACATTCCAGTCTGAAAGGCCCTGTGAAATGGGGAAAGTTAGTGTATTAGAAAAACTAAAGAAAGCAAATAATGCTGAGTGTGGAGGGTAAGGAGAGGAGTGGTGTAAGATGATCCCAGAGAGGCAGACCAGGAATAGGCCTACGTCTACAGTATAAATAACTAATTTAAATGACCACAGAATAGGATAATGATGAATGTTCTATAAATATTTTTTGTAATTAATAATGGATAATGCCCTATATCACAGTTATGTTTTAGACTAGAAAAACATTTCCAGTCATAAGTTTCAAACTATTCAGAGCTAAAATTTGAATCTCATGTTGAAGGGTTTTATTTTTCTTTTCTGATTATAGTTTTCGAATTTTGTGGTGAGCATTGCTTATTGAATTGATTTTTGGTTTTAGGAACATTAGTGATTATAAAAGACTTGTCAGTAATAAAAAAGGAATTTGAGGGCTTCTTAACAGCCCAAACATTTAGACATTAGATTACCATAAAAATTTAACTTCAATATGAGTAATACATCAACATCAGAGGATATATGGGTCTGAGTGGGAAACATGGACACTAACCACTTAAAGAATGTGAAAATTAAAAAATTATTTTAATAATGTATTCCATTTATGTGATATTTACAACACAGTGGTCTGAAATGAAGATCTTATATTCATTTATAGGGGATAAAGGAAAAAAACCTTTTAAATCATTATTTAGTGAAAGAGGAAAAACTATTTTTTTAGACAGAGTCATCAACATTTTTTTCCTTTGAGATACTTTGGAGGCCTCCAAGTGATCTTTTTTATATGAAGTATTGCAAGTTAATTTATTATACATAAACTATAGGCAGGAGATTTTACTCAAATTCCTGAAGCCTTAAATAAAAAGCATTGTGAAAACCTCAAACATAATTTCCAGAAGTAGGGATTACAGTTAAAGACAGATCACTGGTCATACTCTCCTGCACTCTGTTCTTCCCCTCCTCATTTAGGAGATTATCACATTTATACTGCCCAATATTTATAATCTATTCTGTTTCTTATGTTTCTAATGAGAGAGAAAAATCTCTTATTGAACATAATAATTTTTGAGATTGCTTTGCCATACCTAAGTTAAATTTCTCTTTTTTGAGTAGAAGCCAAAATCTTGGTATAGCTGTCAGAAGAAATGGTGAGCAGGTGCTCACCAAAGAGTTCTTTATCTAGTTAATTATACTTACTAAATTACCTTTATACCTTCTCCTTTACAATACTTTCTCATTAGTCTTGTGGCTTTCTGAATGAATCTCTTCAAGCTACTCAGAAAGTTTACATTTATAGAGTATGTGGTAATGGCTTACAACTTGAACAGAGGAGAAAATTAAAAGGGAACCTGGAAAATAGGAGAAGATAAAAAATTGTTCTCATTAATTGAGGGGTATTATATGGAATACTATACTAATTATTTCCATTTGTAGATGCTAAAGGACCCTGCAACTCTACTAAAATAAAGTTCAACTGCTTTGTTATACTTTTACATTATAATTTCATTACTTATTAGGTTTTTTTATGCTGCACTTTCATGTGGCCAGATTTCATTTATAATACCATAACAATATTGCTATCTGCCACATATTAAGTCCTTTTATGTGTCTAGAATTTTGCTAGGTGTTTTGCTGATACTATTTGAAATCCTTACAACATATTTGTGGGGTTGATATTGTTAGCCCTATTTTAGAGATGTGGAATCCAAAGCCAGTGATGTATAAGTGTTTAACAACTGGTTCTTTGGGGGAAAAAGTTTTTATTTTAGCATTTGTTGATTTCTGTGGTATAAATACTCCCATTACGGCTGATTCCAAGCTGTCAATGTGAAGTCAGTAAAGGGACTTGGGAAGAAGGGACAGGCACAATTAGCTCTCCAGTCAGAGGGAGCTGGTTCTGAAACACCACTGACTAAGGCTCATAAAAATGAAGTAACTTTTCTTTGATAAAGCCAAAATTCTTTGATAAAGCCCTTCAAGATGCTCCAGGCCCATCTTACATAGTCCTTATACCAGTCCTAGAATCAGCCATGTCTCCTAAGAGTCTTGGTTCCTTTTCTTGGAGAATGGTATGAGAAACAAAAATCTAGGCACTAGGTATATTTGTTTATACTGGAGCCTTGTTGCTTCTAGGTTCTCTCAGCTGACAGAGCAAGAAAATCAATGTGTGTATACTAACCCATTTATATGCAGTTACTGATAAATATTTCTGTGTGTAAACATCTATATATGAGCTAAACATAAATTCATATTAAGGTCTTCAACTGTATTCTGTTACCACATGGATCATTCTACCCTCCTCCCTTGGCTTATCTGTAAACTCCCATTCCAACAATGAGAAGCCTAGGTATTTAATTGTTCAGTTCCAATATACACCTATAGTGCTTTCAGAATTGTTAATCTATATCCCTTTGGGGAACAACTTCATCAACTAGAATATGGTGCTTATATATAATTTGCTTTTAGTCTTAAAGATTCCACTTGTTTCCAGGGTTACATAGGGCAGCACTCTTTTCCCCTGCCACCTTCAGTAAGATTGTTTCACATGTTGGTATCAGAGATAGGTTGTTTTGTCACATTCTGCATTCAATCCTGGGATCCCCTGACTTCCTGAATGATTTATTTTAAATTTGTATCCTTTAAGAATTACATTTTGTACTGCAAAGTTCTGTGGTTGTGACAAATGTATAGTGTCATGTACCCATGATTACAGTATCATAGAGTATAGTCCCATTGCCCCACCAAATCTCCTATACTTCACCAATTCAACACCCCCCATCCTATTCTTCTACCACTGATTTGTTTACTATCTCTCTAGTTTTACCTTTTCCAGAATTCTTGGAATATGTAGACTCTCAAACTGGCTTTTTTCATTTAGTATCATAATATACATTTAAGATTTATCCATCTCTTTGCGTGGCTTAATAGTTCATTCCTTTTGATCACTGAATAGTATTTATTTACGTTTTGAAGGATATTTTTGTTACGTCTAGTTTTGGGTGATTATGAATAAAGCTGCTATAAAATACATTCATGTGAAGGTTTTTGTGTGGACATAAGTTTTCAAATAGTTGTGTAGATACCCAGGAGAGGAGCATGATTGCTGGATTATATAGTAAGACCATGTTTAGCTTTTTATGAAATTTACAAACTGTATTCCAAAGTATACCATTTTGGATTCTTCCCAGCAGTGAGTGAACGTTCCTGTTGCTCTGTATCCTCACCAGCAATTGGTTAGTTTTTTTGGACTTTAGCCATTCTAATAGATATGTAGTGTTAAAACAAAAAATCTTATTGGTGCATTTCCCTAATGACAGATGATGTTGATGAGCTTTTCATATGTGTATTTGATATATGTGTATTTTCTTTGATGAGGTGTCCATTCAGATCTTTTGCCCATTTTTTAAATTGAGCTATCTGTTTTCATATTGTTGAGCTTTATAGGTTCTTTGTGTATTTTGGATAGAAGTCCTTTGTCAGACACGTGTTTTGCAAATATTTTCTTTCAGTTTACAGCTTGTTTTTTCATTCTCTTAGTGTATTTGGCAAAGCAGAAGTTTTTAATGTCAATTAAGTCCTGTTTATTAATTTTTTCCATGGATTGTGCTTTTGGTGTCATATCTAAAATCTCATGGAACTCTAGGTCATGTAGAATTTTTCCTAGGTTCTTTTAAAAGAAGTTTTATAGTTTTACATTTTGCATTTTGATCTATGTTCCATTTTTAGTTCATTTTTGTGAAAGATGATAAGTCTATATCCAGGTTCATTGTTTTACTTAGAGATGTCTATTGTTCCCGTATCAATTGTTGAAAGACTGCCCTTTCTCCATTGAATTGCTTTTTGCTTTTGTCAGAAATCAGTTAACTATGTATGTGTGGGTCTTTTTCTAGGCTCTCTATTGTGTTTCATTGACTGTCTATTTTTTGCTAATACCATGCTGTCTTGATTACCATAGCTTTGTAGTAAGTCTTAAGGTCTGGTAGTGTGATCCTTCAACTTTGTTCTTTTTCAGTATTATGTTGGTTATTCTAGGTCTTTTCCTTTTTCATGTAAACTTTAGAAACAGTTTGTCAGTATCTACAAAATAACTTGCTGGAAATTTGATTGGAATTGCATTGAACATATAGATCAAGTTTGGAAGAATGAATGTCTTCAATGTTGAGTCTTACAATCCATGAATTTGGACTATCTCTTCATTTATTTAGGTCTTTGAAATTTCTCTCATTATTGTTTTGTAACTTTTACATATAGATTCTGTACATATTTTCTTAGATTTATAATTAAATATGGCTTTGTTTTATATTTTTCTTTGGGGGGATGCTATTGTAAATGATATATTTTTTTAAAAAAATCAAATTCCATGTATTTGTTGCTGGCATAAAGGAAAGAAATAGATTTTAGTTTATTAATCTCCTATTATGTGACCTTGCTATAACTGCTTATTGGTTCCAGGAGAGTTTTTTGTAGATTCTTTGCATTTTTCTCCACAATCATGTCATTTGCAAATGATTTACTTCCTTTCCAGTCTAGATAGTTTTTAATTCTTTTTCATGTCTTATTGTTCTAGTTAGGATTTATGGTAGGATGTTAAATAGGAATGTTGAGAGTGCACATTCATGCCTTATTATCCATCTTAGGAAAAAAGTGGTCAATCTCTGTCACCATTAAGTATGATGTTAACCATAGGGTTTTTTGTAGTTTTTTTAAAGGAAGTTGGGGAAATTTGCTGATTTTTTAAAAAATCATGAATGGATGTTGGAATTTTTTTTCCAGGTTCTCTTTTTGGTCTTCAATTGATAATAATTGTATGATTTTGCTACTTTATCCTGTTCATATAGATTACATTTGTTGATTTTAACTGTTGAACCAGTCTTACATACATAGAATCCCACTTGGTTGTGGTATATAATTCTTTTCATAAACTGTTGGATTTGATTTGCTAATATTTTGTTGAGGGTCTTTATGTTTATGACAGATATTCTATAGTTGTTCTTTCTTGTAATGTCTCTATCTAGTTTGGGAATTAGGGTAGGCTGGCTCCATAGAAAGAGTTAGGAGGTGTTCCCTCCACTTCTGTTTTTTGGAAGAGACTATTGAAACCAAGTTCGGGTTTTCTTGACTTTTCTCTATTGTCTTCCTATTTTCATTTCCACTGATTTCTTCTCTGATGTTTACTATCAATTTTTCCTTCTGCTTGCATCAGGCTTAAGCAAGGTCTGTCGACAATGAATTCACTCAGCTTTTTTTTTTTTTT
>VBSM01000662.1:13819654-13837852 GCA_008086735.1 Cheirogaleus medius
AGTTTCCCTGTTGTCAATTTCATTTAGTTCTGATTTGATCTTAATGATTTCACTACTTTTGCTGGGTTTGGGTCATCTGTTCTTCTTTTTCCAGCTCTTTTAGAGGATTCATTAGGTTGTCTCTTTGTGATCTTTTCGACTTTTTGATATAGGCATTTATGGAAATAAACTTTCCTCTCAAGACTGCTTTCCGTTTGGGTCTTCATATTTCCAGAGTTCCTTCGCTGATTTCTTCCCATCTGGATCAGTTGTTGCTTCTTACTTTTAGGTTTTTTTTCAGATAATAACACGCCCTGTTTAGTCTCTGAGCCAGTAGGTGGTGTTTGTGGTTGAGATTCGACCACACCCTGTATGATGAGTCAGTAGATGCCGTAAAACGATGTGCAGAATGTTCTCCCTGTCTGTAGGTGGCGCTTTCTCAGAGGAGCAGACTACACTGCTGTTTTTGGGTCCTGTAACCAGCTCTTGTTCTTCCGGAGAGGCACTGTAGTGCCTCAGGTGGTGGGTGGGGCCCTGGGATTTCCAGGTGTTTCCTTATTCTCCACTTCAGTGAGGGCTGGTCTGGGAGTGAGTCTGGGTGGAGCTGGGTTGGGAAAGCCTGCCCTTGAGCACCACAAATGCTGTTAGCAGGGGTCAAAGTCCTGTTCTCTGCTTCTGGGAAAAGCTGTCAGGGAGGGGCTGGGATGGCCCCACTCAGTCAGAAAGTGTGCGTGTGGGGGTGGGGCTGTCTGAGACCTGCAGTCTGGAGCAGGCCCCGCTCCTTTCCACCCTCCCCAACTCTGTGGCTTCTCCTGGGCCTCTTCCTGCAGGCCAGACATCACTCCACCGCGTCTCCCCTGACTGTGATGCAGGCCGGGAGGTTCCCTGCGCTGGGTCCCTGCCTGTCCTGGGCACAGGGGCCCCCCTTTGGGAGCAGGGTTGCCCTCAAGCACGCTGATCTGCCCCTGAAGGCACATACCTCTTAGTAAGCTCTTTCTGAATATCCCTTCTGTGCCCGGGCAATGCAAGACCTGGGTGCGCGGGATCTGGTCCGCAGGTCTGACCTCTGGGCCTCGGAGTTCAATCTCTGTTCCCACCAGCGAGAGGAGTGCCAGCCCTAATTCCCCCACGGGGCGCCCCAGCTGGGTCGATGTCTCTCAGCCTCAGGGTCTGCCCCGTTCTCCCGGAATCACCAGGCCAGCAGCACCTGGGAGGGCTGGCGGGTAGGGAGTTCCCCGTCTGAGTACCCCTCAGTCAGCTGTAGGGCCCCAAAAGGGAAGGCCCCGTTCCCTGGAGATGGCTCCGGCTGGTGGCTATATTGTCTCTCTCGGCAGCCGCGGCAGGGACGGGGGAGGGGAGAGTGCAGCAATATGGCGCCTGCCGCGCGGTCGGGTCTGTGCGCAGGGAGGGCCCCGAGGAGGTTGGGAGCCTGGTGCCGCGTCCGCTACAGGCTCACCGCTCGCTGGCGGTGGCTGTCTGTGGACTGGTGTCCGCAGGCCTCCCCAACCGCTGGGGAGCCCGCCAGCAGTCCGAGATGCAAGGGAGGGGAAGTTAACCATCCACCCGCCCTTGCAGCTGGTCTCCAAACTGCTGGTTCGGGAGGTCTCTTCTCCCAATTCTCCTCCGCAGCCTCTTCCCGTGGAGTCTCCCGTAGCCTCCAGTACCCCTCCTTCCGACCCCTGTCGGATGTATGGTCGTCTGCTTGCTTCTTTCTTCTAATGTCTTCTAGAAGCCATCTTTTCTGCAGAGAGACTCTGTCTGGCGGTGTTTCTCCCCGGCCATCTTGCTCCGCCCCCCAGTTTTCAGCAGTGTAATTATCTGCCTTGGTATGATTTCATCGTGCTTGGGATTTGTTGTTGGTTTTATTGATGTTTTTTAAAAAAGATATTTTTAAAATCCTTGTTTTTTTCTTTTTTGGAGCCCAGTGTGGGGTATGACTAAAGGCCTATTTCTTTAATTATATTTCTCTCTCCTCCCTTCCGAATCCTTTCCATTAGGGATTGATTGATAACCTCCCACAAACCACTGGTCATTGTTTTTAGCCCTCCTTTTTCTTTCTCTCTGTTTTACAATCGGCATATTTTAGATTTCTATATCTTCATGTTCACAGATGTTTTCTTTTGTAGCATGTAATCTGTTGTGCTGTTTAAGTATATTTTTCATTTTAGGTGCTGGATTTTTAAGTGCTAGAAATTCTATTTAGTACTTTGAAAAATATCTTCCATTTCTCTTATTGTCATGACGTCATTCAGACCCTTGAACATGTTTATAATAGCTGTTTTATAGTCTTTGCTAATTCTGTCATTTCTGGTATTGTACCTAGTCACTGATTTTTTTTCTTGTTATGTTTTACCTTTTCCTGCTTCTTTACATGGATAATAATTTTTACATTGTTGATCGTTTGATTTTTGTTGTCTTTCTTTAATTATGACTGAGTAAATTTTTTGAGAATCACCTTGTTAGTTTTGAGTCTTGATTTAAAGCTTTATTAGTATATGTCTAAAATATCCTTTTTTCTAGGGCTAATTTACTCTTACTACCAATGTGTAACCTTTTGGTATCTACAGAAGGCTCTGCATATTCAACAAGGTCTCCTTCTTTTCTGACTTGAAGGATCTAAAATGTCCTTCATTTCTGAGTGAGTTGCAGTTTTTTAGCTTATGGCTCCCTAGCAGTTTCTTTGTCTACAAAGTTTAATTTTATTCACATGCAGTTTAGTATTTAATCAATAACTGAAGGGGATTCCTATGTAGATTTCTGCCCCTTTTTGTGTACTTACCTTTTCTCTGGTATTCTACCATGAAAATTCTGCAAACTTCAGTCTCCCTGAATTCCCATTTCTGGCTCTTCAAATTCATTGGGACTATTGTGTTCTCTGTGTGTATGAGTATTTAGAAAGTCCTTCCAGCTTAAAATCTGGAATTATCATAGATGGTTTATCAATATGTTTTCCTTTTCTTAGGGATCAGAGTCTTTTGCTCTCTGTTGTCTAATATCTGAAAAAAGTTGTTTAATATATTTTGTCTGGTTTTCTAGTTGTTTACCGCAGAAGGGCAAGTTCAATAGCAGTTACTTGATTATGGCAGGAAATGGATGACTATAGTTTCATTTCTAGCACCCAAATAAATAAAATCAGAAATGAAAAAGGAGACATTACAACTGATATCACAGAAATATAAAAGATCATCAGACATTAGTATGAACAAGTATATGATCACAAACTAGACAGCCCAGAGGAAACGGACAAATTACTGGAAACATACAACCTCCCAAGATTGAACCAGACCAATAACAAGTAATGAGATAGAAACAGTAATAACAAGTCTCCCAACAAAGAAAAGCCCAGGACCAAATGGTTTCACTGCTGAATTCTACCAAACAGTTAAAGAACTAATACCAGTCCTACTCAAAGAATTCCAAAAAAATGAAGGCAGAGGGAATATTACTAAACTCATTCTGTGAAGCGCCAGTATCACCCTGATACCAAAACCAGACAAAGAAACACACACACACACACACACACACACACACACACACAAAACTATAGGCCAGTATCTCTGATGAACGTAGACATAAAAATCCTGTATAAAATACTAGCAAACCAAATTCAACAACACATTAAAAAGATGATTCATCATGATGAAGTAGGATTCATCTTAGGGATACAAGGATGGTTCAACATATGCAAATAGATCAATGTGATACATCACATCAAGAGAACAAAGTGATTCAATTGATGGTGAAAAAGCATTTGATAAAATTCAATATCCCTTCATGGTAAAAACTTTCAAAAACTGGATATAGAAGGAACATACTTCAACACAGTAAAAGCCATCTGTGACAGACTTACAGCTAGTATCATACTGAATGGGGAAAGACTGGAAGCCTTTCCTCTAAGATCTAGAACAAGATAAGGATGCCCACATTCACCACTGTCTTTCAACATGGTACTGGAAGTTCTAGCTAGAGCAATCAGACAAGAGAAAGAAATAAAGGCCATCCAAACTGGAAAGGAAGAAGTCAAATTGTTTTTGCAGACAATATGATCTTATGTTTAGAGAAACCTAAAGACTCCCTCCAAAACTATTAGAAATGATAAACAAATTCAATAAAGTTGCAGGATACAAAATCAACATACAAAAATCAGTAGCATTTTTATATGCCAACAGCAAACAATCTGAAAAAGAAACCAAGAAAGTAATCTCATTTACAATAGCTGCAAATAAAATACCTAGGAATAAACTAATGCCCCAAGAATTTTAAGGTACACTGTAGTACTATATCTTTTTTCTTCTCCGTGCCCTCCAACTGTAAAGATTTTGTATTTTTCATCATCCTATCGTACTACTTCAATTTGTTTTGGTATATATTTGTTGGAAGCATAGTGTTAGGCACCTTGGAGAATACAAAGGAGCTTGAACATAAAATTATGATCTTTAGAAATACATAAAATTACCTAAAAACAAAGAAATGCATTAGGTAGAAAGTACAATAGAAACATAAATGAAGAAGAATGAATGAAGAAATTTTTAAACATGGGTAAATTATTTTAAAATTAGAAGTGTTTAAAGAATGCTTTTCAAATTTGTATGTTTATTCTAAGGCAGTCTGTGGATATGCTTAGGACAGCTGTTATAGCTGACACATCTATGTCAATGTGAATGGATTTATTTTCTTTAAATAATAAAATCAGTAGAGAGAGAGTGAGTGAGCATATATTGACCTAGCTTAAGCAGTTCATCAATAAATGGACAGATTTAGCTCCCAAAGCTTTAAAGGAATCTAAAAGAAAAGAAAATGATAAGGAATTTAGTGGCCTATGGTCTTCTGCCTTTAATATGTATACAAGTAGACAAATAAATGTATAATTTGCAGTACTTCCCCCTCTGAGGATGCTCAACCATTTACTTTGTATTCCATCTGCACGCATCTGGTTTAGGAGAGGGAAGAAGTACAGAAGTTAAAGTTCTAGGATGCTGGCACTGCCTTTGGGGAAAGTTTAGATCTTGCATCACTTCTTGGGTATGTGCACATTTCCAGTTCCCACAGAGAAGCTGATCCCTGGCAGAAGGCAGATAGACACAGCCAGACTGAGTCACAACTGGAGAATCAGGGAAATTATTTTTTAAAGGAATAAAAATCCTTAGAAGGGTCAAATTTCTGTAGCAAAACAGGAAGCAGTGAAAAAATATATTTAAATCTGTAACACATTTGAGAGAACCCATCCCAACAATTTCAGATTATTCTACCGTGATGAATAAATCAGTGTGGATTCATGTGGCAATTACATCTGTTGATTCTCCTTCACAAACATAGACTGACAATCTTCTGGTGTATTTCAGCCCCATCTGCCAGCATAATAATACAAATATGGTTCATAGGATAAGTGCAGGTCATGTTATGAAACGAATGTTAAGGACCACAATAAATACCACAAACTTTCTTTTCTGCCCCCTTTTCTGATTTCAAGTATATTTGTTATAAAAACCTTACAATAGTAAAATAAATTACTTTTTTTTCATAATATAATGAATCCTTTATATTGAAAGAATAAAAATAAAGTCAATAATATTGAAAAACTGAGGACATAGTTTTATAACATTATGCTTTGTAAAACAATTCTATTTGGAAATTCTTTAATCTTTATTTCTTCTAAATTTTTCTTTTGTTTCTTTCATTTCTTTTTTATCATCCCTCCCTCCTACCCCTTCCTTTCTTAGCAGCTAGCACAAGTAGTTGATATATTGCACACTACATTTAAGTGTCCTATGTGGGAGGGACCTGTCCTTTGTTTCCTTGTACCAAGGAATTTACATTGCCTCATAAGACTTAAATTTACCACAAGCACTTGACACAAAGAATGATTGTAGGGATTAAAGGTAGATATTTTGATTCAACATACCTACCAATATCTAAATATAGATATTTTTGGTTAAACATGCCCAACCAACCATTTTTGCTGCCATGTTCAAATTATGAAAAAACAAAAATAAAAATAGTTGTATAAGATTCTGCAAGAGAGAGTACCTTTGAAACTATAGTTTGAGTGATTTGAGAATTTTCAAGAGTAATTTTGAATATATCCTATTTTTTCTTTACTCATTTACTTTAAAATTAACTCAATTCTTTTCTGTTCTACTCAGCACAGATAAACATAAACAATGTATTTCCACTATAGTTTCATTTTTATTTGAGTAAAGTAAGGCTAAGGAGTAAAGTAAGGCTAAGTGTCTCGCTCAAGGGCAGGCAACCATAGAGATGTGAGTGGGACCAGACAGATGTGGGTGGGATCAGAAATCATCTTTTTCTGATTTTAAAGCTTATATTCTATCCTGTAATCCAGTCCACTCCTAATTTGCCAGCAGTCAATATAGTAGTTTTCTCATAGAAGGTCATTAAATATTTCCTATTTAATTAACTACATTTGAACTGCTAATTGTAAGTGATCTTTTCAATAATGTATAGTGTGAATTAGCGATGGTAAATTCATATGTTGGGATATATTTTACAGTAGTAAAAACTGAAGGAACTGTAACTACATACAACATTGAATATGTGAACATGTGAATATGTGAACATGTTCCGTGACATTTCTTCTGTGATTCTTTTGGAGGCAAAAATTGTAGCCATAACCACGAGGAGGCTGATGAGAGGGAGCCAAACACTGTGTGCTCAGTGAAGCCTTACACTAACATTCTCTTTCTGCACTTTTGATGATTTGACTCTATTCCTCAAGGATACATGGTATGTCTGACCCTCCTTAAGGGATGATACAAATTGGAGCATTTTGTATTTTAAAAATGATCCTTAAAAGAAAGCTACTTGCTGATGTTGATGAGTTAAAGAACTGAAAGTTAAGAGATACTTCTTGAGCCAAATATTGAAATTTTTCATAAATTAAAAAGCAGAACATTGAATTTTATAACACCTTGATATAAGATTTGAGTAAATTCATCCTATATTCTATATAGAAAGAATAAAAGCAATTTATGAAATTGTTTCATGGGTTTTTTTTAAATTAATGTACAAGATGCTTATAAAGTTAAAGATGAATCATTTGCCATTTTAATTTCAGTTGAAACTTAGCATATACTTTCTTCCAGAAAGTAAAATGTAATGGTATTTTATGATCAGAGGAATAAGTAAAGGCTTCCAAATTCATTCCTTGACCATAACTAGGATCTACCACATATCCATCATAAAAAAGGGGAAAGATATATTAGAATTACTAGTTGAAAACATTATCTGCTATTTGGCTAAGCAATTAATAAAACCAGTTATTTAGAGTATCTATGCCAGGGGCAGGGAAACTTTTCATGTTGGAAGGCCACATTAATTTAGCTGTAATCAAATAAGCCACTTTAAAGAAACTTCAATTAGATGTACTTAAAAATGTACATTATTTTATAAACATCTAAATACTAGGTACTTAATAATTTCAAAAAATGAAAACTATTTGTTAATTTTAAAATTAACTAACCTTTTAATGCCTTTGTTTGGTCTGCTTTTTGTTGGAAAGCATTTGAATATTTATTTGCAGCATAGAGGTCCACAGTTTCAGTTGATCCTCTAGATCTATGGTCCCCAACCCATGGTGTGTGGACCACTACTGGTCCACAGCCTGTTAGGGACCAGGACACAGAGGCCCCTTAACTCTGCCCCGCCTGTGGAAAAATGATCTTCTATGAAACTGGTCCCTGGTGCCAAAAAGGACCGCTGATGTAGATTGGTATCAGTCATTTGTGATCTTAAAGACATCTTGATTAGGGTTAGGTAGGAGAATGTAAATTTTGCAGCAATAAGTGGTTGAAAAGCAAGCATTTTTTGGGCATGTTGCTGAAGATGTGGGTTTTCTGCATTTTTCCATATTTCAGTTGGATCTTTCTTAGCATCAAACAATGACTTTAAAATGTCATCTACTGAGAGCTCAATCAATTCCATCTGTAGTTCTTTAGGCGCCTTGGTGATACAAACTAGGTGAGGCTAAATGCTAATTTGAGTGTGATGTTATGATTCTCAATGTCAGTGAACCTTTCATTGTATTTTCCAATTAATAGGTCTGTAATAGCTGCACATTGTTCAAATGATTTGCATATATCATCCTGCTCATCAGTGACTTTTGATAACTGGGGAAAATGTTCATCCAAAATTTCCTTTTGAAGAAGTGTTTTGAAAAAAGATGGCTTTTTCAAAATGCTCAGATGTTTTGCCACATATCATATATAGACTTAGTTTTACCTTGCAAAGAAATATTTAAGTTGTTTTGATTTGACATGATATCACACAGAAATGGTGCATTCCTATAGAAATCTTCTTTCAATAATTCACAGTGCTGATTCTGTTCTTCATAAACTTTAACTATCTGTTCTCCCAGAGATAAAATTTTGGCCAATATCTGTCACTTCGATAGCCAACACACTTTAGAATGATGCAGCAAATCCATACTGAATACCTCATCGTTCAACTTTAGCATGTTATGCAACTGACCATGCCCTGTTGCATTTGCTCAGTGTAGTTAATAACACTTACAACTTGTTGCAAAGTGTCACTTAAAATAGTAGCTTTAGCACAGATTTTGCCAATGCTAGATACAAGGAAAAGAAATGAGAGCATTTAGATCTGTTAATACATCTTTTATCTATCTGTGCAATAAACCCCTCATGTTTTCACGTCATGGAAGGTGCACTGTCTGTAATACACTCACTAAATTTACCAAATTCAGTCCAACTTCACATTTATCTTGAAAGCTGTTGAAGATATCTATTCTCCATGTTCTATTCACAAGAGTGCCCAAAGCAAGTAACTCTTTGTAGCAAAGAAAATCTTCTGTTATGACCCCAGTGAAGTATAAAACCTGCACCTAGTCAGCAGTATCAGTTTATTCATCCAAAGCAACTGAATAATGTATATTTTCCTTGTGAAGTATTGCATGAAGTTGTTCTGTTTTCTGTTAAGTTGAAGGCTAATTCATGCTGCGAATCAATTATGTTCTTGAAAAAAGCAGTTGTTTGTACTTTAAAACGTTGTCTGGGTCTAAGCATCCTATAACTTCAACAATGCATTCTTTCACAATTTTTACATCACTGAATGGCTTCCCTCCCACTCTCCCCCCACTCCAAGTATATAAGCTACTTTATACGTTGCTTCAATGGTGTTATTTCCAGGTTTTATTGCTGCTTGAAAGAATTGTCTTTGCTTTTGCTTTTCATCTTTTAATTGCTGCAATACAACCTTTTGCACCTCTCTCTCTAATTTAAAATATTTGTGGTCCTTATGAGTATTATAATGATGATGAGCACTGAATTTCTTTAATTTTGATATTGCAGTATCACAAAGCAAGCACGTCTTATCTTTAGCAGAAACAAGATAATACTGCAATTCACAATCCTAATTAAAAAATCTGTTTTCTTCCTTCAGTGTTTTCCTGGTCTTTTTTGACATGATGGGCTGTTAAGCAGACAGAATTAAAAAATACCATTGGGCTGTGCAACTATTCACAAATTCCACTTCAGACAGAAACACAGTGTACTGTTATCAAAAGCTGATAACAGACTGGCGTACTTGACCCCCATGAACTCTCACCAACCAGCCTCATGCAGTAGTGGTGCCAGTCATGTGGGTGGAGTTAGAACTAAATCATGAACGTAGCAGCCGTCAATTTAGCCCTTATGGCTTACTAATGTTTTAATTGTGCTGGTCAATCTGGGAGGATTAATTATTGTTTTATTCTTTGCTTTTTAAATATGTTTATTTTAAAAATAAAACAAATATATAAAAGACAAAAACATATTAAAAAAATAAAAGTATTTGTCCTGTAAAATTTAGATTAAGTCAAAAGGCCTCACTTGAGGACCTGGAAGGCCACATTGGCTTAAGACTGTAGGTTCCCCATCCCTGATCTATGTTTTCATTCAGACACTGTTAAAAATTTTGTTTTTGGAAAAATAGATGCTTATGTGGATTAATAGGCCACACCACATCTTAGAGAAATTTTTATGAAGTGGCTTCTTTCTTGAGTACTTTAATTCAAGGTAAAAAGCAGAGTCAGGAGTCAGGCCACATTTTTGTTCTCACCTTGTTAGAAAAACAAAAAAGACTCTCGTTGACGTTTCTACTTCCTTACCATTAAAATACTTTAGACTTGTACTTCCTCATCAACCACTTCTTAGCCTATTGGAATTTGACACTCATACTTAACCATTTTACTGAAGTTATAAATCTCTTGGCTGCTAAACCTAATGGCATCTTCTAACTCCACATCATTGACTTCACTTTGACATTATGGACCATCCTCTCCTTGAAATTCTTTCTTTCCTTGATTTCCTTAATGTTATTATCCTGATTCTCTTATTTTCCTTATCATGTATCAGCCTTATTCCTGAGCTCTAGTCTTTTGCCCTTCCCTTAAATGTAGAATTCTTCTCTGTTCATTTTTCTTGCTCTATATACTTTTTCCTCTCTGCACTCGCTCACGCAGGCCATCTTTAGATGAAAGGTTCAGGGAAGATGGGGGAGAAAAAAGCCATAGAGGAAAGAGGAGTAGAATTCTGTTTTATTCTTATACAAAGATCCCTTTTTAGAGACCAAATGGGTAAAGTATACTTCACTTCTAGTATTCCCTTCGCCTTCCCATCCACTACTAGATCCTGTTACACCAATTCTTTCTCTCTTGTATTTTCAATCTTTCCTTTCTACTAGTTCAAGCTCTCATCTAAGAAATATTGGTAAAATATGTGACACTTGACACTTGCAATGTTATCTCAGTGTTCACATAACTAAGAGAATTTTCATTTTACACATGAGAAAACAGGTTAAGCGACCAGCCCAAGCAAAGTTGCACAGCTAATGAGGAGTTCTCCCACCCCACACACATTTTGTTTTTCCTGGAGATATTCCTCCTTGAGCTTTGTGTCCATTACCTCCTATCTGCACTGGTTGCTTTCTAGACATGCCATGTGATCTAGTCATGAGACTTCCTGTTAACTACTCTTCTGGATTAGATACACTATGTCCTGGATCCCGTATCTTCCTCCTTCTTTAATTAGTTTTCATTTTGCTGAGGCATATCATCAAGTAGCTTCCTAAGAAATGGTGCATTGGGATACAAATTTCTGAATCCTTGCATGTCATTCTGGTGTCATAGGACTCTCAATATTTTGTAAGTATTCAGTGTGACTCCTGAGTAGTCCAGTGTTTTCTCATTTTCTTTTTTTGTTGTTCCTATGGAGATGACCTTTTTATCCACCTTTCCTTTGAAGTTTTAAACTCATGTCTTTATTCTCAGTGTTCTGAAATATGATGTGCCCTGGTTGGGTCTTTTTTCATTCAATACTCAGTGGGCTCTTAAATTTAGTCCAATGGCTGGTATTTCATTTCTGGGAAATTCATATATTTATATTCCCCCCTCTTCTCTCTCTCTCTCTCTCTCTCTCTCTCTCTCTCTCTCATGGTAACATCCTCCTATCCACTTTTCCATTCTCTTGTCACGCCTCCTAAGTTGATATGTGTATCTTTTGTTTTTCTCATTTTTTTCTGCCTCCGTTTTTTTGGACCTTTCTAGGACATTTTTCCAACTTTGTTTTAAGTGGTCTTTGGAGACTTTTGTATTGTTTTGGCTGTTTTGAATACCTAGGAGTTCTTTCTTGTAAATTAATTGCTTTTTTTCATAGCATCCTGTTTTTCTTTAATGAAGGCAAACATCTGCATGAATCACTCTGAGAGCAGTAGTAAAGGAGATGTGTGTGTGTGTATATAAATATATATATATTTACATTTTCTTTCCTACTTCATCTCCATTTCCTGGCTTTGTTTTTATTTATTTCTATTTGAAATTCTTTGGATTTCTTGAAGCTGTGTGGATTGATGTCTTTTATCGAATATGGAAAAATTTTAGTCATTGTCTTTTCAAACAATCTCTTTTCCATTCTTTCTCTCCATAACTTTTGGTACATTAACATGTTTAATTTTTTCCCTGTGCCTGCTAGGTCTCCTTACTCTCTTATATTTTAATATTTTTCATGCTTTTGTCTTTTAATGCTTTATTCTATATAGTTTCTTTTGACCTAATTCTCTCTTCAGCAGTACCTAATGACTTTTCTTAGTTCTAGGATTTGTACTTAGTTCTTTTTCTAATCTGCTGTGACACTTTATAATTTACATTTTTCTGCCAGACTTTCAAGCTTGGATTTTACTGAGCTATTGCTTATATTGTAAGCACACAATTATATAGGCTTGGCCTTGTAATTGAAACAAGTGATATCTCTGTGAATGTTTCTGTTAATATGTGTGTTTTTGTTGCCTGTTAGTTTTACTTGTTAGTGCTTATGATTTTATGTATTCCTGTATGCTTAGTTATCTTTGTGTACTGAACATTATACCGAATTATACTACAATTTCAAAATCAAAAACGTTTGAACAACTTAAGGTTTTTCATGATTCATTTGTTGGCCAAAACTGCTGCGAAGTGACACAGAGCTATTTAGTCTTATCCCACTTGGTGTGAATGTTGTTACAGTTTGCTTCAGATTGGTAACAGGTACTGCCCTATATCCCTTTGGTGATGTGACATAATACATGGTGTATGTACCATATTACCTTTCTAAAATGTAAGATCTTCTGAATTCTGAAACACATTTAGCCTGAAAGTTTAGATAAAGACCAGTGGACCTATTTGAAAATTTATTTCTAGAAATTATTTTAGACTTGGGATGTTATATTTCTCTTAATAAGATTTTTGTTTGCTCCAGCCAAACACCAGAGAATCTAGTAATCCAGAATAACTACAGTCCAGTTTCAAGTCTTGAGATTTTTGATGAACTATATAATACCTAGAAGACTTGAAGCTAGCTTCCTTACACATCTTGCTTATTTGTGGTTTACCTTTAGTCCTAGGGTGTAGCTTTTTAGAGTCCTGGCCCAACATTAGCTAAAGAGTCAAGGTTTGATAATCGGCGTTTCTAACCCCGTCAGGTCTGGTCTCTTGAATTTTATCTGTTTAGCCCCTTGTGCCTATTAAACACACAGCTCAGCTTCTGAGGACCTCCTCTAGGTAACAAAAGCCGCCAAACAAGAACTGCCCTTAATAGATGTTCACTTCTTTGGATTGTTGTCTCAGCCAGGTACTTCCTTACCATTTGGTTAGTTGTTTGATAAATGAAATTGCTGATAGGTCTTGGAGCCAGCAATGGAATCATCGACTCTACTGTCTTAGTTCAAGTTCTCATCATTTCACTTGTAGCTGTCTACCCTTCATTGATCCTTATACCTTACTAATCTAATTTCCTGCTCATTGCCAGAAAAAGCTTTCTGAAAAAGCACAAACATAATCACATTACTAGCCTACTCAAACTTTTCAGTAGCTACTCATAATTATAAGATAAAGTCCAAACTCTTCAACAGGAAGAGACTCACTATTCCTCCCTTGATCTACCTCTATAGTGTTGTCTTCCATTGCCTCTCTCCCCATACTCTAGACTCTAATCAGTGCCCGAAATGCATCATGCTGTTTATGTCTTCATATCTTTGCCCATGCTGTTCTTTTTGCTGGGAATGCTTTTCTACCCTCAAACTCTGACCCCTTGACCTAAATAAAAACCCATTCTATAAAACCTAGGAAAATTGCCTTTTTTCTGCAAAACTTTCTTCATCTATCTAATCCCCTCATTTCCCACAGAGTAGACTATGATTTCCGTTTTGTCTCCGTTGTATTCTGTATGTACTTATATTCTTGTACTAACCAATGCATCATAACAGTTATTTGTGTTCATGTCTGTTTTTCCAAACTAAACTGAGGGAATATGGAATGCATTGTTATTTATTCCCAATCCTTGGCATAACTCTGAGAATACAATAAATGCTTTAAAAATGCCTGTTCATGTCATTGAATGAATATTTATGCCAGAGCAGTGTTTTTTTAATTGCACTTAATTTTCATAATGAACTATAAAATGAGGAGGTACAGAGTATATAGTCTCTGAGGTCCTTTCTTCTAGATTTCTAGGATTCTAGTACTTGTAGAAATTGGTCTACATTTTGGGAAAGAATGGCTAAAGTGAAAGTGACCCTGTAAAATTGTAGAAGTCATCAAAAAATAACAGAGTAAAAGTTCAGCCAGTTCAGTCTCTTACAAGGTAGTATGCATTCAGTAAATATTTGTTTAATGGATGAATTGCAAAATGTAGTGAACTGTAACAAGCATAAATAACAAATATAAGAACAGGATTTTTAGATTGCTGTCTATGTGGTCATCATACGTGAGCTTTATGACCTCCAGAATGATCATGCCAACTAACACTTAACAGGAACTGGCACTGGGAAATGGGTAAGAAGTAGCAGTATAATAAATAACCCCAAACAAGTGAGATGAAAACTGCATATCAGTAACAGTTGCCAGTAGTCTTTGGCCAAGGATAACTAGGAGAAATTAAGCAATTTAAGATTATTACTTCCATGCTTGAAGTTTACCAGTACCCTATATGGCTGCCTTTAGCAGGAGATGGCTCATCATAATTGTAGGTGGATATAGTTTGAGGGAAATAAAGCTTTTTTCAGTATGAAACATCTCATAAAAGAACAAGAATAGAAATGTGGGAAAGGGTTGATTTTTAGATGATAGAAAGAATATATACAGCATTATAATTATAGTTCTAAATGCTATTAGGAAATTGAGAAGTCTAAATGTAGAAATTCTGTTGATACCATCTATATCAACGAATAATCTTAGAATATTGATACCACTTGTGGACTATAATGCTTAAGAGATATGTGCTAAATTTTTGGATGTAATTCCTAGGAGAATTATATTAATAATGTAGACCTGTATAAAAGAGAAGACTGAATGTCTTAGTTCAGAATGCTAAAACAAACTAGTATAAACAAATCAAACTGGGTGGCTTAAACAACAAACATTTATTTCTCACAGTTCTGGAGACTGGGAAGTCCAAGATCAAAGTGCTGGCAGATGCAGTGTCTGGTGAGGGCGGCTGCCTGGTTTGCAGTCGGCTGTCTTTTCATTGTGTTCTGACATAGCAGGGCTCTCTCTTGTTTGTTCTTCTAAGAGCGCTAATTCTATTCGTGAAGACTTCATCCTCAAGACCTTATTACTTCCCAAAGATGCCACCTCCAAATACCATCATAGTGAGGATTAGGCTTCACCATATGAATTTGGCTTGGGGTGAAGGGAGGCCACAAACATTCAGTCCGTAATACTGAAGAGTTTCCTATCTAATTCAGTCCGTAACACTGAAGAGTCGCCTATCTAGGCCAGCAAATGTGTGGCTTCTATGATGCATGTGGGATTTAAAAAAACTCCTTCTGAGAACCAAATGAAAACATGAACTGAAAGTTGGAAAGCCACCATCTGGTCTAGGTTCTTCGTTTTTGATGGAATTATCATTGTTTTGATCTAGAATGTCAGTTCCTTTGTTCTTGTCCCAGTGGGGGCTGGTTAATTAAGAAAAGAGGAAGAGTCTGATGAAGAGAAGCTTAGGTTTCTTTCCATTAGATCCAGACTATATCTCAATGGAATTTAGTATATGGCTGTCATCACTGATTCCTTACTTGTTTAATGATGTTGCTGTAATTTCAAATACAAATGCAAAAATGTGAGAAAAATCCTTTATTTGATTAATGTCAGTACTACTTGTTAAAGGCCCTTGAGATTTAGGGATTTCAGCACATGAATAGGAATAATCTGGCAATCTTGTATTTCCAGGCACCAAATGCTTGAGAAACCTTTATTCCTTTCAGAACAGTACAATTTAGTGGAGGTTCTACTTAGTGCTGGGATTGGCCTGGCTCAAGGTTGCCTTTTTCTTGGAACCTGAACTCTTTGACATATGTCCTCTAGTTGACCTCATCATATTGCCTTGAATCATGCTGACTATGGCTATCCTATGAATAGTAGCTCCATACCTAGGAATATACTTATCAGAAAGGAGTACAGACTTCTACCAAAAGTCTGTACAGGAATGTTCATGGTAGCTTTATTTACAATAGGTAAAAACTGTATACGATCAAATGCCCATAAACAGTGAAACAGTTAAATCATGATATGATGAAATACACAGCAACAAAATGAATCAACTGTTGTTATTTACAATAATGTGGATGAATCTCACAGACATAATGATGAGCAAAAGAAACAAGAATACACCATGTATAATTTTATTTATATTAATTTTTAAAAATGAGTATAACTAATCTGTATGACAGAAATGAAAATAGTATTTCATAGTTACCTCTGGGTTTGGGGAGGATGGGGGCAACAAAAGACTAGAAAAAAGCATGAGGGAGCCTCCTGTGATCCTGGAAATATTCTGTGTGTTGGTTTGTGTGGCAAACATGCATACATTGATTGTATACTTTAGGTATGTGGACTTATGCATCTTATACCTTAGGGGAAAAAAACTCAAACTATGAAAAGATTATATTCCTTTTAAATTCAGGAAGATAAGAAGACTAACTTGTATCTTTTTTGTAGTAGTAGTTACTATAGCTACACAAACTATAACTTGACTTACTTGGAAACCTCACTTAACCAGATTATAGAAAATAACTTGCAAGCTAAGCCAAAAGATAAAAACAAATACCTTTTGAGCAGCCAAGGTATGTTTCACAGAAAAGATGCCATTGGCTGAAACTCAAACATTTTAATCAGTGACATCTCCTGGATCTGTGTATTTTTATTTTGTTCTTCTACCTAGTAAGGTTATGTGGCCCCTAAGCAGTTAGCATATTAAATGAGACATGTTAACTGTTTGGGTCATGCATTTATTCTAACCTTTTCTGTAAGGGCAACTTTGCTATTGCTGTATGTAGTCCAGGTATTTTCAAACTTCATTTTAGCTGTGGAACTTTTTCTTCAAATTTTGAAGAAAATGTTATGTGTAAGTTCATTATCTCATGTATAAGTAACAGTTAAAAGTAAAACTTCTGGTTGTAGCAAAGGCAAGGGTGTATTAGCCCTGCCTCTCTCATTTGGCATTTTTGCTCCTATCATATAAAGAAACTTACATTTGAAGATTAAGTAACATGCTTTAAATCACTCAACTGTTATATGTTAATAGTAGGTCAGTATATGTGTTCCAGTGTGGCAGGGACAGTTTAGGCGCTCACCATACTTGTTTTTTGTTTGTTTTTTCTTCACTCTGGCTAGGCTACATTTCTCAGCCTCTCTTCCATTAGCTGTGGCCATGTGTCTGAGTTCTAACCAAGAGAACATGGGTGAAAGTGATGTATTCCACTTTCAAACTGGCACCACAAAACCTCCCATGGGTTGTTCTTTGTTCCCTCTCTTCTCTGGTGTACTTGTTGGATGGGAAAGATTTAGTGGAGGATGGAAGAAGACTGGATCCTGAATACTCCATTGGACCATATATGGGAAATAAACTTCTGTTTTGCTCAGCCAAATCATTGCTAAGATTTGGGTGTTTGTTGTAGTAGCTAGTATTACTTTACTAATATACCAAGTTTGTTTGACTGTTAAACTTGTGCTCATTGTCCCAGTATACCAGGGACTTTTCTAATAGATAGGAGGATTAGAATGTCTCAATAGGTCATAAAGATAGTTTCTTCTTCCTAGCTCTACTCCTCTCCTCAAAAAAAGGGAAAGTATTATAAGTGTTTGCTTTGTTTAATTAAGTCAGCTTTGACAATTTAGGAGTTAATTCACCTAGCCTCTTAAACTAGCTAAAGACACAAAGCAGTATCACTGGATCAGTGAGTAGGAAGAATTAGATCAGAAGACTTTTCTAATATCCTTCCAGCCCTACCTAAAGTTCAAAGTATGAATGTATTACTTATATGAGGAAAAAAGATCCAAAAGAATAAAGATTTGTTCTTTTGCAAAATAATTTCAGCAAAGTAACTAAATCTGTTCAGTGGAACATATTTTCTGTTCTCCCAACCTGTAATCATAAATAATAACTTAGAAGAGAATTAAAATGCTCTTGAGACTTTTTGCTGTAATAATCATTTTAGAGATTGATAATGAGAGGAAAGGGTTGGGTTAATTTAGAAGTCCTTAGGAAAGATCAGTTCTCAGATTTTATAGTTACAGAGTTTTATAGTCTTAGTACCATCTCATAATCAAACTCACTTTATTTATTTCTTTTTTGCATTGATCAAATACCTTTATTTCCAAAGCCCCTAAATATTTTAATATGGCAGGGATTGTGGTGCTCTTCAGTTTAAAAAGGAAAAACTAAAGTCCAGAGAGGA
>VBSM01000662.1:13858230-13872931 GCA_008086735.1 Cheirogaleus medius
GCTCGCCACATCCCTATGATGTGGGTCTTGCCCCCCCCTTTTCTTAATGATCTATTGAACAGAAGTTGTTACATTTAGGAAGGCATATTTACTGTATTCCTATCATGGTTTTTGCTTTATGTGTCTTCAGAAATCTTTGCCATCTGCAGGTCACAAAAATATTCTCTCATGATTTGTTTTACAAGCTTTATAGTTTTAGATTCATTTATACACATTTTTATCTATTTTCCCTCAGATATTAGTTTTTGTGAGTGATATGATATGCCATAAATAGAGATTAGAACTTAATGTTTATTGTTTATTTCTTTGTGCACATTCACATTTATAGGTTTTTTAAAAAAGGAAAAAGTATATAGTTATAAGATTCTCTAATATGTTTTTGAGAAAGCCAAATACTTCATTTCTTTAATATACAAATGTATAAACTTAGAGACTATATAAACAAATGAAAATGAGGTTATTGCTTTATGATAATGAAAATAACTAGAACATTTAATATGTTTAAAGGAATAGATATATTGAATTTCTTTAGTCTTTTTACCATAATAAGAGAAGAACTTAACGTGAAAACTCTTTTTCGTTGTACACATTCTACAAGTAAGTGGATAGTTTTTTAGTGTGCCAGATGAAATCATTTTTTAAACAACTTGCAAAGTAACTTTGATTGCCTTGTTATCTTTTTTATTAGTAGTCTGAAGTCTGTCAGGGTTTCCATTTGAAACCCCTATTTTCAGAGGTTTATGAGCAGACAGTTGAAAAAAAACTTAACTAGCCAAAACTTTGGCACTCATCATATTGGTTTAATATAAGGTACTTGCTTTAACAAAATTTTAAATAGTCAGCTCTTTTTTTAAAGTTGTAAGGAGCACAAAGAAGAATAAAGGAATTTTTTTGGTTAAACAGATAGGGAATATTTTTCCAGCCAGCTTATCCCAATTAGATTTACATGACAAACTTTCCTCTTCTAGAAATTATTTAGGTATGTATGTTCCTATGTTCCAGCTGCCACAAGATCTTGCCTTAAGATTTTCCTTTTCCTTTGCTATAGTTTATAGCAAATAGGCTCTGCCTGTGTTCTTTTTTCTGCCCATTTATACTTTTTAAATTCTCCATAGTATATATGTACATTAAAAAAGATTTTAAGGTTTGGCTTTCTTTTGGCTTTTTTCCCCTCCTCTGACAGTGCCACCTTGAATAAAATAAATCGTACGTGACTTTACTTATTGGTTGAAAAGTAGTATTAACTTTGAGATATGTTGTACTATAAATAGCATTGATTGGCTTGAAATTAAATTTCTGAAATTAAGACCTTAAAAACTCTTCTCAAGACTTGTCACTCCAAGAGGAAGCTTTTAGGCAAGTTTCTTTTTTCTTCTTCCGGAAAGTATGAATGTCAGCTTGAGTACTTTCACAATCTGTTTTTAACCCACTGTTATTTGCGTGATGAACATTTAACTACTGTTCATCCATGAAGGTGTTTGTGGGTTTTTGTTGCTTTTATTTCACTTCTTATTTTTTAAAAAAAATCATTTCCTGAAGACCTCGTATAGAAATGTAACCTACTGCAGGAAGTAAGATGATCTTTTGGAAATCTTGACTTTCTCTCTCCTCTGGAGATAATTTGCTTCAGGCAAGAGGTTTTTAGGTGCTGCTGAAATTTCAGAGATCTGGGAAAATGGAGTAATAACATGACACCAGCTCTTAAGCAGCAACATCTGCTCTGTGGTTCAAAGCCACACAAAGAAAGCTGCTTAAGCAGTCAAATGTTTTGGACTGCACAGACAAGTGTGGTTCAGCTGCAAAGACTGCAGAGTAGAGAAAAAGTTTAGAGAAGTTGTTAAAAAATGGAGTCGTGGAAGATGAGCATCTTTAAGAAACAAACATCATCTCGTCCTCCAAGCTATCGAAGATCTTTGTCAGAACCTGCTTATGCAAATTCAGAGATAGGACCCACTTTAAAGAATTATCCATGCTGTGGTACTGTGAAATGCAAGAGGAAGAAAAATGAATATGCTGTTTCTAATCTAGGAAAGACACTGGGTGCTTATCGGTGGCAGACACATCCCAGCTTTAGGTGGAAAGGGTGTAAAAGGGAGATATTGCAAAGTAATAAAGGAGACCTGGTTGAACCACAACAAAAGGTCCTGCCAAAGATGGTTGGTAATAATGATTCTTCCTCTGCTAATGAGGTCCTTGGAACATCAACAGAGACGCTGGACCTGGTCAACACCCGGTTGCTTCGGGCTCCATTCACCAGATCTATTTCAGAACCTGAACCCCGCTGCAGTATCAGATTTGTTAAACCGTGGCCGACTTCAGTGGGGTCAGTGGAGTCTGAGCAGCAGGGATATTTTATCCGTGGCATTTTCTCTACTCTTTCCAATGGCTTTTCCAGGATGCTGAGTCTAAAAGGAGAATCAACCAATGAGCCTGTAAGAGAAGGTATATTGTGATGAATTAGGGGAAAAGGGGTGGCTCAGATTTAATTACTACTGAAATTTTAAATATTTGTGTTATATAATCAGCAAAAGCATTTTATTTGCTCATTATAAAAAAACTTAATTCGTATGATTTTTAAAAAACAACCATTGCTTCAGAAACTCTCTTTCTATGAATGATAGTAAATAATCGTAAAAAATGAATGGATCTGATTAAGGGATTTTTTATGATGTTAATTCTTGAACTCTATTTTTGGGCTTGTGTAAAAAAAATTTTTAACCCTCATTTATCTCCATTGATCTACTTTTGCAGGTTAAGTGCAATTTAGAGGAAGAAGTAATCAAATAATTTTTCATGACACTTGAAAATTAAAAATATAATTTCTACTATTATCTCTTCATAAAACTTATTTTAAAAATAGCAAATGTTATTAGGAGAACTATATAGAATCATATTGGTAGCTTTTAATAACTTGGTATTTTGATTTGCATATATCATAAAAATATACAATTTGAATATGGAAGCCAAGGATGCAAATCTTGAATACTTGTTTAGATGACAAAATAGAAATTTGTGTTTGATTCATTTCAGATAACAGGATCATCACATTTTTTAAAATCTCATTTAAGATATGTTTAAATTTTAAAATATATTTTGTATTGATTGTATCATTGTTAAAGCCAAAAAACCACATTCTTAATTTTTTTATCTGATTACCTTAGAAATAGTCAACCTTATCTTATGAACTATTTTAGGTATGATTTAGGGCCTATGTTTTTTTGAAAACCTTAACACTTGGTAATATTATATGTTACATATCCACTTGATATCATTTTTTGACAAGCTCTTAGCATTAAGAAAATTTCAGCCTATCATTGTTAAGAGACGGAACACACCAGCAGAGGTTTAAACTCCTTCTAAAATTGTGGAAATTGTTGAAGAATTTCATTACTGTAATATAACTTAATCCCTTATAAAATGAAGTTGAAGAATGCCAAAGAGTGACATTTCAGTGAAAGCTGGTGTAATTTTCCTAATGCATGTGTGTCAGAAGTTTAGTATTTCTTCTAAACTCTGTCTTCCCTAGATGTTCCTTTTTTGCTCAGTGAATTTTAATGATAGCTATTAAATGTATATATTTTCTTCTTATCCTTGGCAAATAATCAAGAGAAAAATCTTTCTTGATGTGCCTCTGTTAATGTTCCATTAAAATTTTTGAAAGACTAGGTCTTTGCATTTTCTTGGATGCTAGTATGTCTGTTTCCTTGCCAGATCATAAAGTAATCAAAGTAAAGGAGTGTGAAAGGAAATTGAGAGTTTAAAATAAATTCTTAGAACCAATGCTTCTCAATTGTTAACATGTGTACATTTGATAAAAGAAGCTATGCTTTTAAAAATATTTGTATTTGTAATCATTTTTGGACTTTTGTAGTTCACTTTCAGTTTTTAGCAAATGTACCAAGCTATTATTGACTGCCTGTTATGTGTGAGGAGCTGTGAGAGGGGGTCTCGGCTTTTTACACATTTGCGGAGAATAAAATATTCTGTATTTGTTATTTTCTACTATCTTACCCTTTCTAATCATAGAATAGTACGTATGTGGAAACATGTACAGAATTTAAGGTGCATTATAAGGAACTTAAATTCTAATAATTAAACAATAATACATAGTGTTCCTACCAGTCAGATTAACATATTTATTAATAGTTATTCTCATCTTCTACGTGCTTTACCAGTGTGTGTTTGTGTGTGTGTAGGGGGTCAAGCTCTTAAGACTGAAATGTACTGTTTAATACAAAGACTGGAGAAAATGCCTGTGCAGAGGTCTCCTTTTCTCTTTTGGCAGTAGCTTTTTCCTGGCCTGGGGTCTATGTTAGTGGTTTCCTAACCTTCTGCAGTTGTGAGCCCTTCTTCATTCCTTTCCCCACAAGGAAGAGACTACCACTGGCCCAGGAGATTGGAATTCTGCTTGCATCTCTGTCAGTTACCATTTGTGAAGTTATTTCCCTTTACATTATGTGCAATAGTAATTCCTTCCTTACGAGGTGACAAATGAACTTTTAAAATGCTATGTAGGCCGGGCATGATGGCTCACACCTGTAATCCTAGCACTCTGGGAGGCCAAGGCAGGAGGATCATTCAAGGTCAGGAGTTCAAAACCAGCCTGAGCAAGAGCGAGACTCCGTCTCTACTAAAAATAGAAAGAAATTAATTGGCCAACTAAAAATATATAGAAAAAATTAGCCGGGCATTGTGGCACATGCCTGTAGTCCCAGCTACTCTGGAGGCTGAGGCAGGAGGATCGCTTGAGCCCAGGAGTTGGAGGTTGCTGTGAGCTAGGCTGACGCCACGGCACTCTAGCCCGGGAAACAGAGTGAGACTCTGTCTCAAAATAATAATAATGATAATAATAAATAAAATAAAATGCTATGTAAACTATCATGCATTTTGTGAATAGAGGATATTCTTATCAGAGTTTCTTAATTATAGTATTGTTGCAAGATATGGAATTATTGGAACACAGATGTCTTTAAGACTCTGTTAAGAAAATCAATATGTTGGCCGGGCGCGGTGGCTCACGCCTGTAATCCTAGCACTCTGGGAGGCCGAGGCGGCCGGATCGCTCAAGGTCAGGAGTTCGAAACCAGCCTGAGCAAGAGCGAGACCCCCATCTCTACTATAAATAGAAAGAAATTAATTGGCCAACTAAAATATATATAGAAAAAATTAGCCGGGCATGGTGGCGCATGCCTGTAGTCCCAGCTACCCGGGAGGCTGAGGCAGGAGGAGCGCTTGAGCCCAGGAGTTGGAGGTTGCTGTGAGCTAGGCTGACCCCACGGCACTCTAGCCCGGGCAACAGAGTGAGACTCTGTCTCAGGGAAAAAAAAAAAGAAAATCAATATGTTTCTGAATTAAAAACCCACTAGTGTTTGCTAGTTTTTTCTTCAATATGAACTGTAAGATGTGAGTGGCATTAAATAATGAAGTATGTATGTAAAATGCTTAAAATGGTGTTTGGGACACAGTAGTTGTTCAATACATTTATTAACTATTATTTCTATTAAGAAAATGAATTTACATGAATATAGTTTTTTAAAAAACGTAGGAAGGAGAAAGAAGATACCTGAGTGTTGAGTTGACCTTAATTATCAAAAGTAAATAAATTATAATACTTTCACCTGAAATTGTGTGAATCCACACTTGGTCTGAGCATTTACATGTTCTGAGCATAATCAAGTAGTGATTTCTTATATGATTGCCAAACACAGTTACTCATGATTAAAGAGCAATGAAATATACTCAGGGTCCCTGTCTAATATAAGAGGGAGAAGCTCAATGTCTTCACTATTTTTATATATTCAACCTTCTGTTTGTACAATATATTTCTTCATCTGATACAACATATGGGTCAAGTGATATAAAAAATAAAACTTCTACTTCTTACTGCTAAAAGTAACCTAGTTGCATTGGGTACATGTATAAGTATGGAGTCAGTACATTTTCAATAGTGG
The DNA here is from genome assembly GCA_008086735.1 of Cheirogaleus medius. Taxonomy (NCBI): domain Eukaryota; kingdom Metazoa; phylum Chordata; class Mammalia; order Primates; family Cheirogaleidae; genus Cheirogaleus; species Cheirogaleus medius. The sequence continues at coordinate 13,864,182 of VBSM01000662.1, forward strand.
AAACAGTTGAAACACAGAATAACATAGTAATAAGTAAACATATTATAGCATATCAAATCAACAAAATACCATATAGTCTATATAGTTGCTACTTACCAGCTATGTGAAATTTAGAAGAAACTATGAAATTTAATGAGCTGTAAACTCTATATATCTAATGTGTATAACACTTAGAAAGTAGGAAATTATTGGGAAGCATTCTCATTCCTAAATTATTTTTGCACCTCTATCAGTAGGTAGAAATGAAAGCTTAAAATAAATGAAATATATATATATATATATATGAAAGGCAACTAAATATATCCTATGTAGTTCTCCTTTCTGTTTACAATTCACACTTTTTCTTCATAATGTCATAGTAATAAGAAAGACTTCTCTCCCCAGTGTTAGTTATGTTTTTAAAGACCCCCCCTAAATTAGGGATTGGAAAATTTTATTTTTTCTTCTAGAGAATTTGCTTTTAATATTCTCATTCAAGTTTAAATGACTTTTTCATGAAACATCTTATTGGGAAAAACCTCACACATAAAGCAAACAATTATTTATTGAGATTCTGAGACACTTTTATATTGAAATGCTGAAATACTCTTTTGGACATTTCAGTTCATTTTTTCTCCATTACAATTTACACTTAGGGAAATCTGTTTTGTTTTTGCCTTATTTGGGCTATACCATGAATTATTTCCTTGGAATGTGAAGCTTCTTATATCTCATTATATATTATAAAGTTTCTGCTAGAAAGATATAACATATTTGTAATGTCTATAACAATTTATATGTATAGTTTTTCCCCAGGACTTTGCCAAATTTGGACATACACACTCTTTTCTTTGTTTGTTTATTTTATATTTTCCCCATAGCATGGTGTGAGGGAAAAGAAAAGATCTTTGGAGTTGTATAAATGGGTTCAAATTTTTATCCATGCTATTGTCTAGTTTCTTGTCCTTTTAGTCTTAAATGATCAAAGTTTACTCTTTCCATGTGGTTATATAATTTCTGAGAAATTTGGCAAATAAAATTTTAAAAACCCATGTGCTTTATATGCAAAGATTTTTCTTAACAGACAACTGACTGGTTTGATTTTCTTATCTAAGACAAAGTAATTTAACTTGAATTCGCCGAGTCAGCAAATCAAGAAGTAAATTTATATGTGAGAGCTAGTTACCCAAGGAATAAAATTTCTTAGCCAATTTATTCATTTACCTAAAATACCCTAGTTCGTTTCCCAGAAAAGATTATCCTACCTTTTCCTGCCTGCCAGTATTTTTTTCACGCTCATTTTCCAGAAATTTGAGTTGGAGAATCATTGATTACCAAACCCTCCAATAACCAGAAGACATTCTCTTTGTTCATATATTAGGTGCAAAGGATCTGACTCAGGACAATGAAGTCATGGTAGCTAATTGTGACATCAACTATAATATATAGTAGTTTTTCCAGACAATGACTACTAGTCTTCAGTGCTAAACTACCCCTAACCTACGATAGAATTTCTCTCTTCACAGGTATGTAATCTGGTTTAGGTATATGATACCATAAACTTGTACCTGTCTCTCAGCTTTAGAATTTGCTGTTTATCTCAGTTTCCAAAATCAGAGACTCTAATTTTAGGGCCTAGGCTGGTCACTAAAACCCAGTAGAATTCCTAATAACCACCCAAAAACTTTCCTAGTTCAACCAATTATTATTTTTTGATGTACATGGCAACTAGGTCATTTCTTTGCTCCTTAAGCCTATAAAGATTAGTAATTCCTTGGTTTTCACTTGCTCCTGGTTTTCTAGTAAAGTATTAAAAACAAAGCAAAACAAATAACAGAAAAGGTTTGCTTTTAAACATTATGGTCAGTTTATTTCACTGCTTAAAACTTTAGGGTATAACTTGCTCAAAACACTAGGCTTCTCTGGCATTTACTTAGGAGCAAAATTTAACTTGTGACTTTTTATAATGGACACCAATTTCTTTATTTAGCTGGATGTAGACCTTCCCTTCCTTATTGGATTCCTGGCTCTTCCTTACACATCAGGTGCTAAGGATGATACAGAAATGAATATAACCCATTCTCCACACTTAAGGAATTTACAACATAGTAAGGAAGCAGCTATGTAAATATATAAGTAATAGTCCCTGATGAGATGCGATTTGAAATATTAACAGATTTGGATTAGTTAGAGTCTGATAGCTCAAGGAAAGCAGTAGTGGTAATCTAGACAGAGAGAGCAGCATGAAGGCCAGGAGTCCATCCTAGGGAATGAGGAGAAGTTCACAAAGTAAAAAACGTAGAGGGTGGTATGTGTGGGTAGATGTAGTTGGGAAGGGAAAGTGAAGAGTCAGTGTTTGAAGAGTTTTATGTTAAGGACCAAGCTAAGGTTTTTGTGTTTCAAAGGTAGCAGAGGTTTTAAAGTAGGAGAGATATGCTTTATTTTTTAGGAAGATAATTTTATTTTAATAAGGACGATGGACTGATGATGGTGAGATAAAGTTAAATTATGCCAAAGTTTGAGACATGATCAAAGCCTAAATTAAAGCACTTTCAGTGATAAATGAGGGTAGAGACTCAAATAAAAAAGATGTTTCTGAGGCAGATTTATAAAATTTGAAGAATAATAGAGGAAATAAAATAAGAATCAATGATAATACGAAGGTTTATTATAGATTGGGAAAATGGCGACACCTTTAAGTTTGAGACTAAAGAAGGAAATTCAGAGGAGAAGGGAGTGAACATGTGTTTAGAAGTTTCTATATGCCTGATGTTTCAACCTGTGGGTACTTTATATGCATTTATTTGGCTTAATCATCTGAATAATTGTGTGAGGGAGGTATGGTTATTCTTATTTTAAAAGTAAGGAAGTAGAGTCTCAGAATGTTGCAGTCACTTCGTCACTTTCCCAAGACCACCCGGCTCATGGCTAGTAAGTGGTGGGTCCCAGGACTCTCTTTCTAAGCTCCTCCATTTTGTGGCCCTCTTTGAGCACATGATGTTTGAGAGGTTTTCAGGAACTTGGGAGCATCTGTCCAATGGGCAGAAGTTTGGGAACAGATGTCAGTTCCCATATATGGACTTACATTCAAGAGTGATCAACACATGGATATTGAAGCTACAGGAGTGGATAAAATCCCCCAGGCTGCAGATGTACTGGGAGGGCAGTGAGAATGTTTAGACTAGCATCCTGGCCTTGGTATATCTGCCATTTTATTCCAGGCTAGAGAGTCTGTTAGCAGAGCCACTTAACCTTTACAATTTTAGACTTGGAGTGGTGGCAAGTTTAATATTCTTACTTTATATATATATATATATACACACACCCCACAAACCTTATTTATTTTTAACAGGTTTATTGAGATACAGTTCACATACCATCCATTTCACCTATTTAAACTATACAGTTCAATTATTTTTTATTGTGATAACATACACATATCAAAAAATTTACCATTTTAACCATTTTTAAGTGTCCAGTGACTATAAGTACATTCGCATTGTTGAGCAGCCATCACCATTATCCATCTCCAGGCTATTTCATCTTCCCAAAGCAAAACTCTGTACCCATTAAACACTAACTTGCCATTCTTCCTTCACCCCAGCCCCTGGTAAACACCATCTACTTTCTGCCTGTATGAATTTGACTCCTAGGTACCTCATATAAGTGGAATCATATTTGTCCTTTTGTACAGTTTAGTTTTTTGCATATTCACAAAGTTGAGTAACCACACCACAATTTTAGAACATTTTCCTTACATTAAAAAGAAACCCTGTGCCTGTTGGCAGTCACACCCTATTTTTTCCCCAAAGGTCCCATCCACCAAACATAGGCACCCACTAATGTACTGTCTCTGTAGATTTGCCTATAGATGTCATATGAATGGAATTATACAATATGTGGCCTTTTGTGTCTAGCCTCTTTCACTCAGCATAATGTTTTCATGGTTTATCCATGTTGTAACATCTGTCAGTACTTCATTTCTTTTTCTCACCAAATGATATTGTACTGTATGGTTATACCATATTTTCCTTATACATTCATCATTTGATGGGTATTTGAGTTGTTTCTACTTTTGTGTCATTATGAATTATGCTGCTATGAACATTCATGAACAAGTTTTTATGTAGAACATATGTTTTTATTTCTTTTGGGTATTTACCCTTACATTTTGCAAATGGTGTATTCTACTTCTAAAATAATGATTTGGTGTTTTGAGATCTTAAATCACATTTAATTTTCCATTTGTTATCTAAAATGTAATAATCTAGCTATTTTATTCTTGTTTTATATCTACATATTCATTCAGTAAATATTTGTGTATAGATATATGTAAGATTTTAGTTTTAATCAAATACTTTGAGTAATTAGTAATTTCCCACACCTGTGCTGAAAATATAAATATAGCTCAATGTGATCTAGAGTTTCCCACTGGTAGTTTGATTAAAATGAACAAAGTGATTTGTCTACATTTCCAGGATGATTGTCATATTTTTATCTACCAGAGGAAGTTTTTAGTCAATTTCTCACGCTCAAGGCCAGTTTGTCTTTGGGAGGAAGCAAAGAGAAGAATAAGATGAGTAATGACTCTGAATCTATGATTATGAAATCTTATCCATATGAGTACACAGGTTCTTAGTGACTGAGCTTGAGTCAGTAAACCACAGGTATTTTTCCTGTCATTCTCATGTGGAATTCTTGTTAAGAAATCCTTAAAATTGCTTTTTCCTCCTAATTTGTGGATTTGATGATGATACTTAATCACCTTTACAAAGTAGAAATCCTGTATTCTATCCATGGTTTTAGATAGGGCACCAAAATTTCAAAATAATTTCAAGCTTAAGAGATACCAATTCAATTTTAGTTTAGCACAGTATATATAACCATAATCTTGGTCAAAATCAAGGGTATTTTGAATGCTATGTGTGTGGTTTGTTGTTCTGGAGTAAAGTGGTCTCTGGTGGTTAGGACATGAGAGTTGATGTCAGCATTTGTGGGTTTTATTCCCAGATCTGAGCTTTTTAAAAAAGAGAAGCCAAGTGTATGCCTGATATATGTTTAGTGCAATTCTTTATATACTATAGATGTACTGAAGATAGAAGTGAAGATTTTATACTACTGACAGAAAAATATGCAACAAATTACCCAAATTTATGTAAAATAATGATAGCTTTCATGGGTACTTAGTGATTCCATTCCTTAAGCTTTCTCTGGGAAGGGCATGATTTATGTTCCCAAGTAATAGTAGTGGTGGTATTTTAAGCAACTTATAATGAACATTTTTTATTCAAAATGTTTAGATATTACTCTCTATCCAGGGGATCGTTGAAAACTCTACCTAATGTCACTCATCCATTCCACAGTAGTACATACCAGAATCTCAGAGTAAAACATATGCTTTATGATTGTGTGATGATTCTAATATGTGAACACTAGGCGCTGATATTCTAGTATTTAAGTTTTATTTACCTCTATCCTCTTGATGGCATCCTAAACCAGGGGTCTTAAAAATAAACTCTCTTGTAGTAGTACTGGTCTTTGAGCTGGATGGCGGTGTTCTCCCCTAAAATAATGTAATAAATGCCTTTTCCTACTTTATTAAAAATAGATGAATGACATTTTTTAATTTAAAATTTTTCTTTTATAAATATTTCTTGATAGTTTGGTGCCTTGCTATCTCTTAGTCTATAATAAAACAAAATATTTGACTTAACCTAAATTTTTATATTTGATTACTTTATATTTAATATAAACTTTTGTAATTGTTTTTTGTGCTGTGACTTAACTTTAGGGCACTGCTTTTCAAACACTGTTTTTTGAACACCTATTGTCTACAGCAAGCAAAGTCAGTTGCCAGTGGATTTTACAGTGTAGCTGGTTTATTAATCCTTTCTAACCTATTTATTCTAATTTATTGGACTGATAGGCCTCAGATGTTGCTATTAGTCCTTTGATTGAGACTGTTCTTTTGAACAATGCTTTCTTGTTCTCTTCATAGAATTCTAGATGTTTCATTTTGTTCAGCCAAAAGGAACTTAGTATTTTCTTGTGAATTCTCTCTCTTCAAAACTTAGTGTTCATTTTATTTCTTTACCAGTAAAGAATGTTCATATAAACACCATTAATAGGTCTGTTTTCTTATTTTTAGCCAGTTTTCTTTCTCAGCATTAGACTTTATTTCAAATATCAGAATACAAAGGGACCTTCATCCAAGAGTAAATGGTATTGGAAAAAGACCACCTAAAATAAATTATTTAAACCAAGTATCAAAATTTCAAAGTAAATAATGTATACATGTGTTATTGAAGAGGATTTGGGAATTTAACTTGAAAAAAAATGAAAGTTTATGAAAATAAACTTTTTAGTCTTTTAAACAAAATTTAAGTCATAATTGCAACAATGTACTTGTTATTAAAGTAAGTTATTAAATGAATTATTAAAGTAAACAACTTTTGTTTGAAGTATTTTTTCCAAACAAAATTGTGTGATTGCAAATTGACATCCTTCACCTTACATTTTACTTTCTCTTAAGAATTATTATATTACAATACTTTTTGGCAAAATTGTTAGAATACTTTGTTAGTTTTTTTAAAGTTCTTTCATTTTTATTTATAGTACCCCTATTTTATTTATATTTATACCTTTTTATATTTTTATTTAAAACTTTTTTATTTATTGGAAAAATAAGCTCTTCTGGTGTATCCTATTGTCCATTTGGTAGATTGTTCTATTCTACCAATATGATATTTAAATAAGAATGCAGAACATAAAGTATGAGGTAAATTTTGGGAAAAAATTGTTTGTAAATAAAATGAAAAAATAGAATTAATTTATGAATACACCTGAATATTTAGCTTTCAATAATCTTGCTATCTTCTAGAGTGCTGTATAATTAGAACTTATACACCATAAATGAAAATTATTGATGTAATTTGTGTGTGTACTTGGGATAAAATATACAGAGTGCTGAGTCACTGTTAAAGAATGAAGTACTCTCATATACAGATATTGAAAGATCTCCAAGCTACGTTATGAAATAAGCAACAAAAATACTATACATTTTTTGGTTCTTTGTAATTTTCAAATCTTTCACATGTGCTGATAAGTATATTATGGAAAAAATAAGTTTACTTTATGTGTGAGGAAAAATACTTCATATGTATGGATAAATATATTTTCAGAAGGAAGTTCTCTTCATCTTTTAAGGCAGCTGTGGGTTTAGAAATGGAGAGTCAGAGAGTCTAAGAGTCAGAGCTGAGTCCTCCACTAATCTGATATCTCTATCCTTCTATCTTTAACTTAATAGAATAAATGAGCCTTGATCATGGGTAAGATTCGGTAACATTTACCTAATACCCCTGCTTCCTCCCCCAGAGATGAATGACTTTGGATTGACTTGAGGAGGTGAGCAGGAGAATTGTTTCAGGAGAATTTCTAATAGATTGTGAAGCATTTTGTGATATATGCTTTAAAATTCTCCGGTAATTTCATCATCTGATTTTTCTTAGTTGATTTTCTCTTTTCATTCAAGTTGTGATTTTCCTGATTCCTGAGGTGTTAGATGATTTTTTTTTAGTTGAATCATGAAGATTTTGGCTATTATATTAGGGAACTCTGGACTCTGGGTTTTATTTAAATATTTTATTTAATTTTAATTTTTAATTCTATTTATTTATTTCAGAATATTACAGGGGTACAAACATTTAGGTTACATATATTGCCTTTGCACCACCCAAGTCATAGCTACAAGTGTGCCCATCCTAGATAGTGCAAACCGTACACATTAAGTGGGAATTTACCCATCTCCTACTCCCGCCTCCCACTTGCTGGACACCTGATGAATATTACTTACATATGTCACATAAGTGTTGATCGATTCGTACCAATTTTATGGTGAGTACATGTGGTGCTTGTTTTTCCGTTCTTGGGATACTTAGGAGAATGGGTTCCAGCTCCATCCAGGATAATGTAAGGGGTGTTAATTCAAATGGTAGTTCTAATTTTAGTTCTTTGACGTGTCTCCATATTACTTTCCATAGAGGTTGTATTAGTTTGCAGTCCCACCAGCAGTGTATGAGTGTTCCTATCTCTTTACATCCACATAAACATTTGTTGTTTTGGGACTTTTTGATAAAAACTATTCTCACTGGAAATAAGTGATATCTCATTGTGGTTTTGATTTGCATTTCCCTGATTATTAGAGCTATTGAGTATTTTTTTCATATGTTTTTTGGCATATCTTCTTTTGAAAAGTTTCTGTTCATGTCCTTCGTCCACTTTTTGATAGGATTGTTTGATTTTTTTCTTGCTGATTTCCCTGAGTTCTATATAGATTCTAGTTATTAGGCTTTTATCAGATGTATAGCATGCAAGTATTTTTTTCCATTCTGTATTTTGTCTCTTCACTCTAGTGATAGTTTCTTTGGCTCTGCAGAAGCTTTTTAATATGGTCAGGTCCCATTTATTTTGTTGATGCTGTGGTTGCTTTTGGGGTCGTCTTCATAAATTCATTGCCTAGGCTGATGTCTATAAGAGTTTTTCTGACGTTTTCTTCTAGAATTCTTATGGTTTCATGCCTTAGGTTTAAGTCTGTTATCCACTGTGAGTTGATTTTTGTGAGAAGTGAGAGGTATGGATCCTGTTTCAGTCTTCTACATGTGCCTATCCAATTTTCCAAGCACCATTTGTTGAATAGGGATTCTTTTCCTGGTGTATGGTTTTGTTTGCTTTGTCAAAGATTAGATGGCAACATGAGGATTTTTTTTTTTTTT
>VBSM01000662.1:13873031-13916646 GCA_008086735.1 Cheirogaleus medius
ATGATTTTATATCTGTATTCTCAGTCCTGTTCCATTGGTCTATGTCTCTATTCTCGTGCCAGTACCATGCTGTTTTGGTTACTATAGCCTTGTAGTATAGCTTTAAGTCTGGTAAATTGATACCTCCTAATTTGTTCTTTTTGCTTAAGGTTGCTTTAGCTATATGGAGTCTTCTCTGGCTCCATATGAAATGTAGCATTATTTTTTCTAGGTCTGCGAAAAATGATGTTGATATTTTAATAGAGATTGCATTAAATCTGTGGATCACTTTAGGTAGTATAGACATTTTAACAATGTTGATTCTGCCGATCCATGAGCATGGTATGGTTTTCCATCTTTTTGCATTATTTTAGCAAATTTTTAATATTTAACGTATTTAGGTTTAGCATGCATCTCCAAGCCTACTATTATGAGCTATGGTTTCAATGACAATTTAATATTCAGAGCCTTTGCAGTACTATTTTGGTCTGCTTGTTTTATCTGGGATTCCTACTAGTCCCTGCTGGTGCTGCCCAAAGCAGGAAATGAGCTTTCCCAGGACAGGCTATCTGGAGCCTCTGGAAGAGAGAAGGGAATCTCTGGCCCCTGGGGAACAAGAGGCTTCTTGGGCTGGGCCACTTTGTCAGGATCTCCCTACCTGTGGAAAATGGAGAACAATTACCAGGCTAAGCCCTTGTTGTGGTGCATACCCGTTTCCGGTGTCCCCCTGGCTACCTAATATCTCTCAGTGGGGGAGAAGAGCCTCAGGTCTAGAGGGGAAGGAGAATACTTCCCTTGGCTGCTTATTGTCTGTAGGCCTCCCCACTATTCACTTGCTAATGATGCTGGGCTTGCCTGTTGTTGTCAAAAGGAATGAGCCTAGCTGGACTTTCTGTTGCTAGGTTTGGGGTCAGGCCTGGGTTGCCTTATTTTATTGAATTGGGGAGTTGTCAGATGTTCTGCCACTATATTGTTCCTTCTGTCCTGGGTCCTCTAGCAAGACAGCCAGTTTTTCACTTACAGAGTTCTTCTATGATTGCCTTTTTTTGCATTATTTCAAAAATTTATGGTTGTATTTAGTGGTAAGTAGTAGGAAGAAATGAGTCTGCACCATCTTGTCTGGCCCAAGCTTCACTCTTAGTATTTTATTATTCATATTATTTTCATTTAGATCCCCTAGCTTGTCATCATCCATGTCAATTTTCTACAGTTGTTAAATGGTGTAACTCTTCGTTCCTTACTTATTAGTGCTTTTACATGGGACCTGAGCACTATTCCAACATCACTCTCATCAGCTTTGTGAAATTCTGTTTGCAAGGTTAGTAATTTGACTCTGCACTCAGTTTGCACTTATGCAGTATTGAACAATGATCAAAAAGATTCAGTGATGGATAGTGTTCAAGTGGGGATTGAGTTTTTATAAGGGGTCTGTTCACTAGTGAACATTTTTGTATTTCATAAACTTCTGTTTCTGCATGAAAAATTGACAACAGTGGTATAACCAAATACTTATATATAAGCAAAGACCTTCCTATGTATCTCTGTACTTATACTGTATTTACTTAGTCACATTATTTTAGAATTGAAAGACCTTAAAGTCTCCTAATCAAATGTCCTTATTTCACAAATTAGTAAAATAAAGTCACAAGAAAAGACATACCTAATACTAAGATGACTTTATAATTTGTAATCTAAATAGACACTTTCGAAGATTGATAGGGGATGCTATTAACAATTAAAACACGTGGAATCTGGAACATAGGTCTTTATACCTAGATCACATTGCTAATAAGTAGAAAACTAGGATGAGACCCCAAATCTCCTGACTTCTATTGATAGCCAAGATGCAACATAGCATAATGGTTTTGATCTTGGGCTGATAGAGTCAGACTAGTTGGGTTCAAATCCTGGCTTTATTATTCATGAACGATGTGACTGTGATCAATGTACTTAAACGTTCTGTACCTCTGTTTCTTTATATGTAACATTAAAGTAATGACAGTACCAACCTCTCAGGGTTACTATGAGGCTTCAATGAGGATATAAAGCTCTTAGTATAGTCAGTGGCTAGCATTTAGTGTCATGTTTGCTGCTACTGCTATTACCTGTGTTATTATTTTGTAAAATCCTAGGGTTAGAACAGGCAAGAGTTAAGTGAGATCTGGTAGCTTTTCTATGAGACTATAAATCAGATGTTTAGAGTTCTATTTCTGTTTTGCTCTTGACTCGGACACTTTGGGAAACTGCTTAACTATTTTCTGTCTAAATCTAGCCATCTAAAGCTAGGAGAATCTTGCCATCTGCCCACTTCATGGAAGATGGTAAAGAAAATCTGGGAAAATGCTTTGAGATCTCTGGGAGAAAAGTACTGTGTAAGCTTATAACTTTATTTATCTCTGAATTGACATTAACTTGTTCATTAAACATGTACACAATTTTTTAATCTGCTTAACTAGTAATCCAAAGTTACTATATATGTATGATGTGGGAGTGTTGCCACTTCTGTCAGAACATTCCCTTTGTGTTTTCTTCATTGTTTTAAAAAATGTAGAGCCTTGTTGCCACAGTATACTAAAATTATATGTAGAAGTCAGCATGTATAAATTACAGTTAATGACTAAACATAATTCTTCATTTTTCTACTTAGTTGTTTTTAAAGAAAAGAAAAAGGATGAAAGTAGGGATGAAGAATTGTTTATTAATTATAATAACAATAAAATATGGGCTAGAAAGTGCCTCGAAAGATCATTTAGCCTTTCCTTCTGCCACAGTAGAATTGTGTTTTAGTTAATTCAATTCAATTATTATTAAGTGGCTCTAATGTGCATGGCACCTAAAAAGACAGTCATTTTTCTCAGATGCTTAGAGTCCAGTAGTGAAAGTAAAAATGTAACTATTTTTTTATTCTTTCATCATCATTAATGCATTAACCTTTTCAAAGTTGGTTGCAAGTATAGTCAATACTTGAAATAGAATCTTATATAAGATTTCGACTTTTAAATTAGCTAGGGTTAGCTAAATGTTTTTATATCAGGTCCGAAGAGTCAGATGGTCAGATCAGAAAAGAAATACACAGAAATATTTTAAATTTGCCAAATTCATTTCTTATTGGAGTCCATAATTTTTTAACAAAGGAAAAAAGTTATGTTAATTAAGACAGTAAAGTGATTGAAAATTTGTGTAAACTGAAAATTTATCTCAGAGGGAGGCTTTTTGTTCTGCTAATTTCCCCATAATTCATTTTGAGATTATGATTAAGAATGAATAATTTTCATTTTAAAAGTAATTCTGGGCTGGGTGTGGTAGCTCATGCCTATGATTCCAGCATTTTGGGAGGCTGAGACAGGAGGATCACTGGAGGCCAGGAATTCAAGACCAGCCTGAGCAACATAGTGAGACCACATTTATATAAAAAACATTAGCCAGCCTTTGTGGTATATACCTGTAGTTCTAGCTACTTGGGAGGCTGAGGCAGGAGAATCACTTAAGCCCAAGAGTTTGAGATTACAATTAGCTATGCTTGGGCCACTGTACTCCAGCCTGGGTGACAGAGCAAGACTCTGTCTCTAAAATGAATGAACGAATGTAATTCTGAGGAATGCAAAAAAATCAATATTTTAAAATGTGGAAAAGTAAATTCTAAACCTATGAATTGTTGCATTTTAAATATAAAGTTGAAATAATAAAAATCCAGATATAGATTGTGAAGTAGCATACTCACTTTGGAATCTCACTGTTCACTTAAACTTGGAAGAAAATGTTGAGATGGGAAGAGACGTAATCTATCCCAGCAATATGGCTGTATGAACGTGAATATTTAAATAAAATATAAGAGTCTATTTTAATGTTTGTAGTTGCATGGAGATTAGAAAATAAACACGTGAGATTTGCTTGTCACATAACATAGTGTTCTCCAGTTCCATTCATGTTGTTTCAAATGTCAAGATTTCATTCTTTTTTGTGGCTGTATAATATTCTATTGTGTATATGTACCATAATTTCTTTATCTATTCATCCATTGATGTCCACTTAGGTTGATTCCATATCTTGGATATTGTGAATAGTGCTGCAATAAACATGGGAGTGCAGATATCTTTTTGATGTCTGAATTCCCCTCCTTTGGATATATATTTTTGTACCCATGAACTAACTGCTCCCACTTTATGCCCCAGACCTCCTGCTACCCTTCCTAGCCTTTGGTAACTGTCATTCTAGTCTGTCTGTATGAGATCAGTTGTTTTTAATTATCCATTCATCCATTTTTTTCCCATCAAGTTGTTGGAGCTTCTTATTTATTATAGTTATTAATCCCTTCTCAGATGAGTAGTTTGCAAGTATTTTTTCCCATTCTGTGGGTTGTCTCTTCCCTTTGTTGATTGTTTCTTTTGCTGTGCAGAAGCTTTTTAGCTTGATGTGATCCCATTTGTCAATTTTACTTTGGTTGTCTGTGCTTTGGGGGCATTACTCAAGAAGTCCTTACCCAGACCAATGTCCTAAAGCATTTTCCCAATGTTTTAGTAGTTTCATAGTTTCCGGTCTTTGATTTAAGTCTTTAATCCATTTCGATTTGATTTTTTATATATAGTGAGAGAGAAAGATCTAGTTTCACTCTTCTGCATATGGATATCCAGTTTTCCTGGGTTGGTTCCTTTTGAAGGCTCTGAAGAATAATCTTTTTCATGCCTCTCTCCTTGCGTCTGGTGGTTGCTGGCAATCCTTGGTGTTCCTTGGCTTTTAGCTTCATCACTTCAATCTCTGTCATCACATGGCCTGCTTCTTTGTGTATCTCTTATGTGTCTTCAGATTTCCCTCTAATTATAATAATTTGAGCCATTAGATTTAGGGCCCTTCCTACTCCAGTATGACTTCACCTTAACTTACATCTGCAATGACCCTATTTCCAAATAATGTCACATTTACAGATACCAAGGGCTAGAACTTTAACTTACCTTTTTTTGAAGGGGGGGGGCAAATAATTCAACCTATAACAGCCTCTAAACAAAAGTGCTCCTATATTTGAGTTTTTTTTTCTTCTGATCAGTTCTCTATATGTAGCCAGAATATTTGAGAAAGACAAATCTGATCCTGTAACTCTTCTATTCAAAACTATACATTGGTTGTCCATTCTTCTTGAAATTAGGTCTATGACTTGTAATATACTCTGGCCCCTGTCTCTCCAGCTTTACCTGGAGCCATTCTTCTACCTTTTATTTCTATTCCAATGATGGGCCTACTTTTCATTTCCTACAATGTGCCATGCTTCCTTTCACCTCAGGGCACATGCTGTTGTCTCTGTCTGAGGTGCTTTGCTGTCCATTCTTCTCCACTCATTCCATTCATTTAGGCATTGTCTATTTATTCTTCAGAGCTTACTTCAAATACCCCTTTCTTAGAGAAATGTTCCCTGATCTCCAAAACTAGATTGTCTTTCCATATTATGTACTCATAGCATTTTGTACATTTCATGTATTATAACTGTAATTTCATGCATAGGATCTTTACAAGTTAATGTCTAGATTAGATCGACTTTTAGCATTACAGCCTGAAGATATCTGTGGATCTGTTTCTGAGTGAAATTGATGAAAATTATAAAGAAAACAATTACTTAAAGCCTTTGGAAATGGTCATAAGGGAATATAGTAAATGCAGAAAAACCCACACAAATTCAAGAAAACTTACAAAAAATGGTATGAAAAGTAAGAGTGTGTGATATTTGAATCAAGACTTCTCCTTTCCTCCCCCTACTGAGCCCAGTGAGACTGGTGCAGCCAGTAACACAGAGCTGAGCTCTCTCTTTCCCTAGCTCCTAGTTGGAGTGTTTTCTTAGGAGTACCAGAAGAAGAGGAGAGAGACAAAGAAGCAGAAAAAATATTCGAAGAACAGTGGCTGAAAACTTCTCAAATTTTTTGAAAAACAATAAGCTACGCAGCCAGGAAGCTCAGTGAACATCAAGTAGGATAAACACAAAGAGAGTAACATAGAGACAAATCATAGTAACAATTCTGAAAGTCAAATACAAGGAGAAAATCTTGAAAATAGTTAGAGAAATGCAGCTCATCATTTACAAGGAAACTCCAATAAGATTAACACCTTACTTTACAGTAGGAAAAATGGAGGCCAGAAGACAATGGATAACATACTCAGAGTGCTCAGAGGAAAAAAGAAAACGGTCAACCAAGAATTCTTTATCCAGCAAAACTATCTTTCAAAAATCATAGTGATATAAAGATAGTTCTAGATAAACAAAAACTGAGACAAATTGCCACTAGCAGACTTTCCTTGCAAGAAATACTAAAGGAAATTCGTTAGGCTGAAAGCAAGTAACTCTAGATCGTAATTTGAATCCAAATGAAAAAACAAAGAGCTCTAGTAAAGATCATATAAATGCATATTTTCTCCTTTCTTTTCTTCACTTATTTAAAAAGCAATTACATAAAACAGTATGTATATTATTGTTGGGCCCATAGCATATAGAAACATTTGCCAATTACAGCACAAAAGACCATATGTGGGAATAAAGCTGTACTGGACTGAAGACAGTAGTCATTATAGCAATGTATTATTGGTTTATAATATTAATACATGTAATCTTTATGATAATGCCACAAAAAGTGGGGAAAGAGAATATAGCCATATAGAGATAACATTTCTACATCTCATTGGAATTAAGTTAGTATAAATATGAAGATGATTCTGATATGTTAAGAAGTATATGGTTAAGCCCTAGAGCAACCAGTAAATAATAATTTTTTTAAAATGTAGTGAAAAAATAATGAAAGAAATGAAATCTTCATTAGAAAATACTTAATGCAAAAGAAACTAAAGGAAGAATAGAGGAACAGCAGCAGGGAAAATAAGAGACATAGAAAACAAAAAGTAAAATGGCAGGCATAAATTCAGTTATGTCAATAATAACATTAAATGTGATTGGCTTAAACAATCCAATCAAAAGGAAGAGCTTGTTAGACTAGATTAAAAATAGGAATGAGCTATATGTTTTCTATAGGAGATACACTTTTGATTGAAAGATACAAATAAATTGAAAGTATGAACAAAAGGATGTAAAAAGTTATATCACGCAAAGAGCAACATTAAGGCTAGAGTGGCTATTCTAATGTCAGAGAAAATAGACTTTAAACAATAACAGCAGAAGAGTATTATTATTAGAAATAGAGGGACATCTACAATAAAATACTAGTAAACTGAATCCAGCAACATCTAAGGATTATATGCTATGACCAAGTAGGATTTATTCCAGGAATGCTAGGTTGTTTGAACATATGAAAATCACTTAGGGTAATATATCATATTAATAGAATAAAGGGCAAAAGCATGATCATTCAAATAGATACATGAAAAGCATTTGACAAAATTCAACACCCTTTCATAATAAAACCACTCACCAAGTAATAGATGGGAACTTTCAAACTGATAAAAGGCCCTTTATAAACATCTATAGCTAACATACTGAACAGAGAAAGATTGGATGCTTTCCCCCTAATATGAAAAAGACAAGGATGTCTGCTCTCACCACTTCTGTTCAGCATTTTACTGGGAGTTCTAACCAGGCCTGTTAGGCAAGAGAAAGAAACAAAAGCGTCCAGATTGTAAAGGAACAAGTAAAACTATTTCTGTTTGCAAATAACATATTCGTGCATATGTAATATCCTAAGAAGTCCACTAAAAAATCTATTAAATATGTGAATTCAGCAAGGTCGCAGGATACAAGATCAATATACAAAAATCAATGGTATTTTTATATACTTGCAATGAGCAATCCAAAAATAAGACAATTCTATTCACAAAAACATCAAAAACAATAAGATACTTAGGAAGAAACTTAACAAGAGAAGTGCAAAACCTCTGAAAACCACAAAACACCATTGAAAGAAATTAAAGAAGATTTAAATAAATGGGAAAAGATCCCATGTTCATCAATCAGAAGACTTAATATTGTTAAGATGGCACTACCCACAGAATGATCTATAGATTCAATCCAATCCCTATCACAATCCCAGCTGATTTATAGATATTTACAAACTGATTCTAAATTTTATATGGATTTGTAAGGGGCCCAGAATATCCAAAACAATCTTGGAGGAAAAAGAGAACAGAGGACTTAGACTCAAAGCAATAGTAATCAAGACAGTGTGATACTGGCTCAGGGACCTATCAGTGGAATAGAATTGAGAGTCTAGAAGTAAAACCAAGTTAAGTTCAACTAATTTTTGATAAGGTCTCCCAGACTATTCAATGGGGGAAAGAATAATCTTATCAAGAAATGGTGTTGGGGCAACTTGATAGGCACAAGCAAAAAAAAGAAGTTAGACCCTTATACCATGTACAAAATTAACTAAAAATGGATTGAAGACCTAAACCGTAATAGGTAAAACCATAATATTTTAGAAGTATTAATGTATAGATAAATCTTCATGACCTTGGATTGGCAAAGGATTTCAAGAAGTGACATCAAAAGGATGAGGAACAAAAGAAAAAATAGATAATTTGAACTTCATTAATATTTAAAATATTTGTGTCTCAAAAGATACCATTGAGAGAGTGAAAGGTGTCCTCACAAGGTGGGGGAAAATATTTGCAAATCAAATATCTAATTTGGGACTTTTATCCCATATTAGAACATAAAGAACTCTTTTATCCCATATTAGAACATAAAGAACTCCTACATCTCAATAAAAAAAAGACAAACCAACTTAAAAAATGGGCAAAGGCAAGTGCCCATCAATACATGAGTAGCTTAATAAAATGTGGTATATGTATACCATGGAGTACTATTCAGCTTTAAGAAACGATGGTGATATAGCACCTCTTGTATATTCCTGGATACAGCTGGAACACATTCTACTAAGTGAAGTATCTCAAGAATGGAAAAACAAGCACCACATGTACTCACCAGCAAATTGGTATTAATGGATCAACACCTAAGTGGACATATAGGAATAACATTTATCGGGTGTCGGGCAGGTGGGAGGGGGGAGGAGGGGATGGGTATATACAAACATAACGAGTGAGATGTGCAATGTCTGGGGGATGGTCATGCTTGAAGCTCTGCCTCGAGGGGGGAGGGGGGCATGGGCAATATACGTAAGCTTAACATTTGTACCCCCATAATATGCTGAAATAAAAAAAAATCTTAACCCATAAAAAAAATAAAAAATGGGCAAAGGATTTGAATAGATATTTCTTTAAGGAAGATATACAAATGGCCAATAAGCACACAAAAAGAGGTTCAACATAATTAGTCATCAGGGAAATGCAAATGAAAACTATAATGAGATATCACATAATACCATTATGATGGTTATAAACAAAAAGTCAGATAATAACAAGTATTGCCATGAATATAGAGAAATTTTCTGTATTGCTTCTACTTTGCTAATATAATATGATATAGCTGCTTTGAAAGACTACCTGACAGTTCCTCAAATAATTAAATATAGAATTACCATATGACTCAGTAATTTCACTCAAAGATATATAGCCAAGAGAGATAAAAGCATATGTTCATATAAAAATTTGCACATGAATGTTTATAGCAGCATTATTCATAAGTGCCAAAAGGTGGAAACAACCCAAATGTTCATCAACTGATGAATGTGTAAACAAAATGTAGTCTATCTGTACAATGAAATAATATTCAGCCCTAAAAAGAATGAAGTTCTAATATGTTCTACAACATGGATGAATCTGGAATATACTATGCTAAGTGAAAGGCCACATATTATATGATTCCATTCATATGAAATATCCAGAATAGGGAAATAATGGAGATAAGAAGTACATTAGTGGTTTCTTAGGGATGAGAGGGATGAGTGGATGTTGGGTGATAGGTAAAGGGATGATGAAACTTCTTTTTGAGGTGTTCAAAATGTTTTAAAATCAACTAAGGTGATGATTGCATATATCTGTGAATATAGTACAAACAATTGAATTATATACTTTACATGGGTAAATTAAATATTATGTGAATTATATCTCCATAAAGCTGTTACTAAAAGATGTCTTTCTAGGCAAACTATATATTTTGATACCACATATGGAGTTTGTTTTGTTAACCGTTATATTTAGTGTTTGTATAGAGCATAGCCACAAACAGCCTTAACAGTTTGAATTACTGAAAAATATTCTTCTGTTTTAGACTTAGTGATCTTACAAATTACCTGAAGTGTGAAGTTTGTTTTGTCCTTATAATAGATGTAAATTTTGTTCTTTTAAAAATATATTTGATTACAGTGTTAGCAAATTGGGAGATCTAGGAAAGCCTGATGTCTTTTATCTCATGTGTATGTGTTTAGTTTTATTTTTCTCTACAATCTTGACATTTGTTAACAAATGTAGAGTTCTCATTTAGACTTCTGCTCTCATTTAGACTTTGCTCTAAATCAAATTTATGTCAAACTGTGACATGAAAAACTTTATTTACTAGGTAGAAATTTAACCCTGACTGTGAAAGATAATAAACCAGAGAAAGATATATCTTATTCTTTAGAAAATAGATTTAGTAGGGAGGTTGCTTTTTATTTTTAGTTTTAGGGAAGAGCCAAGCATAATGCTAGATTTTATGATTCTTTTTCTTATTCTTAAGGTAATTAGAATGATATCTCAACATATTTACTTTAAATTCATGTTAGGTTTAACAATATGACTTTTGCTATGGGCCTTTAAAATCACTTAGGTGAATGATTCATATAAGATTTTTAAAAAAGTCTTCCAAAGGGCCAGGCACGGTGGCATACACTTGTAATCCCAGCACTTTGGGAGGCTAAGGCAGGAAGATCATTTGAGGCAGGAGTTCAAAACCAGCCTGGGCAACATAGTGAGACTCTGTCTCTGCAAAAAGTAAAAAAATTAGCTGGACGTGGTGGTGCACACCTGTATTCCTAGCTATTCAGGAGGCTGGGGTGGCAGGATTGCTTGAGTCCAGGAGTTCAAGGTTACAGTGAGCTATGAGCAGGTCACAGCACTCTAGCCTGGGTGACAGGAGACCTTATCTCTTAAAAAATAAGAAAAAGTTTTTCCAAAGAAGAAAAACAAGTAAGCTTACAGATAAAATATTTCCCATTATTTTATTTCCCTGAGTCCAACTCTGTCTATATCCTAAATAACTAACTTCACTAAAAATATTGAGAATATTTCATAAAAGACTTTCTAAATTAACTGATGTGACTGATTCCCCCAATTTCTCCATTCCTTCTGTGCGACCCACTCACTGCTACTCACTGCGCACTGAACACGGGGCTGGAGGACGACGCTCCAACATGCCCACTCCCTTCCTCACCCTCAGTGAAGTTGTGAGCTCATCAAAAGTCAGTGAGGGTTGTTCCCAGACCTGCCAATTTGTTCTTGTTATTGTAATTATATTGCTTTTCAGTGTTTTAAAATTGATGAAATATGAGTGCTAAATGGAAACTCTTTTTCATTGTCTTATAATCTTGGCATTTTAAAGGTTTGTCTGACCTTGAGATACCATAAGGAGAGAAGGCAGAGGCTTAGCTCCCTGCTGCTGCCATCACTATCAGTCAGCTCTGTGGAACTGTCTGTGGTCTCTGTGAATTCTCTGTTTTCCTTGTCAGTTTCCAGTCTGCATTTTAAGAAATGCTTGCTTAAAATATTTATCTTCTAAATAGAAAAATACGAACTCTGAAACTGTCCAAAACCTCAGTGGCACATGAAACTAATGTAAAACATACTCCACAAATAAATTTGATGTGAATATAATATAAATATTTAGACCTTCCTCTGGGAAGATATCAGAAAGAGTTTAGCTATAGACCTTTTATAACAAGTTAGCCCTATATACCATTCTCTGTCAGAAACTTTTATAAAGACCTATAAACTTGTTTGACCTTTAACAATAATATAGTTAATCATAATTACCTCACACTCAGCCTTTGTTTTTGTGTTGTAGTAGTTACTCTAGGTAGAATAAACAAGTTTACATACTGAATTCATATGATTTCAAGGCAAAAAGTAAGTAAAGAAAAATAACTTTTCCAGAAAAGGCACATGAGGAAAGAGTCATTTCTTTGTGTTACTAGAAGAATTCTCCATAACACATATCCATACACAGAGGAACATAAATGTAAGGATTAATTATAAGTATTTATGTGCTTGCATTTAAAAAAAGTGTATATCATGAAGTTTCATAAAGGACTCCAGCCTGGCCTTTTGAGTGTCTCCTCTATTAGGGCTATGTAAATTCTTAATCCTCTTTTTTTGTTGTTTTTATGTTAAAAATATAAAAATGAATAATTGAATGATTGTGGAATGTTCCCAAGTACATTATTTGAAAGAATTATTAGGAGCAAAATCAGTGTCTTTTCTCTGCTGGAAGCAGTGACTAAAGAGAGAAAGTGGGCAGGCCCCTGGTATTGTTAGGAAGGCTGGACTTTAGATTATGCAGGATATTTAAAGTTCCTAGTGTCCTTAGAAACATAAACTCTTTGTGATACCAACTGGGGCTTGTGTTTCAATGACATCATACAATTTACAGATCCACACAATGAATCTCTTGTTTGTGGACCTACAGAGGAATTTAGATAGTTTTGGAAAATCACCTGAATACCCATAGGAATTGAGGCTTTATTTTCTCTTTCTCTCTCTCTCTCTCTCTCTCTCTCTCTCTCTCTGTGTGTGTGTGTGTGTGTGTGTGTGTGTGTGTGTTTTCTCTCGGGTTTTAATTTTAAGAGGGAATGACAACCTTTCTATTCATTCCTTAATCTTTTGAGTTTGGATTGAACTTTCTTTAAAAAGCAAAAAATATCACCCACCAGATTTCTCATTGTTTTATATTCTTGTGATTGCATTTGAGAAGTATTTATATACACGTCGTTCTAATTGATACTTTTAGAGAAATAGATGAGGAGGATTAATTTCTCAAGTTTACCTATCAGCTGTGCAGTGGTAAGAGGCTTATAGAGCTGGGAGTGTTTGAATTATGGATCTATTGAAGTACTTTAATCTTTGTTTTCTTTTTTGTATATGAGGTTGATATTGATCAACTTAATTTGGAGCTTCCCTTTAACTATTTTTTTTTATTTGATAGGACCTAGCTACCGTGTTTCCCAGAAAATAAGACCTACCCATAAAATAAGCCCTAGCAGGATTTCTAAGCATTTGCCCAATATAAGCCACACCTGGAAAATAAGACCTAGTGATGGGCGTGGTTACGTAGCGTATCTGCACAACCCATGCATTTCATTGTGGAGCCGTAGAGAAGATGAGCAGCCCTTCTCATCTGCCCCATGAGAGCTCTATTGCTCGACATGAGAGATTTGGGCCAATGGTTCTAAAGGAAATAGAATCACAAGAAATTCAGGATGGAATTTGGAGTTTGGAGAGTTATGATGATGTTCCAGAAGAAGACAACTTAACTATATTTGAATCAGTGTAGATGGTTGTACCGTACTTAAAAAAAAATAACACATCCTCTGAAAATAAGCCCTAGGGTGTCTTCTTGAGGAAAAATAAATATAAGACCCTGTCTTATTTTTGGGGAAACATGGTATATATTTTTAAGTGGATATGTTATTTTTAATTTTAATTTTATAATTTAAGTCAGTAGTAGATATGTATAGTTACGAAGCCAGTACCACAAGGGCTGAAATGAATAAAAGGAGTCAGCTTCCCTGCATCTACCCATTGCCTCAGGTGTTTCTGCTCTACAAAAGTATCACTTTAAATTCTTTCAGAGCTTTCTTCCACTATTTACCTTTATATTTTAAATAGCTCGTTATTTCACATATGCATACATGAAATTACAGACTTATACAGTTTCAAGCACTCTTCTACTTTTAATCTATTTTAAAAATTCTAAACTCACACGCACAAAACCATGATGTTATTCCCTTTCATAATTGAAAAAATGGAGCCTAAGAAAGGTTAAATTCCTTGCTAAATGAAAGCTTTCCCTCCACTCACACTTCTGACACCAAATATATGGGTTTTTCCCATAACAACAGTCAGTTCTCCAACTGTCTAGAAACCAGCTGGGTGTCCTATAATTCCATTCAATTCTGACACTATCTGTGGAGTTAGCACAGACCACAGAGTTTAAGGGCTTAGTCCCACAAGACTGCCCCTATTTCAGATGCTAGTGGCCAAGTCCTGGGCCTCTGGTACTTACAACTACCTTAGCTCCAAATTGGAGGTTCCCACAACCCCCTCCTCAGACTTGATAATTTGCTATAATGGCTCACAGAATTCAGAGAACATTTTGCAGTAATTACGAGTTTATTATAAAGGATATTATGAAGGATACAAATGAACAGCCAGATGAAGAGGTCAATAGGACAAGGTCTGGAAGCTCCCCAAGGGCAGAAACATCCCTATGGAGTTTTAGGGTGCACCATTTTCCTAGCATGTGGATTCATTCACCAACCTGGTAACTCTCTGAACCCCATTGTTTAGGTTTTTTATGGGGCTCCATTATGTAGGCATGATTGGTTAAATCATTGGCCATTGGTGATTGATTCAATCTCCAGCTTCATCCCCTCTCTGGGAGTGGGAGTTGGGTATGAAAATTCCAACCCACTAATCACACAGTTGGTTCCTCTGGCAACCAGCCCCCCATCCTGAAGATATTTAGGGGCCCACCAAGAGTCACCTCATTAGCATAAACTCAGGTGTGGTTGAAAGGGGTTTATTATGAATAACAGAAGATGCTTCTCCAACTCTTATTTCTCTGGAAATTCTAAGGGTTTTAGAAGTTCTATGCCAAGAACCAGGGATGAAAACCAAATATATATTTCTTATAGTACAGTATTTGCCCAGAACCATAAAGATAGCAAATGGCAGATTTGAATTTGGTTATCTGACTATACAGCTAAATTAGTGTTTTCATATAATGCTTTCAAATTTGGCCTTGTTCAAATGAAACTGTATAGTCATGTTTCCCTACTTTCCAATGCCCAAATAGTAATTTTAAAAATACTTTTATTGTGTTCCCAATGTGTGTGAAGCACTCTATTAAGTATTTGATGTGCATTATCTCATTTGAACTTCACGAAAATCCCTACAAGCTTTTATCATCCCTGTTTTTACATGATGAAAATGAAGTTCATTTAGGTTGTCTAATTTGTCCAATCTTTTTCAAGTAAACTTTTCATTGCAGTATGTACACAGAGAAAAGGACACACATCCTATAGCTTGAATGAGGTATTTGTGGAGCTCTTGAAGCAATTCCAGGTTCTTCTGTAGGCCAAAGTTAGAGACGTTGGACCTAGACAGACTGATCTTGCTTTTGGCTTGATTTTATCTGACTGAATGGGAACCAAACTGAATTTATCAGCTTCTCCCTCAATCTGTTCATCTTTCAGAATTCCCAGTCTCAATAAATGAAATTCCCCATTCACCTCTTGACAAAAATGCAAATCAGTAGTGTCACTCTTCTGTTTAAGATCCTTCAAGAGTTTCCCATTGTTCATAGAATAAAAATCAGCATCATATACCTGGTTTATAGGGCTCTGCATGATTTTGCCCCAAGACTGTTTCACTGGCCTCCTGTCTCTGCACTTACTTCCTTGCCCCTATGCTTCAGCCATAGGGGCCTCCCTTTCAGATTGGTGAAGTAGAACTGCTTTCTTCCTCAAAGGCTTTTGGGTCTGTGTTTTCATTTGCTTGAAATGCTAATACCTACATTTCCCTCCCCACTACCATTCTCCTAGCTGTAGTCATGCCCAAGCCCAAGTCCATTGCTTATTAAATGCTCTCACAACATTCCGTACTGCATCTTTATAGCATTTATCAGAATTGTTTTAAAATAGTTGTATGCTGATTATACAGTATTTGACCCCACTAAATTTAAGTTCTGTGAGTCCAGTGACCCGGTTTGTGTTGTTCAGCTCTTCAGACTGAATGAAACATTAGGGTTTGTGTTAACCAGGAAGATTCTCTCTTTAGAATGCTTCTATAACGCTTGCTCTGGATGGCAGTAAATAGGCTCAGGATTTTACTAATTGCATTTAACTTATAATGTGGGGATTTTTTAAAATGTGGCTAGTAAATGATGTGATTCAAAAGCAACTCAGATGAACTTCTAAAGAGCTGTAATATACAAAATAAAAATTCCCACAACATTTTTTCTTTGACATTCTCCATATTTTGGCCATAGGTTTGTTATTTTCCTCTCTCTTTTATCCCTGTTTCTGCTTCCAGTCAGATCCCTTTGTTTACTCTTCTGCTGTAACTTTTTTGAGATATTTTCTTAAGTCTTAAAGAGGCAAGTTGCTTATCCTCTAAGAGAAAATGTGTTGAGACACACGCACACACAGACACATACTTTCCAGCTAATGGAATTTCCACCCCAGCATATCATTTTGGTTCATCTTCTTTGTCAAGTGATATGACAGGCCATGATACTCCTTTCTCCCATTATAAGGAAGGGTTAACACAAGAGAGGTCTATTGTTACTATTGTTCTCGTTTCCTAGCCAACTAGTTACTGAATTTATATTAGCATTTGAAGTGGGGGCCCAAAGTTTAGACTTACTAGTAGATTAAATGACTTAGTGTTCTGAATGCTGTTTTGAGATTATTTGGAAATAATGAATTGCATTGAACCCTTCAAATGAGCTTCTCTTTTAGGTTTTCTTTCTCCCCTTTTTTAAAACCATCTGTGTTGGACTTCCCTGATAAAACTAAAGCAGAATTACAGTTATATAATCTATTTTGTAAGCATTTATCAATTTATATTTGTATTAACTGCTCTTTTATTCTCTCGTCTCTTTTTTTTGTCTTGCATTTTTTTTTATTTCAGCATATTATGGGGGTACAAATGTTAAGGTTACCTATATTGCCCTTCCCTCCCCTCCCCCCTCGAGTCAGAGCTTCAAGCGTGTCCATCCCCCAGATGGTGCGTATCTCCCTCATTATGTAAGTTACCAGTCCTGTTGATTCCTATTTCAAAATCTGGCTCACATTGTCTTTTTCTTATCATTTCCATTGTTGCCAACTTAGTTCAGACCCTAATCATCCCTCGACCAGGCCATTACATTAGTCTCCCATCATTGTTAAGACCTCTAATCTTTTCCCCCTCTTATTTCATCTTATAAACTATTATTGCCAGAATTTCTTTGAATCCTTCATTGGCCTTCTATTGTCTAGGCAGTGGTTTTTAACATATGATCTTGATCTGTGGAACCTTAGCTCTCCAGGACCTCCTGATCTGATAGTTTAAAGCTATTTTTGTAATAAAACTGAAAGACAAATTATGGTTATTCAGTCTTGGTTATATGGAAGACATTTTATGGAAAAAGAAAGACATAAACCTGTCACTTCAGGGGAAACAACAAACAGTATTTGTTGCTAATGACAAAATTGAAGACTACAAGCAAAAATTAGAATTTTGGAAAGCTGACATCTGCCACCTTGAGAGTGATAGTTTCCCAATAGTACTTAAAATCTCTTCTGATGAGATCAAGACTTTTCTGAAGATTGATAAAGGTGATTATTTTTGATATTATATAATGAAAAGTGTCAATATTTGGAAGATCTGCAAATCTGAGTGAACCAGTATTTTCTAAGTGATCAGTTCATGATGTTTATAAACTCATGCATATGGAGTAAAGGATCCACTCAAAGGACAAGGCAGACCATGATTTTTAATGTAACAATATAAAAAGTTCATTGTGGTTCCAGATTACTAACTTTAAAAAAGCAAGTAAAGTTGGTCGGGTTCTGGTATAGTGTTAAAGAATATCCATAATTATTTGAAAGTACTATTAAAATACTCTTCACTTTTCCAACTACATATCCATGAGCCCAGATTTTCTTCGTATACATGAAAAACATAAAGCAATAGATTGAATATAGAAACCAACATAAGAACCCAGTTGTCTATTCAACCAGACTTTAAAGAGATTTGCGAAAATGTGAAATAGTGTTATTCTTATAAATTTTTTTTGGAAAATAGTTACATTTCTTTAAAATTGTGTTATTTACATAAAAATCCAAAAGTTGTGTTGTTTTTATTAAATGAATACATAATTTTAAGAATTCTCTGTTTTAATTTCTAATATGGCAAATATTGATATCACACACATAAACAAAAACTCTTTTAAGTCCTTAATAATTTTAAAGAGTCTAAAAGGATCCTGAGTTCAAAAAATTTGAAAACTGCTGGTCTACAGAATAATATTCTGTTTTGGAGACCTGCTTTCCAAAGAGATCTTTTGACTAACCTCTGATTCTTTTTAATGTTTCTGAAATTATTTAATTTTTATAATGAGGCCAGCATTCAGTGTCCTTAGTATCCTCATAGGACTGGGGCAGAGCAAATCTAAAATTGTTTCCAATTTTGCTATTAAGATTCCTTGTTGTGATTCTAAGTTAGTTATCTTTTTCTCTAGTGAATTTTAGATACTAAAAATAATTGGAAGTCAGAAATTAGAAGTAAGTCACTAGAGCAAAAAATAAAGATTAATAGAATTGGTAAGGTGAAACAGGGCAAAAATCTGAGTTTGCCTGTTAATATAGTCAAGGTATATGAGCCTTGCTTCGTGGAAATGAGGACGTAATAGAATGAATAAATTAAATCTATAGGTTATTTTAAAATCTTATTTTATTGCTTAAAATGCCTTTGAAACCTTAACCCAGAAGTACCAAAAAGGAACAAAAACCAGCACCTATTTTTTTTCTTCCTGTTTTCCTTAGTATATATTCTTATAAAATGATTAAAAAGTGGGCATTAGAGGGAAAAAAAACCCCACAAAGCTATAAAATCTATAGGATGGCTAACCAGTATCTCAATTTAGACAGAATTTTAAAAAAAATGTGTAAGTACTGTTCCCTATTTCATTGCTCTCTATTTCATCCTGTGCTTGGCACTAGAGAGGGGCGGTTCAGGGTCCCAAAGTGCTTTTTGAAATATTGTCTTGTTTTCTCAATATGGTGAAGAAAACAGACCAAAGTTCATGTTAGACAAAGGGAGAGCATTAGACAGTGAGACTAAAGAAAGTTACTCAGGACCACAGAGAGAGGAGAATTTAGGTTTTCTTAAATTCCTTATTGATATCAGGAAACCTGGGTTATGCTATAAATGTGGTATCTTATATTCTGACTTTCATGGGCAGGATCTAGCAACGTCTTCTTGCTTTAGTACAGATTATAAAGTTACAGTGGGCAGTTTAGGTAACCCATGACTAACTTATGTAATCAAGTTAGTCATTTGAAAGAAAACTTGTCTAGGCCACAAAACCACATATTTCTATATAAATTAGGTACATCCCTTTCTGTTGATGTTACCTTGGGTATTTGACTCTAAAAATAGGCCTACATTGTGGTAAAAATCTACCTTGCATTTTTGTCCAGATTGTGTAAAGAAAATCAGTGTTGATATGGCTTTTAAGTATAGGCAAGAATATCCTATATGTGCACAAAAGTGATAAAAGTCAATTTTTTAACGCTTTTTGTGATAATTTTGAGAAATTTTAAAGTCAAAAGAAACCTTTAGAATAATTTAAGATAGAAGGTGGAGTTGGGGGGCAGTAACTGGGGTGGAGTGGAGACGCTGCAGATGCAGCAGGTGGCGCTGTGCATAACGTAGAGGGACAGACGCAGAAAAATAAGGGGAAATAAGAAAAACCAGTAAACATCTAAGAATTAGTAACGTGTCTAGCCAAACTTTAGTAACATCTTTGGCTTTTGCACCTTGAATTATCTTTGGGATAGATGATAAACTCCCCAAAACATGCAGAACACACGTTTAGATAGGACAAAAAGTTAAGCCAGAAGAAATAATGAAGATAATATAATACTGGACATGTAAGGGAGTGCACAAAGAGGGACCTGTGTAGTCCTACAAAGAGAAGGTGTAAGCACTGACTTGTTGCTTACTTTTTGCAGAACTCTAGCTATAATTATGCAGATTTGGGTAAGTAGTATAAGACATCTAAATCATTTGGATTTACTTAAAGTCAATACCAGTCATCCTATGACGAAAGACAAAAAGTCTGCAGAAAACAAAGACTATGTAAAACACTTATCTATCTCATAGTGTTACTTATGATTTAGAACTCTCCTGCCCTCATGGGTGTTTGCTTTCTAATGTCTTCAGTTTGAGTTTCTCCCCTAGCATAATAACTAAATAGTAATAAATAATGCATTTTAAGTAATCCCTACAGTATATTCCTGAGAGGAATTAGTCCTTCGTGGCTAAAGAACTTTTAATATATATTGAACTGTCATAAAAGCCTTATTTAATAGATCTAATGTGTACTTATTATTAAGATATGCTGCAAGTTTCACAATAGCCCAAATAAGTGAATAGTTCAAATCAAAAAAATTTAAAGTAACAAAGATGTTAGTAACCTCTTGGTATTTTATGAGGAAATGAGACATTTGGGAATTGCTGAGACATTTTGCTTTAATATTCGGTACCTCTACCCCAAAGGGACATGATGGTAGTACATGTAGATCTTTCATTGATAAAATTGTTTTCTATGTTTTAAGATCCTTCTGGCCTCTAGTGGTAATATGATGCTATTGTTTAAACATTTCCAGTTTTTAGGAGGGTAAAGCCATTTTAAAGGCATAGTCTGCCAGTAACTTCACTCTCATTCTCAAAGTGTACATATAACAGCATCTTCCTCCTAAAAATTAGAGGCTATATCTTTTGTTCCTGTGTCTGATTCACCCATACCTCTTTATTGTGAGTGCTACCGTTCTAGCCCTGAAGCAGCCTCCCATTATTTTAGTGTGTATATACATACAGTGGTTATTACTGTGTCAAGTTTGTACCAACAGTTCGTCTCAGGGATTTCAGCCCTCTTCTCTGTAGATTGTAGGGCTATTTTTTTCTTATTCTGTACATAACAGTTTTTATTTTCTTAAGAGGAAGTTTTCAGTTTACCAGTGAGATTCATGTTTAGACTCACCCCTTTATTAATTTGATTTTGAAAAATCTTACATTTGAAATTGAATGATTTGTTACTTTTGTTTTTCTCTTTTGTCACACAGATGTGAAAGGGCCACCTACCCACCGTCTGTCTTGTGGCCAGTCACCCTACACCGAGACAACAACATGGGAGCGGAAGTACTGCATCCTCACAGACAGCCAGCTGGTTTTGCTCAACAAGGAGAAGGAGGTGAGATAGCTATTAATGAGGAAAGTTACTTTCCTTTTCTGAGTAAATTCCTAATCTTGCCTAGTTTTTATTTTCCTTTTGATAAGTTACATTATAAAAATAGAGGCTTGATAAGTGATAAACTATAGATAAGTCTAAAGGGTTGTTAATGTCAGAAAGACATTTATTCTATTGCTATGAAGGAGTGACTTTCACAAGATGGGGTGGATTTTTATTAAGGAACAATTAAAGAGATATTCAGTTAAGTTGAGGAATTTGGCGTGAAAAGAGGTTAGATTGTATACATCTGGCTCTGAAAATGGTCTAAGGAGGCTATTGGAAATGATACTAGTCTAGTTCTTAGCAAAAACAAATGGCCTTAATTGGAATAATTGAAAGAGGTTTAATGAAGGGATTATTTGCAGATGCATGGGTGGCATAAGGGCCCGATGAAAGGGTATGGAAGCACCCATGAGCTAGCAACAGCAGAAAGCAGTGATCACCCTAGATCTTCAGGACAAGGGAAGGATGCAATGTTTCTAAAACCTAAAGAAAAGGGAGGTAAGGATCCACAGATGAGAATTAAGAAATGTGTTTCCTGTTCATTGCTTCTTCTGGATTTGCTTTTCAGGAAGGGCGACTTACTGAATGGATATTCTACCTATGTCTTTCTGGTTATATATTTTTGCATGAGAGGGCTGTATGATGGTTGCTATGGTTATACACAAAAGAACACAGCCCCTAACAAAATAAAGATGGCCAATAGAGAGGAGGTAGGAGAGAATAAACACCCCAACTCTCTTCTCTTGCCTTCTGATTTCTTGCCAGGGTCACATATTGGCCAAACCTACCTTGAAGGCAGGAAAAGATTGCTTTTGATGTGTTCTATAGAGGTCAACTTCCTGAAAACACATAACAAGGGAGAGAAAGAAGGGCAGAGAGTAGAGGAGATCTAGAGACGTAGACAGAACGTAACCAGCACAGACATCTCATTCCTCTAAATTAAAAGCCTCTTAAACTTATCACATACTATTCCTACTGTACTACTCAAACTATTACAGTTTACAAATCCTTCCATATCCAAATCATTCATTTGCTTACTGGTGTTTAATCAAATTGTTGATATAATCCTGGTTTGGTAGGGCCATAAAAGTATCCTACTCACAACCTCTACCACATAAAAAAATAAGAGAATGTGACCTTGACAAAGAAGAGGGTTAAGGAGACAGAAGGAGAAAAAAGGATCTGAGTCAATGAAAGACAAAGATTAATTGCAAAATATGTAAATATTTTCTGCCTCTGATGTCTTCTCTCTTTCTTCTTCATCCAGCCTGAATCCCATAGCGAATCATTTTAATTACTCCCTTGCATACTATTTCCTTGCTCTTTTCTTGCTTCATCATACACAGTTGGCAAGTGATCTCCTACTCGAATCTGCCCTGCATCCATGCAGCTTAATGTGTCTGGAGGAAATCACACCGCCACTCTGGTCTGTGAACTAATGGTGCACACCTCATGTGAGCCCTCAATGCTGCTTGGCAATCACAAAACATTTTGCTAGTTCAATTACTGTCCCGCTCTCCTGGACTAGAGCTTCTCAGTCTTTTTGTGGTGTAGTACCAGTTCCCGCTCCCTCCCCTCCAACCTCATCAAGATCAAGAAAATACAATAAAGTGAATTGTTAAGAAAAACGAAATTTTAAAAAACCTAAAAATACAAGACCAAATTTTTATTAGACTTAACAGACATGAAATTACAATTCAATAAATATACTCAGCATAATCATAATATATGAAAAGAAGGAATATAATTACAAAAATTGTATATATTCGTGGAAAGTAGGCTGTACAATGAGACAAATCCACTGATTACACCAAAACGCTGCTTCTCAATTTCTGTACTGTTTTGTTTATCACGGAATAGTAACAAACAATTTATAAAACAGAACAGATCTTTAATAACACTTTGAGTAGCACAATCTAAAATTATTTCTGAGATGATTTTTTTCATACTTTTTGCTCTCTCCTCAAACCTCCAATCTCTTCTTTATTATCCTCACTTGAGCTGATTACTTTGCTTATTGCTTCACTGAGAAAATTGAAGCACTCAGAAGAGAACATCTGCATACTCCATTGCTGTGTCTGCCTAACAGCAACTGTTTCCTTATACCCTGATTTGCCTCCTTTATCTATGGTTGAACTGTCCACCATCCTATAATCAGCCCCTCTGCTTGGGACCATTCCATTATTTTTTGCCTATTCAAGGATTTATCACTAGCAATTCTCCCCTACCTTTTTTTACATCTGCAGTTTTTTGCTCCCTACCAGATCATTTCCCATCAGCATTCTGTGATTTTCCTCAGCTGAAAAAAAAAAAAAAGGCTATATTAACCTCACTTGTACCTCCAGTTACCACCCCTTTTTCTTTTTCCCTTTATAGCAAAAATTCTCAAACCTTCTAAACTCACTGTTTCTAATTCCTATCCTTTTGTTCTCTCTTAAACATGCTCCAGTTAGACCCTGACTTATATCACTCTGCCAAACTTACTCTTGTTAAGCTCACTGGAGACCTCCACAGGGCTAAGTTCAGTGGTCAATTCTCAGTTCTCATCTTTACTATGTTTGTGGCATTTAATATGTCTGATTACTCATTGCTTCTCCTGAAATCATTGTCTTTACTTGGTTTCCATGACCCTATGCTCTTTTTGTTTTCTTCCTGTCTCTCTGACAATTCCTTCTAAGTCTCTTTACAGATTTCTCTTTTCTCCAAATCTTAACATGGGAGTGCCTCACAGTTCAGTTCTTGGACCTCACTTCCTTTGGGATCTCATCCAATCTTACGACTTTAAATATCCTCTAATGCTGATGATTCCTGATTTTATATTTTAAACCTATACATCTCTCTTTTCTGGACCCATATATCCATCTGCCCATTACAAATCTTCACTTGGATATGTAAGAGTCATCTCCAACATGCTCCATGTTGAGGCCCTGATCTTTGCTTCCAAAATTACCAGCAGTCAATCCCATCTCCATTAATGGCAACTCCATCCTTCCAGATTTCAAAGCCAAAAACTTCCCCAACTTACTATATTCCAGACATACTGCCTTTGTCACTATTTCTTGAATACATCAGGCATATTCCTCCCTAAGGCCTTAGTTCTGGCTTTTCCTTCTGCATTGGAGCAGTCTTCGCCCAGATAGTTGCATGGCTCACTCTCTCATCCCCTTCATCTCTTTGCTTACGTGCCATCTACTCAGTAAGGCCAACCCTCACTACCCTATTTAAAATCTCAGCTGCTCCCCACATCTCTATCCAGAACTTCTGATTTAATTGCCTGGCTAACTTTTCTTTTTTCTGTAGCATTTGCCACCTTCCAAAATGCTGTATAACTTATTATATTTACTGTCTCTCTTCTTCTACTAGAATGTAAGCTTTGGAGTAAAGACTTCATCTATTTTGTTCAGAGATGTATCCCCCAGAGCTTAGAACAGTTCCTGACACATAGGAAACTCTCAGTAACTATTTGTTTAATGAATGTTGCAAGAGCCAAATTATAAACTTATTTCTGAATGTTCATTTCCTTAATAAAAGTTTGAGAGGAGATATCTTCTATTTTTTTCTGTAAATCTACCCAGAAAATGAAACTTGATTCCCTATTTTTTTCTAAAACTAGATAATAAAAAGAAGAGAAAAATAATCTATAAAGTGCCCTTCCGCAGTTGAATATATAATTCCATCTTTATTTATTGAGCATCTATTATGTACGTAGTATTGTATTTGCAGAGATGCACTTTTGTTGGGACACACAGAGGTAAATTAAAAGTTATAACCATTTGGAACTTGATAGAGGTGGTAATTGCAAAACATTGTGAATGTACTAAGTGCCACTGAATTATTCACTGTAAAATGGTAAACCATGTTATGTGAACTTTGCCTCAATAATTTTTTAAAATTATAATGTAACCACAAGGGAAAGATTAACTGAGGTATTGCCTAGGGTGGGTTATGGTTTGATGTGGAGAATGACAGAAAAGCTTTTACAGAAAAATTTATGCTTGGGCCATGTCTTAAGGGACAAATTGGAGCTCACCAGGAGGAAAAGAAGGGAAGTACATTCCAAGTGTATATAAGGATACAAAGTTGAGAAACATATATCTCTGGCAAACTGCAAAATGTTCAGAGTTCTTGGAGCATAGTCTGCCAAAGGAAAAGTGATAGCTGGCAAGAACCAGACAGTGAAGAACCTTGAAGGCCATGGCGAGGAATTTGGACTTTATTCTGGAAATGATCTGGACCAAAGAAAGATATCTAACAAGGCAACAACATCATCAGATTTGCTTCTTAGAAAAGTAACTCTGTTGATTATATGGAAATTGAGTGAAAGGGAGCAGAAGCAAATAGATGAGTTAGGAGATTATTGCAGCAGACCACATGAGGAATGTTGAAGGGATAAATTTCCAAAATAGTTTACAAAAACCCTTTAAAGCCTCAAGACAAGTGGTTATGTTCTGCCATTATTAAATTAGAAAAATAGAATTAGGTCGCTAGGGGGGAAAAATGTGAAACCATTGCTATGCCTCCTACTTGAATGATAAGTTTAAAATTCTCTTAATTTCATTACAGGAAAAGATTGGAAATCCATGTTTTATGGAAGGACCAGAATATGCTGTCACTCTTCTACCTCTCACCCACACTTAAGAATTATAAGGAATATAACTCTTAACCTTGAAATTTTACATTGAATAATTTAGAATTCCTCGAAATGATTTTAAGGAATTTCCTGCTAAAATTATCAAAAAAGATTGTTTTGATCATGGGGGTGTTTATTGCTGTGTTAAAAAGATTAATTAAAAGGATTCTGTAAGGATTTTTTTACCCCCGAGACAATGTCTTGCTCTGTTGCCTAGGCTAGAGTACAGTAGCATCCTCATAGTTCATTGTAACCTCAAACTCCTGCGCTCAAGGGATCCTCCTACCTCAGCCTCTCTAGTAGCTGGGACTAAGGATTTAAACTGAATCCTTAACCAGGCATTGCTGAAATCTGGGAGGATTATATTAGTCTAGTATCACTCATGTATTAAGTCAGCATGTAGGATTTTTTAATACTGTTTCTTAACTCTGCATGTTTCTTGTCAGAATTGGGAAAAAGTCATTTGGGGGATTATACATGGGAGTGTTAAATACACGAATTACCAATTTGGGAATGTAGCAGAAGGCTAGATCTGGGCAGAATGCTGAAAAAGAAGTTTGCCAGAAGCGTCACCTTGAGAGATGACTCATTGGTTCAGTAAACTGCTTCCTGCAGACTGTGCCAAGTAGACACTGTTTATGTGTCAGGAACTATATACTTCCCTGCCTGGATGCCAGGAAAGGCCGCACTGGCTTGATACCAGCCCAGTTCAAAGAGGGCATAGGAGGCCTTTTGATTTCCATTTTGCTTGTAAGAGATAAGAACCACGTTAACTAGAGATTAAGGAGTTGAGGGAAATGGTAAAGAAGACAAACATGAACCCCTCTGAGGTACAGCCATTATAAAAATATAAAAGAAAGCTGAATTTGTGAGTTTCTTTTGGCAATAATAAGCCATCAGGACAGGGTAGGTTTGACTCCATTTTTTTTAATGCAAACTCTACTTTTTGTATTTGGAATTTTTAAAGTCTGGATGCTAGTGTTTGGGCAGCAAGGCATTTAAAAATGATGAAATTTTTGAAGTATTTTAAAACATTTTTCTTGCTTTTTGAAGACAGTATTTATACTCAGATGTATTGATGAAAATATGAAGCTAGCAGTTAGGCTTTGTGCAAACAGCTAAAAATAAACTGTTATTTATTGTGGGGTAAACTACCTATGGCATCTTTCATTCAGAACTATTCTCAAGTTATTCAACAGATACATAATGTGCTTCTCTACATGCATTCACTATATTAGAAGTTACAAAGAATAAGACACAGTTCTTAGACAAATAATTTTAAAGTGATATTTGATAAATAGCACAAGTAAACTAGATAAAGAGAAAGAAATATATTTATTCAGAAGAACCTTGGCCTAAATAAGTATGTCATTGAGATGCTACTGGCAATAGGGAAGTATAATAAAAGAAGCGATTTGATCAAAGTTATGTGTTATGAATATTAATTAATATGTAGGACATATTGGAAGAGGGAGAGATAGGAAGGAGAGACTACCATTCCTCAGCTCGAAAAACTGGAGTGGGTTCCCAGTGCTCCCTAAATTATGCCTGGCCTGCTATTAGGCCCTCCCAACATGCTCATACTAGATTTTGGTGTTCTGTCCTTGTTCTCCCTCTTAAGAGGCTCTAGCTAAATTGTTCCAAAACAAAACAAAAAAAAAATCATGTGCTTCATGGCTGATGTTATGCTTTTTCCTTAATCTAAAATGGCCCCTGTCTCCACCTATCAAACATTTATTCATTCATTTGTGGGTTGGAGCTATTTTAAGGTTTAGGGATGAATTGATAAGGTACAAGCTGTTTAACTTACATGAGATTAGTTGCATATATGAATAACTATAATTCAACATAATAAGCACAGTGACAGAGAAAGATATGTTATTGGAGGAAACAAGGGAAGGTGTACCTTAACCTTTACTTAGGGGATTGGTAGAGGGGGAGGATTCCTAGAAGAGGCAATGCCTATCCTAAGCCTTAGGATGAATATGGGTTTACCTGGAAGGTATAGAGTAGAAAACAAAGTGAGGGAAAACATTTCAGGCTGAGAGAACAAACAAAGCAACAGCACTGAACTATAAAATGCAGGCAATTTGGTCTTCATAGAGTCTGAAGCTGAACACAAAGACAAAGACAGTGGCCAGATTGTGGAAAACCTGGTATACTATATTAGGGAGCTTGCAATTTACTCTGTAGGATAGTAGTTTTTAAACCCTCTTTTAGCAGAAGAACACTTTCTTTATGGAAAAGCTTATACAGAAGCTCTATACAACAGAATAACTCAGAATTCTGTTCTAGTTGAAGGACAGTTATACCTCTCCCCACCCCTCACCCTCTACAAACTTCCACCAACAAACATACCACTGCCCTTTGAAAACCACTGCTAGAGGAAAGGAGAACCATTGAAGGGCTTTAAGCTCCAGAATTACATGATCATATTTGCATTGTGGAACTACTCTCATAACTATTTAAAGGATAGGTTTAAGGGGCAGAATGTGAGAGGTACAAACTAGTGAAGAAACTGTTGCAGGTGTTTGGATAAGAGGTAATAGGAGGCTTTTGGCACCAGCTATGATAGAATGACTGGTACGAGATTAGCCCTCCCACTGTAAATAACAACAAATAGGCCCGACCATATGTGTGTGTATGTATATATAGAGAGAGAAAGAGAGTGTGCACACATGCTTGCAAGCAAGCACACGACCATTTTCAGGCATTGGACAATAGGTAGCCTAACACCGTGATGGTCTCATTGTCCCAGGTGTCTGTTGCATACCATTTCCCAACTGTAATGCAGTAATCTGGAGTCCAGGCCAGAGTACAGTGGTCTCTGAGCTAAGGAGGCAGAGAACAGAATTCTGCATCCAAAGGGACTGGAATCTGCTGGGCAAGATACCAGAGAGTCTGTGGCCAAGGGCTGGACGGCACATGTGCAGGGAAAAGCTGAACCAGTTTTCCAGAGAGCAACTGGAATGCTGAGAACAGTAGTGATCGTGCTGAACAATGACAGAGGCCTGACCCAGCCAGTGAGAGACCATTTTAAAACTTACTGCCCCAGGAATCCAGCTGACATACCAGAAAGATCAGACCTCAAAAATGCAGAAATTGAAGATTAGTGAAGCTAGGTGATTTATTTATACCTCCACACTTAGTATTGGTGGCCAAGGATTAATACGTGAATAATTAGAGCTGGAGATACCAAGTATAGATCAGTTCTCAACTTTGTGTGTCTGGAATGTCTAGGAGTGGCCTAAGCATTGGTATTTTTTAAAGTTCCCCTAGATGATTATAATTGCAGCCAAGGTTGAGAACCTCTGTTATAGGTTATAGATGATACCGTGGGATGCTTAGCCATGATAGGAAGGAGAGAAAAATGACATCTTAAGGCAGTGGTTCTCAAGAATTAGTTGGAGACTTGTTAAAACTGTGGTCCCCAACCCCCAGGCTGTGGACTGGTACCAGTCCGTGGCCTGTTAGGAACTGGGCCACACAGCAGGAGGTGAGTGGCAGGCGGGTGTGCGAACCCTACTGTAAACTGCGCATACAGGGATCTAGGTTGTGCGCTCCTTATGAGAATCTAATGCCTATGATGTGAGGTGGAGCTGAGGTGGTGACGCTAGCACTGGGGAGCAGCTGCAAATACCGATTAGCAGAGAGATTTGACTGCACAATAAATGTAGTGTGCTTGAATCATCCCAAAACCATCTCCCCTCATCCGCGGCCCCAGTCCGTGGAAAAATTGTCTTCCATGTAACCGGTCCCTGGTGCCATAAAGGTTGGGGACTGCTATGTTAAAACAGATTGTTGAACTGCACCTCCAAAGTTTCTGATTTAGAAGATCTCGGGTGGGGCCTGAGAATGTGCTTTTTTAACAGGTTCCCAGGTGATGCTGATGCTCCTGGTACCTGGACCATATTTGTTTTGAGAACCACTGCCTTAAGGAGATAAGAAAGTTGAGGAATTTTTCTCTGTAAGAAGATTTAAAAATTCTTTAAAGGATGCCATAGACCTGAGGATCTTTTAGCATTCTTTTTTAAAAATGTATTTAGAGATGGTGTCTCGCTATGTCACCCAGGCTGTTCACTAACTTCTGGTCTCAAGCAATCCTCCAGTCTCCCAAGTAGCTGAGACTACACGCGTGAGCCTTTTTAGCATTCTTTAGGAAAAGAAATAAAAGAGCTTTCTGATGCTAATTAGCATAATCTTGATTTCCTGTACTTGGCTATTTAATCTGTATGGGCTCAGATTAAAAGTGAAATTAATTTCCATGTGATTCTAAACAATATGAAAGACAATTTTGCAGAAAATATGTGAGTACGTATGTGTATCTATTATGTGTGCCACATTGCTCTTCCATCATCATGGATGGTTTGGAATTAACAAAGACCAGGAACCAGAGATCCAGTTTGAATTTGTTAACACGTCATAGATACCTCATTTATTCCTTACAGTTTTCCACTTTTCTCGTCTAAAATGGAATGAAATTAAAATACTTGATTTTTTTTTTCCTCATTGAGGCAAAAGAGGACTCAAGCCCAGTACAAGGCCAAAGGAGTTAAAAAAAAAAAAAAAAGAAATTTCCTCTCATGTTATACAACTTGGAGGATATACAATTTTTTGTGAGCAATTCAACATAAACAATTATGAACTAGTAAACTAAATTAAGATAATCAGAATGGAGAAAATTGCTCTTCTAAAACTGATTATTTTATTGTACACTAAGATTGATACAATTCAGCTTGGTTCATGTGACAGTACTTGAAATATGACCTAAACTATTTGAAAGGAGTAGATCAGTATCTTTTTAAAAAACATTTTAGTTAAGAAGAAATCTGTTGTGTTGTAAAAGTAAAATATTCTTAAGAAATGCAATTTAGAATAAAAGCCAACATTATGTTCTATTATATCCTGAATGAGGAGTAAAGTGCCCTAACTTTTAAGAGTGATTCTTTGAAAAAAAAAACGTTTTATCATATTTTAAGTTTCAGTAGTGTGAAATGAAGAGTCTACATTAAAACTTTGAGAAAATAATTATGAGTGAATTTTAGGCCCAAATAAGAAGTTTGATATATTGTATTTATCCTCTCCTTAGATACAGGGGAGACAAAGTATATGGTAAGGAAGCCGTTCTTTCTTTTTCCTGGATATAACCTTTATAAATTTCCACTGAAAAAAATTATTCCCTCTTAAAACACCATAAGAAAATACTACCTTTTTTTCTGTATGATTTATACCTTTATTATTTCAGATAATAGACATTTTTAGAACTATTGTCAAAATAGTTATGTTTATTTAGATTCAACTATTTGCTCAAAGACCCAACTGTTTTTTCCAAATTTATTCTCATTCTTTCTATTTTTAAGACAGGTAAAGGATATATTTTTGCTTTTTTTAATAGCAGATAGCCATTTAAACCTCTCAGTGATACTCTTTTAATTATTTAAGTAAAGGTAAAAAATCTCCATTCTGAAAGTGACAGATGACTTAGGTTACCATTCACGAAGTTTTATATTACAGAGTACTTTTGGAAGAGTTCATGTCTTTATTGATGCTATTTTTTGGTCTCAGCTTATTTTTAGAATTTTACTTAATTCTGCCTTTTAATTTCTCAGTGTCCAAAAAGTAACCATAGTCATTATAATGAGGAAATGCGGTAATTTTTGGTTATAGAAGGAGTATAAAAATTTTAAGT
Source organism: Cheirogaleus medius (assembly GCA_008086735.1). NCBI lineage: Eukaryota > Metazoa > Chordata > Mammalia > Primates > Cheirogaleidae > Cheirogaleus > Cheirogaleus medius. The sequence continues at coordinate 13,904,472 of VBSM01000662.1, forward strand.
GTTTATGGGAAGCCTTAGGAATTTACTCTTCACGTTTTCAGTAACAGTGAGAGAACTTCCCTTGCTATCATCTCCTTGAGCCTTGTCCTTGGAGTTGGATTACTGAGGCAGAGCAGAAGGCATATGCACTTAAGGCTTTATCTGTCCCAGTTTTTCTGGGTCTGTTGTTGTGATACAGGTCCATTGTAATAATTTGAAGAAATAAATCATTCCCCATCTGTAAAAAAGGGGATAATAATAGTGCCTCAGTGCCTCTCTCATAATGTCACATATATAAATTCCTTAGACTTGCACATAGTGAGAACCCAATGATGTTATTACTGAAATTTGTTACAAATTTGGATTAGGAACTACAATTAATTACTGACATACTTGGCCAAACTATTTAACATGTTACCGATACAATTCTTAATTCTAATAAAGGTACCTAGTATACTCTCAGTTCTAAAAAGTCTTTGGTCATTACCCCCAAACTAGCATTACCAAAAAAAAAGGAAAGAAAAAGAACCCAGAGCCATCCTCACTCTATAGTGATAGCCTGCTGAGTAAGTTTTAAAATAGTTTTTGGCATTTGAGATCTTCTTTCCATTCATAGTTCTCATTCCACATATGCAAATAACCACTTGATATGTTTTTAGGATTATAAAAACAATCTCACCTTTGGATGAAAATATGCCATTTTATGTATGTATCTATACAAATATCTATACAAGTTACCACTGAAAATGTGTTTTAACTATGTCTAAATGCTTGATTCTAAAATTGAAGAAAATTTGGGTGATTTTACTTCTTTTACCTAACAAAACCTCCTTCTAAGAGAATTTTGAGGCTAAATCTGTCTGGTCAACTTTTCTTTCCATTTACTTTATTGAACATTGGTCAAAATTGGAGCTTGTTAACCAGTTTCTAGCATAGAACCACCTTTTGTTCATGTGGGTGTTTTGTTTTCTGAGCTCCCAGAGCAGTTGCATACCTGGATAGGGTTTGTACATACTTCATGTAAGCTAATTTACATACTCGCCTTTCCTGATCTTTCAGTTGTCTTGTTAAAAAGGACAGCTTCCTGAAAAGGGGTGGTGATGCTCGTGTATGTTTGTTTCTGTATTTCTCCTCCTTTACTCTGCTTATTACACACTCCTGTCTTCATTAACTAAAAACATTTCCTCAGTCAGAAGGTATTTATGACGAGTTCACGATTCAGTGTCATCTGTTTTTCTTTCGGTTAACTAGATACCTGCGGAGGGGGCACAGGAGCAGCAGGCAGATGCCACCAAGGGGCGATGCCTGAGGAGAACTGTCAGCGTCCCTTCCGAGGGTCAGTTTCCTGAGTACCCACCAGAGGGCGCCACTAAACTGGGTAAGCCAATACTAAAAGGAAAGAAATTCCCAGCTTTTATCTGATAATGTATGGACTTGTTACTGAGTGTTACAGTAAAATGAAACATTCTGCATTTCTTCTTCAATAGTGTGTTGAAATTAATATTATCTTAAGCAAGAGTTAGAGGTCATTAGAGAATTCTGTTTTTTCTAACCAAGTGAGAGCAGGATTATTTTACAGAGAGAAAATTTATCTGAGTGCTGGTAAGGTTGCTGTTTAGTCCTCGGCAAGTTGCATGACGTGTTTTTTCTGTCTTTATTGCTCAGCCCTAGGCTTTGAAAGAGCATCAGGTGATCTTGTTGAAGCACTGAGGTTCATAAGGGAGCCAGTCTGCGTGGAAACTTAGTATTATTCAATGGTTTAGATGTATCCAGTTCACATGGCTACTAATGTTGTCTTGTACAATGTAATATCAGATCAGGCTAATTAGCTGAGCTAAATTTGTGTGTCCCATATAAGTCATATGCAGGACTGTGGTTGGAGTAGGTGACAGAAGGGAGAAATTAAAGAAACCCACTTCTATTATTATGTACTAAAGGAATAAATATCACTATCAAAGCAGCTAGCTTTTTCCCCATTTCCTACCAGATGTATTCTGTGAGATGTTTTTCATTTTTAACACTGGATATTTAAGTAATAAGACTGGTCAGATAATTTTAAGGAAATGTAATTAAGATTAAATAAAATAATGAAGAAATTTGAAAAGTAGGAATTGCTTTAGCGTTTGGTTGGCATTGTTGTATTATTATTTGCTTAATGACCATAGACTTTTAGTGATAGACATTTGGTAGGTAGATAAAACAGAATCATTTATTATCTCTATAATGTTCAATATGGATAATTCTCTGATTTTGGTTGTATTTTCTAAAAAATCAGGGTTTGGTTTGGGGTTTTGGGGGGTGAGGCTGCCTTTTCCCTCATTTTCTAAATGGAACCCAGAACTTTTGGTCAGAGTTTGAAGCATTTACTTTTCTTTTTATTCTGTAACAGCTGTTGCTTTTCTAAAAATTAGTTAGGTTAGCAAATACGTTTTTCCAAGGAGTTATACTTGGAGAAATCAAATTTTTATCTAATCTTATTTCTATCATACTTCTTTAGCATGTGTTGAAACCAGTTTAGGTGTGGGCCTAAATTCTATTAAAAACTTGTCTGGGTGTAACCATTTTATAACCTCTTTATATTTCATGTACAACTTCTATGTGAATTGCATTGGCTTAGAGTCACCTTTCAACTCTTTTGCTTTCATTATTTGTAATGTTATGTTGATGACTATCTTTACTACTTCTCTAGGGACCTTTGACTATTCAAGTTTTGACCCACAAGCTTGATGGATTTTGAGGAAGTATAGTTATAATCAGAATAATTATTACAGTGTTATAGAAGAGAGAACTGTATAGTAAATTGTTAAATACCTACAGTGTTCCAGGCACTGGTCCCAAAGACAAACTAAGATGAGGTGGCAAAGGTGTCTGGTCTAGAGCCAGTCCTCTGTCTTTTGTCCTTGACAACAAGTCTGATAGCCAACCTGACTCATGTCAGTCCATGATCATTTTCAGAGTGGATGTCCTAAATTCACCCTAGAAGCTATCCTCACAATAAATATTAGAGGGGAAAAGACTACTTCTAGAGCCATTCTTCTTTACATGCCAGTCCAATCTTGAATTAGATAATTATTCTATTATTCTGTGTTTATCTCCTGGTGATTTTTCTTTAGGCAAAATTTCCTGCTGTCGAACATTTCATTGAGTAATTGCTATATATGTAACATTCTATGCCAGTCCCTAGAATGAAAAGAGTTATAAGATTTCTGATTTTAAAAGATTTTTTCTGTAGTTAGCAAGATAGAATGAATACACATATAAACAAAAATATAAGTTGGTATATAAAAATCAATTATATTTCTATACACTAACAACAAACAAGAAATGTAAAATTTTAAATATACCATTTATTAGAGCATCACACAATAACAAATTCCTAGGGAGAAAAATCTAATGAGAGATGTGCAATTCTTCTGTGTAGAGAACTATAAAACATAATCAAAAGAAAACAAAAAAAGATTTAAATAAATGGAGCGCTATACTATGATCATGGTTTAGAATAATTAATATTATTTGTCGGTTCTCTTTGAGATCAACATTTCAGCACAGTATTCCACCTTCCACCACCACCACCACACACATAAACACCAATTGGCAAGTCGATTCTAAAATTCATCTAGAAGTGCCGTAGAGGAAGAATAGTCACGGTCGAAGAAAACAAGGTGAGAAGACTTAATCTACTAGGATCAAGACCGATTTAAAGAGTACAGTAAGGTGTTGAAGGAAGAATAGGCAAATAGACCAACGAAACAGCATGGAGAGCCCTAAGTGATCCTCTGTGTATGTGGACATTCGGTGTGACGAAGGGAGCCCTGCAAAGCAGTGAGGGAAGGATCGTCTCTGCGATCGTTGAGGCTGGGTCAACTGGATGTCTTTATGGGAGTGGGGTAGAATTGGCCCCTACCTTACACCATACACAAAAGGAATTCCAAGTGCACTGTAGATCTAAACAAGTGGTAACACATTAAAGTACCTAGAAACAATGTAGAAGGATATTTTCATGATCTTGGATAGAGAAAGATTTCTTAAACAGATTACAAAAAAGAACTAATCATAATGGAAATAATTGATAAATTGGACTATATTAAGATTAAGAAATTCTATTTATCAGGACACCATAAAGAGAGTGAAAAGGCAAACTACAGAGTAGGAGAATATATTTGCAACACATAATGAAGAAGGGACTTTTATTTATATACATAAAGGCTCTTTAGTAGAAAAATAAGCAAGAGGCTTTAACAGATAGTTCACTAAAGAGTTCACTACAGCAGTGATCCCCAACCTTTTTGACACCAGGGACTCATTTCGTGGAAGACAATTTTCCCATGGACCTGGGATGGGGATGGTTCGGGACGATTCAAGGGCATCACATTTACTGTGCAGTCACACCTCTCTGTAATGATCATCTGCATCTGCAGCTGCTCCCGAGCACTAGCATCACCGCCTCGGCTCCACCTCACATCATCAGCATTAGATTCTTAGACAGAGCGTGCAACCTAGATCCCTTGCACATGCAGTTTACAGTAGGGTTTGTGCTTTTGTGAGAATCTAAGTTGCCACTGATCTGACAGGAGCGGAGCTTATGCGATGATGGGAGTGATGGGGAGCGGCTGTAAATACAGATGAAGCTTCATTTGCTCACCCCCGCTACCTCCTCCTGTGCGGCCTGGTTCCTAACAGGCCACAGACTGTTACTAGTCCTCAGCCCTGGGTTTGGGGACCACAGCACTAAAGAATAGACACATAATAGTACATACTGTGTGATTCCGTCTATATGAAGCTCCAAAATAGGCAAAACTAATCTATGGTCTTAGATGTCAGGATTTTGACTGTTTTATGGGAGAAGGCATGAGTAGTGATTGGGAGGAATATGAAGGAAGTTTCTGGAGTACTATTAATGTTCTATTTGTTGACTTGGCTAGGGGTTACACAGGTGTGTTCACTTCGTGATAATTCATTGAGCATATATGTGTTATACATAAAGAAAGGGGAAAAAGGGAGAAGAAAAACAGGCTAGATTATGCTGTCAAATGAGTGGTCTAGAGTAAATATTCCAAAGTGTATGATAAGGATGGTTAAGAGCTATAATCAACTCTGTTGTATGCTACTGAAAGGGCAACTAAGGTAAGGACTAAAAAAAAATTATTGGATTTAGCGACATTCAGGTTCTTAGTGAATTTAGGGATAGCAGTTTCAGTGGGATGTGGTAGCAAAAGGCATACCAAAATGGGTTGAGAAAATAGTGCAATAAATAAGGAAATCGAAACAGCAAATGAAGCCAACTTCTTTTAAAGGTTTGCCTGTGAAAAGGCTGACAGGATGGTAGATACTCTGTAAATATGAGTATCTGAATGATCGAGTAAGGACAAATGAATAAAAGGAATGAAGATTAAAGAAGGAGGATAAAGAACAAAGTGCATGCCTAAGTTGATCAGTCATATATGGTGACCGTAGTAGCATAGCAACAGTGATTACTACTACCATACTACAACTCTCTTAAAACTTAAAGCAATCTAATAATTGGTCCCCTTTATTTCTTCTGGCTCTGAGTTTGATAGATAGTGATAGTGGCAGAGCCACCAAGAACCAATCACACCAGGATACACGTTTTTTGAAAAAGGTACAATCCCAAGAATTGTTGCTTCCTGTCTTCTTTTTGTAGAAGGTAATTTAAATTTAACAGCTAACCAAAATTTCATTCATCCCTGGGTTGAAGGAGGGGAAGACTTTTAAGAGGCTATAAGTTTCAAACAGGTGATTTCTCCAATAGACCTAAAAAGCAATTTTTCATTCTCCCTACCCCCATAAAAGCATTCTTCTATAAATGTTTTTTTTTCTTTTCTTTTCTTTTCTTTTTTTTTTTTTTATCAATTACTAAGTGAAACTAACAGTATAAATAAGGCAGGGGAGGTGTGGTATTGTCTGTTTGGAGTATTGTTTTTAGATGATTTCAACAAAAATACTGGATTCATTTGAAAAAACTTGTTGAGTTCCCTATATCTACTCACTCCCATATGCACATTATATTTATAAACAAATGAAATTTACTGATGGATGTCCATAACACATGTTATTATTGTGGTATATTACATTATGTGGCTTCTATTTTTTTATTTTTCAAAAAGCCATCCATCTATGCAGCCATTAGTTGCTGAGTGCCAGCTATGTGCCAGACACTGCTCTAGGCTCTCAGGGTCAGCAGTGACAAAAACAGACAAAAATCTCTCTCCCTTCATGGAACTTACATTCTATTGAGGAGCTATAGACAATAAGCAAGAGTAAAATGTAAGATATATACTGTGCTAGATGGTGACAAGTACAAAGAAAAAAATAAAGTAGGGATCAGGGATAGAAAGTGTCAAGGAATTATCATTTTAGCTAAGGTGGCCGAAGAAAGCCTCATTGACATTTGAACAAAGATCTGATAAAAGTATGGGAGTAAGGGATGTAGATACCTGGGGGTAAGGAGTCCCAGCCTGGGAAACAGTTAGTATAAAGTGGGAACATGTTTGGAATGTTCGAACAGCATAGGAGCCAGTGAGGCAGGAGTGGAATGAAAAGGGGGAGGGTAATAGCAGATGGCACCATTGAGCTTTTGGGCGACCAGATCATGACAGTCATCATAAGGGCTTTGACTTTTACTCTGTGAGATGGGAAACCACTGGCTTCTGTATTTAGAGTGGGAGTGCAAGAATAGGAGTCCAGAGACCATATAGGATGCTGTTGAAAAAAATCTAGACGGGAGCAACTTGGGCCAGAATGGTAATATATTAATGGTAGAAGAGCTGAGAAGTAACCACATTCTGGATATGTTTATAAATAGAGCCATCACATTGGCTGTGGGAAGTGAGAAACAGAAGAATCAAGAATGTTGGCTAGAATAGCTACAGGGATGAAATTATTATTTTTTAAAATGAGGAAGACTGTGGGAGAAACAAATTTGAAAGTGTGATTAACCAGGAGCTCAATTTTGGACATGTTAAGCTTGAAGGTCTTATTAGACATGCAGGTAGAAATATGTTGGATATATGAGTCTTGAAATAAGGGAGAAGTATAGACTAGAGATATAAATTGCAGGCCTTTAGCAAATAAATGATGTCTGAAGCCCTGGAATTTTTTTTTTTTTAATTTCAATAGATGTAGAGGGTACAAGTGATTTTTTGTTACATGGGTGAATTGTATAGTGGTGACACCTGAGTAGTGTATGTTGTACCAAATAGGTAATTTTTGATCCCTCATTCTCCTCCCACCTTTCCCACCTTGAGTCTCCAAAGTCCATTACACCTCTCTGTATGACCTGTATGTATACCCATCATTTAGCTCTCACTTTTAAGTGAGTGCATGCAGTATTTGTTTTTCCATTCCTGAGATACTTCTCTTAGGATAATGGCTTCCACTTATATCCAAGTCACTGCTAAAGATATTATTTCATTCTTTTTTATGGTTGAGTAATTAATCCATGGGGGGGTGTATGTCTGCCACATTTGCTTTATCTACTCATCTGTTGATGGGCACTTAGGTTTATTCCATACCTTTGCAATTGTGAATTGTGCTGCGTTAAACATACAAGTGCAGGTGTCTTTTTGATATAATGAATTCTTTTCCTTTGGGTAGATACCCAGTAGTGGCATTGCAGGATTGAATGGTAGGCCTACTTTTAGTTCTTTGAGGAATCTCCATAATGTTTTCATAGAGACTGTGCTAATTTACATTCCTACCAACAGTGTATAAGCATTCCATTTCTACTGCATCCACACCATCTATTGTTTTTTGGCTTTTTAATAATGGCCATTCTGACCGGGATAAAGTGGTATCTCATTATGGTTTTAATTTGCTTTTCCCTGATGATTAGTGATGTTGAGCATTTTTTCATTTTTTTTTTTTTTTTTTTTTTTTTACCATTTGTATAACTTCTTTTGAAAAATGTCTGTTCATGTCATTTGCCCACTTTTTAATGGTATTTTTTTTCCTTGCTGATTTGTTTGAGTTCCTTTTAGATTCCAGATATTAGTCCTTTGTCAGATGTATAGTTTGTGAATGTTTTCTCTCATTCCATAGGTTGTCTGTTTACTCTGTTGATTTTTTCTTTTGCTGTGCAGAAACTTTTTAGTTTTAGTCCCATTTATTTGTTTTTGTTTTTGTTATCTTTGCTTTGGAGTCTTAGTCATAAATTCTTTGCCTAGGCCAATGTCTGGAGAGTCTTTCCTAAGTTATCTTCTAGAATTTTTATGGTGTCAGGTATTACATTTAAGTCTTTAATCCATCTTGAGTTAATTTTTGTATATAATGAGAGGTAGGGATCCAATTTTGTTCTACCACATGTTGCTATCCTGTTTTCCCAGCACCATTTATTGAGTAGGGTGTCCTTTCTCCAGTGTATGTTTTTGTCTGCTTTGTCAAAGATCAGTTGGTATCGGTGTGTGGTTTTATTTCTTGATCTCAATTCTGTCCCATCGATCTATTTGTCTGCTTTCACACCAGCACCATCTGTTTTGGTTACTATAGCCTTGTAGTATAACTTGAAGTTGCAATCCCTGAGATTGAATGACATTCCCAGGGGAATGTGTGTAGATAGAAGACTGTAGAAATCCAAAGACTAAGTAAGCTCTGGGACAACATTTAGAGATTAGGAAGATGAAGAAGCACTAGCAGAGGAAGGACCAGAGAAGAAAAGTAAAAATCCAGAATTCTGTTTCCAAATAAGTAAGTTGAGTCAAATGCATATGGGGAGGAAGAAAAAGAGTACTTAAGCACAGAAGTTACTTCTCATTGACAAGAGTTCTCAGACTCTTGCTTTTAGCAGTTTACCAATTTCAGCAGTTTACAGATTACCAATGACACTAAAATTGACACAGATTTTGATTCACCAATATTTTCCATTGAAAATGAGATGTTTTCTTAAGGCACATAAGCATCATAATGTCTAAAACACCTACTTCCAGATTTAGAAAATCTAGAAAAAAACCTATTTTCCCCTGGTAACAATATTCAGATTTTAATTTATTCATCAAAAGATTGTCTGAATTTAAGGCATGCAAAGCACAGCTTGCTGAAATTTTAAAAGAAAATTATTTCTTCAAATGGTAGGGTTTTTTAAATATATACAGACAATACTGGGAGGTATATTAATTGACCATGTGAACTAGAATTAGTAAATATTCATTTTTAATGTAAATGTAACCTATGAATTCAACTTTTTTTTTTTAACAAAGCTATCAAATATCTTTTAAGAACTCTGAGAATGGAGAAAAGTGAAAGCTGAACAGTGGGCATTTTTGTGAACTGTACATTTATGGAAAAAAATTTCTCTCTACTATCTGCATATTGCTTCCTACCTGGAAGGTGGAAATCACAAAGATGAATTGGGAACTCCCTCCAATCTGTTTGTTGCATTTCTTTTAACATTCCAATAAAGTTTATGCTTTCATGCCCAAATGGACAAACTAAAGTATGAGCTTGAAATGTACAAGAACACTTGTTTGCAGGTAAATCATAAACATGATTATAAAGCTGGTTTAATTAGAAAATGCCAAACATTCATAAGGCCAAGGCTTTTTCAGTTCTCAAACAGAAAGTTCAGATTGAACTGGTAAATCCCAAACCAAACATCTAGTAACTCAAGGCTGCAGTGATCTCCTGCCTATATTTTATTATATTATGATAAAATCTTAAAGTTACTCCATGGTCTTACTTATAGATTCTCTGGATTTTTTTTCAAAAACTGTGCCTGTAATAGTAAATTCTGAAGTCCTCAAAACTTCAGAAACATTCGGCAAGTGTATTTAAAATTATAATTTAACATCATATGCCTCTAATATACTCTAGCAAGCCTTAGGAAAGAATATATCAACAGCCTCTAGAAGTCAAAGCCAACTATCCAAAATTTTATATTTATGTAAATAAAGAAGTCAAACAGAAAGACACCAAAAAAGTAAATTAAATTGGAAGACTTTGAGGAAAACCTAACCATAGATCATCATTTCCTAAGTTTATTGATGTAAGTGATAAAAATTTGAGGAAACTTTGAAGGAAATGAATATTAAAAGCAGTATATGCTCTCTGAGGCATTTATAAAATTATTATAAAGCATAAGCTTTTAATCAAAATCATTAGAGGATATTGATTATTCAACCCTTAGCTTTAACTCTGACCCTCTCTCACCTGTTTTTCTATTGGGAAATCAGTTCTCAGTTCTAAGTCAAGGTGCCAGACCACAATTCCTTCTAACCTGGAAGTGGAAGTTTTAATTCCTAATTTGCTCTTTTATCTTCCTTGTCCTGGCACTATTGAGATTTGTTCACTTTTGTGAAGGTGGCTGCAAGTCAGTGCTGCCACTTATGGTTGTGCAAATTTATGTGTTGCCTAACTCCTCTGGGTACCTGTCATTTGTCATTACGATTTGTACTTACTTCATAAAATTTCCAGCAGATGGCAGTAAAGTGTCTTCGATAAAAGATTCCCTTTCTAATTCATGCAGATCATTTGTATAGGCTGTTCTCAGGGTTGCTGTTCTCAGCTTGAACATTCAAGTTCTGTGAGGATTGGTGCCCAAGAGAGCCAGAGTAGAGTCTTCTAAAATGTGATACTCAGGCAGGGACTCCTCTTGATCAATCCTAAGCCAATATTAATCTTAGTAAACCACTGCAGTGCTTGGAGAATCAGGTGGGAAGGGGGAATGAGTGGTATAAATAATCAAGAATGGTTTTTAGATTCAGCCTAGGCTTCTGGGGAGGAAAAGTGGCAGATTGAACACATCTAATTATACTCCTTCCAGAAACCTCACTAAACCTGGTAAAGTGATTTTATTTTAAAGACATGGTCCTTCAAAGACCTAGAGAATGAAAAAGAAGAAAACACGTCCAGGCGCGGTGGCTCATGCCTGTAATCCTAGCACTCTGGGAGGCCGAGGCTGATGGATTGTTTGAGCTCAGGAGTTCGACACCAGCCTGAGCAAGAGTGAGACCCCGTCGCTACCAAAAATAGAAAAAATTAGTCAGGCATGGTGGCGCATGCCTGTAGTCCCAGCTACTCGGGAGACTCAGGCAGGGGGATTGCTTGAGCCCAGGAGTTTGAGGTTGCTGTGAGCTAGGCTGACGCCACGGCACTCTAGCCAGGGTGATAGAGCAAGACTCTGTATCAAAAAAAAAAAAAAAAAGAACGAAAGAAAACAGCCATACATACACACAAAAGATTGAAAGCTGAAAAGCAAATAGAGTGTGGTAAATGACATAGCTCACTTAAGAAGGACAAACCTTAATCTGGCAATAAAGAAAGTGAAGAACAAATCTGATCTTTACCACAGAATCTTCAAGTAGCTCAGAAATTGAGCCAGAAGCACATGGTAGTAGATCCCTCGGTTCCCATCCCACCGAACAACTACTCTTCCCACCTCTACTCAAATGTAAGGCTCCAGGTGTATTCTCTGGAGGAAAAAAATACCAGGCAAAATTAAGAGCAGGGCACTTTACCAAATGTGAAGGAATTAAGAGAACCTTGCATACTGAATGATGAAAAGCTTCTACCTTTCTTCCCTTACTTGCATTTACCCTCCAGGCGGGAGATTAGAAGAGTACCCTTTGTGGTATTTAGCCCAAAAGGAAAGATATAATGATACTGACTCCGAAGACCAGCAGACATCTGAAGCAAAGCCTCTAGCATGAAAGAGAGAGATCAAAACATACCAAAAGAAAAAGAAAAAAACAACTTGGAGGTACAGAGGCTAGTCAGGGAACAGAAAACTTTTAAAAAATTATAAATATCCTCAGAAGCATAAGATATTACATGCAGAAACAAAAACTGAATATCTTACAAAGCTAAAGAGAGTTTGTCTATTTAAAAAGTTGTGACAAATAAAACTCAGTAGAAGGGTTGGAAAATGAAATTGAGGAAACATCTCAGAAAGTAGAAGGAAAAAAGGTAAAATAATTAGAGGGCCAGTCTAAGAAGTCCAGCATCAAAACAATGATTCCAGAAAAAGAAAAGAGAAGAAAAACAAAAACACTATAATTCAAGAAAAATTTCCGTCATTGAAGGAATATGAGCTTCCGGATCGAAAGGGCTTACCGAGTTCCCATGACAAGACATATTTCGTGAAATTTTAAATTCTCTGGTGACAAAGAGGCAATCTTAAAAACTTCCACTTTTTTTACTGTCGTTGGCGTATATGAATGCCTCTGATTTCTGTGTATTGATTTTG
>VBSM01000662.1:13916746-13950701 GCA_008086735.1 Cheirogaleus medius
CGTAATATTTGTACCCCCATAATATGCTGAAATAAAAAATAAAAATAAAAAAACTTCCAAAGAAAGAGAAATCAGATCACATACTAAGAATCAGAAAGCATTCCCATAAGCAATATTGGAAGCTAGAGAAAATGAGGATTGCTCTCAAAATTCTGACAATTTTTTTTTCCAACTTAGAATTCTACATTTAGCTATAAACCATTAGTCAAGCATGAGGATAACATAAAGACATGCAAAACTTTAAAAAGTTTACCTCATACATATCATTTCTTCTGAAGCTAACAGAATATATATGCTCCACTAAGAATGAGGACAGGAGATGCAACACAGGGGAAAGACAAAGGGAACCCTCAGGAGAGTGCTATGGAGAGAACCAGGTGTAATATAAAGAAAACCAATTCAGACTGGAGCAACTCAGAAGGCTATAGTGAAAGACTTCTCCAAGAAAATGAAATTGATGTAATAACTGAATGAATTTAAACAATAGGAAGCAAATTTGGAATTGAATTAACAATAAGCACATAAGAAATCTAAGCAAATGAATAATTAGACAGTAACTACAGGAGAAATAAGAAAGTAGCTTAGGACATAGAAAATGCCTGTATACCACTTTTCTACCTATTGGGCACTTTACATATATTAATATGAACTTTTTAACCCTTGTAAACTCACAAGGTAGATACTATTAATATGACTTTCACAGGTAAGGAAACTGAGACATAAAGAAGTTAAATAAGTTGCCTAAATAAGTGGACAACCAGTAAATGGCAAAGGTAGGATTTGAACCTGGGAAGTTTGCCTTCAGGACCTATGCTCTTGACCACTATGTTATATTCTACATAGAATTTAGTATGTGGTTGATATCTAATAACATATATAGTCATAATATTGTTTGTTCTTAAAAATTACTATGTAACTATATAGGGAGGGTAAGAGAATAGAAAGTATGTATGTATCTACTGGGGTGGTTAATGGAGGAGGAAGAGGTCAAATTCTCATCTTCCATACTAGAAAGTCAATTGATAACATCTAAAATAGAAAAATTAAAAATATTGGTAAAGCCATATTATTTAATATTTCATTGTAACTACCAAAAGAATTGGCCAAGAAATATAAAAGTAGTTGCTTCTGGGGAAGGAAAAGTGCTAGAAGAGGAGGGCTGGGGATTGCTGTTTGTTTTAACAAGCCGTGTAGAACCAGTGGATTCCAAACTATGTGCATATATTATTTTATTGACAAATATAAACTTGGATTTTAAAAATAGGGAAAAGCATATACAGTTCACAGGAAAGAAAAGTAAAAAGTAAAGTGCCATTTAAATAAGAGAAAAAGATACTCATTTATAATCAAATAAAAGGAAGTTAAAACGACAGTGAGCTGCTGGTTTTTACCTGTGAGATTAACAAAGATAAAACTGTTTGTGCTGAAAAGACAGGAGGACACAGCATTCTAGTTCATTCATGCCAAATTGCTTTTACAGGTAGCAGCCTCTGCAGGATGCAGTTTAGCAAAAATAGCTATCTACTCTGACCCAGAGCAGCAGTCTGCTTGTAGGAATTTGTCCTGTAGATCTACTCATGCAGTCATCGTGTCAGTGTTTATATTAACACAAGAATAGACACAACCTAAATATCCATCCATAGGAAGTTATTTGAATAAATTATGTTAAATCTATGTAATGGGTTACTATACACCCATTAAAAAGAAAGAGTAGTTCCATGTGTATTAATATGAAACAATTTCTAGCTACATTATTAATGGAGGGGAAAGTAGGTGCAGAAATGTGTATGTATATTATACTGTGATTTGTGTAAGAAATGTTGTGTGTGTGTGTGTGTCACTCTAGAACTGTTTAGAAGAAGCCTTTAACAGTGGTTGTTTCTGAGGAGAGAACTGGAGGGTCTGGTGGATCAGAGTGGGAGGGAGATTAATCTTTCATTTTGTAATTCTTTTTAACATTTTAATTTTTAATCAAACAAATGAGTTAATATTCCTAAATAATAATAGTGGCAATAGTACTGATAACTATAGTGTTAATAATAAGAAGAGAGAGAGAAAAAAGAGGGAAGAATAAACCTGTTTGTACTGATGGTACATTTCAGTTCTTTATGATGTATTTAAAAAAGAGGGAAAACAGTGAATTAAAATCTCAGGGAATTAACTGGAAAGGTATTGATGACAACCAGTGGGTTCTACACTACTGAAATATACTGTTTTAAAATTTAGCTAAGACTCTTCTCACTTTCCAGTCACCTAATTTGTAGCAGGATATTAAGTTGGCGTTAAAATAGCTTACTTTTTATTTATATGCAGTAAAGAAGAGAAATTGAATCTGACTAAAAACGTCTTGGAATTTTTAGGTTAGATTATTACAACCTAGTAGATTATAAGAATAACCTTTGTTGGAGGCCTCAGGAATGTTAAAGAAGGCATTTTCTTTTTCTTGCCTCTGTGAAATAAAATTTAGCTGAAATAATGCTAGGGAACAAGATCATAAATAGATCATAAATGCTGTGCCTATGATTTAATGTGTATTTTGATTATTCATATTTCCAACGACTTCAAAACCTGTAGACCACTATAGTAAAATACATAAGAATTTGTTCCACATAGGTCTCCTATAAACTCATAGCAACCTTTTCTCACTTGAGAAGATCTGACAATGTGGTTTTTCTACCTTGGTTAGAAATATTTTTATTATGTTTCTTGTAGTGTTGGATAATTGGAATTCAGAAGAATATTAGCAAGAAATCTTGTTTATAAGTTATTTATTTTATGTTATTTTATTATTTTTTTTTCTGAGACGGAGTCTCACTGTTGCCTGGGCTAGAATGCCGTGGCGTCAGCCTAGCTTACAGCAACCTCAAACTCCTGGGCTCAGGCAGTGCTCCTGCCTCTCAGCCTCCCATCATTTTCTTTTATTTTACAACTTCCCAAGTAATTTTAGTGATGAAACTAGCAAATATTAGGCGAACAAAAGAATCTTCTTTTAGCTCTATAATGGCTGCATCTTCCCACCTTAGATTACAGATTTGCGACCTGTATGGAAACAAAATAAA
This sequence comes from Cheirogaleus medius, assembly GCA_008086735.1. Lineage (NCBI taxonomy): Eukaryota > Metazoa > Chordata > Mammalia > Primates > Cheirogaleidae > Cheirogaleus > Cheirogaleus medius. The sequence goes on from VBSM01000662.1 coordinate 13,919,806, forward strand.
TAAAATATGAGCTACAGGGTTATGGAACAAGTATTTTATTTTAAACTACCATTTTAGGAATTCATACTACTTTCTAACGTTCTATTATTCAGCCTCATGTTAAGATTTTCCTTATCTTTTTTCCCCCAAATATTGGAGAAATTATTCTTCAGTATGTTCACAATACTGTTTTTTATTGAGGTTCAGAATTTTTAGTGTTTCTCTGTGAAGTAAAGCAAGTTTCTGTGCTTGTTCAGTGCTAGTTGTAACATTCTATTAGATTTGAGGTAATAGGCATCATAGATAAACACTTTTATAACTAAAAACAGCTTCTCACTTTATTACAACTATTTAATTCATAAAATTTACTCAGTTCAGAAGCTAGATAAGTTAAAAATCAAAACAGCACATTTGACTTATTCCCAATTATGTTCTCACTCACTGAGTCAGTTAACATCCTTCTTAAGTAACAGGCACATTCTAAGTTTTTAGTAGAAACTAAAACTTAGATTGTAAGTTTTAGTTTGATTGTAGAAGTTAGCGCATTTTAATGGCTATCTCAATTCTTCACCAACCTTTTCTAAAAAGTAATCTATCTGTGCTCACTACCTAATAATTTTTTTCTGTACCCTGAAATCTGGTTTTGTCTGCCATTGAAATTACCCCCAGTATCAGAAATGTGGTAAGTTTCATAACTTTAGTTCTCTTCACCTTTTAATTCTCTTCAGGGTTTTTAATGACTGACTTCCCTTTACAGCTTCTCTTTTTGACTTCTGTGATTTTTTTCCTCTATTGCTGGGGTCCTACCTCACTGTACCTTCTTTAGTATTTCCCTTTTTTTTTTTTATATTCAGGACCCTCTAAATTTATTATGCCAAGGAAGTTAAGCCCTGGAGACTGGAGTCATGTAGCATGTTTGCAGTTCTGTTTCTTTTTTTTTTTTCAGCATATTATGGGGGTACAAATGTTAAGGTTACGTATATTGCCCTTGCCCCACCTCCCCTCCAGTCAGAGCTTCAGAGGATGGGTATATACATACATAATAAGTGTGATGCACACCAACTGGGGGATGGACATGCTTGAAGTATTTCCCATTTTTTAAATGCAGGCATCTAAAGGTCTTATCTTCACCCTTCTTCACTTGCTTTGTCCTTTCTCTGAAGTTGACTTTGCCTCTACTCATGTTTCTAAGTATTGTCTCTATGTCAATAACTTTTAAATCTCTGTTTTTGGCTTCATTTCTCTTCTCAGTTCCAGACCTGAATTCCCAGTTGGTCGTCTGAACTTCTTTACCAGAATGTTAAAAACTGAAGCCATTATCTTTGGGTAGTTCCTCTTCTTCATTCGCTTCCTCATCTGCAACCCTGTTCCCATATGATGGCTGTTTCTGTGAACATGACCACCATCATTCTAGTCTTTCTAGAATGATGTTTGTTTCTAACTACTCGTTTGTTTCTACCTAGATATCTTAATAGCTACCAATCTATCTCTTTCTGTTTCCATTTTGATCCTTCTGTATTACGCATTTCACTGCTCATTTGTCATTATCTTAGAGCACTAATTGAATTATATTACTTTCCTTGTTTAAACACCTTTGCTGGGTCTCCATTATCTATAAGATAAGGTTCAAATTTGCAGTGGCACTAAAAGTTCTCTATATTCTAACCCAGACTTAGCTCTCGAAGGTCATCTTTCCTTATCCACCACAGTTACATATTCTGGGTTCTGGTCTCACAGGACTGCTTCAGGTTCCCCAGGCATTCTCAAACCTGTGGGCCTTTGCTCACCTTGGGCATCAACCTGGAATGTCTTGCTCTATTCTTCCACATTCTCCCCCTCTTCCTTCCATATATGGAAATGCCATTTATCCTAAGGGCCCAATTAGACATCCCCTCTTGGTACACTTTTTCTTCATTCTACTGATCAGAATTTGTCAGCATTTATCTGTCATAAACATTACTTTTTGTACTTCCAACATTTGTATGTATGCCCTCATGTTTTCAGTAAGTTGTTGGTATGCATCTTCTTTACTAGACTAGAACCTCTTAGGTGGCAGGACTGTATCTTTCTTACTTCGTCTCACCACAGCAGCGAGTAGGTGGTTTTGTGCATGGTTGCAGTTGCAGGTTGAGTGAGTGACTGACTGAGACATTAGAAAAACTCTTCCTTGACTCTTTCAGATGAAGCACTTCAAAGTGAAAAATAATCTTAGATGTTGGAATTAATTTTTATTCTGAAGTGAGAACCATAACCACTTTAGAAAAACCATTTAGTAATGAAATTAGAGAATTACTAAATAGCATTATACAGCCACAGGGCTATAAACTGTACCACCACAACTATTGGTTTTGGTAAATACAAATCTGGTAAATTCTATCATCCAAGTTAACAAGTCACAGTGTCAAGTATGTCTAGTTGTAAATGTCAGATATGAACTCTGTTGTTTGTTGATATCATAACCATAGTTGTGTTAGTGAGGAAGACATTTGTGTTTAAGATTTTGTTTATAGTAAAGAGTTTTTGTTAAATATTTTCTTACATCTATACAAAATGATAAGAGAAATTATTATAATGAGAGTAAATGACCATTTTATCCTTGTTGCTGCATTTCAGGTTGATAGCATAAACATGTGTTAGGTTATTGGGAGATTAATCAGTGTATCAAAATTAAACAGATTTTGCAGTTATTTCACAGATAGAGGGGTTTACTGATTTAGGAAAGAAAGTTTATATCTGTGACTAGAACTCATTCTCTCTGAAAATACTGCCTTTATCAGAGACAGTGCTGCTTAGTGAAAATGGTACAAGCTTTGACGTTGCCCTAACCGAGATTCAAATTCCATGTTTTCTCATCATTAACCCTGAACCTCAGCTTTCTTGTCTGATGAGATTTTTGTTATGATTTGAAAGAAGAACGCAGGAGCAATAACATAAACTTTGATTTGCGATAAAATTCAATTCTCTGACTCTTATGAAATCATGGAAACAGTGAGATAATAGAGTAGATATTGTTTCTCATTTTGCTTGGACAGTTTTAAATAAACCCAATAAAGAAATTTGAGGTGTGACATCTCAGAAAGCATCCTATCTCTGCATCTTAAGACTTTAGTCATTTTTTTTCCATTTTCACTTGTAGTTTGGCAAATTCCTTTCTTCTAAAGTACAGTCATAATTCATCAATCTCTTATGTAATAAAGGTAGAAAGATGGGGGGGAGTTGTTTATAATGCATTGTGAAATATATTTTGGACACTTGACCTAGGCCCTTGACTGCCCAGAAGCTTTTCTGAAAGGAAAAATAAACAATTTGGATAAGTTGAGCAAGCTTAGTAGCTAAATTTTGTTTAATTTAGTTGCATGCATATACTCTGTTTTCTTTTTTGATAGTCCAGGATTGGCTAAGCTGTTTACCAACGGCTTTTAAGTTTATATTTCAAGCAGAATAATTTATAAGTCATATTGGTGGAAAATCTAGTTTAATTTGTGTGCAGAACAGACTGGAGCTGCCTCCAGGGATGAAGCGTTTGCTTTGTTATGACCCCATGGCACCCAGCTGCCAACTGATCTCTATAGTAACAATAGTTAACAAAGAAAGCTCCCCAGTTTCTCATAAAGCTGTTGTAGTCACTGGATTTTTCTGATTACTTATTTTTCTTTAAAATGTGCAGCCTAATTTCTTTCCTGTTGCCTTCAGATATTTGCATGTTAACTTTTTTCCCATTTTAACTGATATTTAATATAGCACAACAGAAAATTTCCATTGATTTAATTTTTTCATTCTGCTTACAGAATTCTTATTTTGTCTGTGTTGGACATGTTCTTTCTAACTCTGGAGAGTAGAAAATAGGTAAAATTCAAGGCAGAAGCGTGAATAGAACATGAATTCACAGGATGAGAAGGAAGTAGAAGAGACTCAAAAAGAGAGCTGGTAATAAAGGAAATATCATTGTCTTAGTTCAGTTTTTTCCACTTACAGGACTTAGATTTTTTTTCCTTCTCACTTTAATCAGAGTAGCACCATCCAAGAGTCAAAAACATATTTAAATAAATCTTTTGTAATTCATTTTTAAAAGTAGGCCTTGTAGAGAAGTTTCCAATCATATATGTGTATTAGGAACCGGATGAACTAGGGATAGATAGAACTGAGATAATGTGCTGGGTGTGACTGAAAATATGCGAAGGGAGAAAAATACATTTAGAAGCAGAGTGTCGTTAGCAGTGCATATAACAATTGGATAATAGCCACTAAAAGCTGGGAAGTTTCACAGTGGTAGATTAGGCTCCCAGGAATGAAACTACACACAGAATTGGAGAGAGGAGAAAACTTGGCCTCTTCTAATAAGGTTTGATATCAGTGATATAGTATAGGGTTATGGTAAAAGATGAGCTTTTATAACTAAGTGTGTTACTCTGGTTAATAAATTAAAATTATATTTTCTTAAGCTTTCCCAAGGCTTAGCAATGAATTTAACTCCTCTGTTGTATTTATGTATAGTACTATTGTCACTTTTTTTGAGACAGGGTATTACTCTGTTACCCATGCTAGAGGGCAGTGACATGATAATAGCTCACTGCAGCCTTGAGCTCCTGGGCTTAAGCACTCTTCCCACCTCAGCCTCCTTAGAGCAGGTAGGACTACAGGAGTTACCAAAATCTGGGTAATTTTTTTTGTAGAGACAGAAGTCTCTCTACATTGTCCAGCTGCTCTTGAACTCTTGACCTCAAGTGATCCTCCTGCCTTGGCCTCCCAAAGTGCTGGGATTATAAGCGTGAGCCACCACGCCCAGCCTTATTGTCACTTTTCATTGATATAACTATTTAAAGAAAAATTAATTTTGCAGAATCTTATGTGCCCACATAAAAGGCTGGCTAATACATTTTTCACGTTAGAAATGGCGCATCATAGATCAGACAAAGGCATGTGGTATCCATTTCCATCAGGGAATAAGAAAAATTCAAACTTGCAGTAGCAAAAACCTCCGTCCCTCTTATTCATTGTTAATAAGTGTGATTAACAAGTGAATTTTCAAAAGAAAACTCAAGTTTATCTTTAGTGTATATTTATCTTTCAAAATTTATTGTACACTGTTTTCATTATTTTGCTAAAAATGTTATGCTATTTCAGAATTGGTGGTTGTACCAAAAGTTTATGTCTCAGAAGAGAGTATCTAATTAAATTGTATTTTCCTCACTATAACCCCCCCTTTTTCCTATTTTTCCTATTTTGTCTTCTCTCCTCTGGACTTTTAATCATATATTTTAAGTAATGAGTCTTCCTGTATAGGGATAATCAAAAACATAGCATTATGCCCATGGTTTAAACCATGCTACCACATGAAGGTTGGAAGGCCCTTACTCAAGGACAGATTTGTTGTAGTAATATTGTCCAGGTAAATAGAATATTCTCATTCTAACTAAGCATTTCTCCTCTATTTTGAATGAAAAAAATTACCAAACTCTTTAAAAATTCTAGTATATATATATATATCTCCAAGTTTAGTTGCTACCATTGAGGGCCTCTTTAATAGCTTTTAAAACCACAGTATTTCCTAGTATTCATGTAAATTAGAAGGAGCATTGTTGAGGCTAGAAAGTCTTTTTAAATTAGCATCTTAGATATAGGAACACCATTAACATACCAGGGAGAATGTAATTAATATTAACAGTTTATTGTTGAATCTCAAAGCATAATTGGCCAGAAGATGACCTTGCTGATTCTTGTACCTAGAAAAGCAGTAGAGAAGTGTCCGATCTCCAGAGTGACCTTATTTAGAAAAAAGGTCTTTGCAGATATAAGTGAATTAAGAATCTCAAGATGAGAGCAACCTGGATATATCTAGGTGGGCCCTACTCCAATGGCAAATGTCCTTATAAGAGCAGAGGAGGAGAACACAGATCTCTGTCTGAGACAGGGCTTGTGAAGACAGAAGCAGAGATTGGAGTGATGCACACACAAGCGAAAGAATGTCTGGAGCCACCAGAAATGGGAAGAGGCAAGGAAGAATTCTCCCCCCTACAGGCTTCTGAGGAAGTGTGGCTCTGTCTATACCTTGATTTTTTCCAGAAAATTACAAGAGAATGAATTTCTGTTGTTTTTAAGTCACTCAGTTTGTGGTAATTTGTTGTGGCAGCACCAGGAAACTGATATGCATGATCATTTTTTTCTGATGAATTTAATAAATTTTTTGATAATAATATGCTGTACAATTTCATCTCCTGTCATATTTTTTAGGATACAGCACCCTGAATTGGCTAGTTTTAATTGTGATTCTCTGATTCTTCCTATTTCTTAGTATCACTGACTGCCACCTCAAATTTATCTCTTTATATTTTTAGAATAAAAATAAAGAATAGTTCTGAATGTGAGGAAACAGAAAGTGATGTGACTAGGTAGACATAATGATGGCAAAACACTGACAGTGTTAAGGTCTGGATGTGCATTATCTCATTTATTCCAGGCAACAGTCCTGTGAAACAAGTGCTATTAGTAGTCTCATGTTATAGATAAGAATACTGACGCCAAGTAAGTGGCAAAACCAGAATTAATGATCTATATGACTTCAAATCTACCTTACTATGGTTCTTCCCCACCACTTTATATGAATCACAGTTACTGATAGGCTATTTCTGATGAAGAATGACTTATAAATACTAGCAGGCAGCTGTGAGACCTTGTCTATCTTTTCTTCCTCTCCCCCACTAGATTTTGTTCCCCAATTCAATGCCCTGCAGTGATTGACGTAGCAAATTGCCTTGCCCTAGAGAGTTCATCCTTTCATTCATCAGATATATTTTTAAAAATCCCTGTTGTGCGCTATTCTGGCTTGTGTGAACAAAGCATTCAAAGACAGTCAATAGCACAGACAAAAGCCCTGCCTTCATGGAGCTTACATTTTAGTGGGAATGACTGTAAATAAATAAACACCTTTACCATATGTTCTTAAGGTGACAAATGCTGGAGAAAAAATGAGATAGATAGAGTAAAGGATTTAGGGTGGAGAAGGAGACAAAGCAATATTATTTTATATGAGAGGATCAGAGAAAGCCTGACTAATTAAGGTATTTGGTAAAGACCTGAAGAAAAATGTCCCAGAACTAAGGTTACAAGTCTTCAGTTTAATAGGGCCAATTAAGTGCTTAGCGTAGTGAATAAATAGAGACCTACTTCACGGCACATCTTCAGGGAATTTTATAACATCTGCAATGGAGGAGACCCTCCTAAAAATTTTCAGAGATTTACAACAAAAATACTCTATGAAGTATTTGAATAAAAGTGATATTTGACTTCTTGACAGTAATATTAGAAACTGAGACCATGGAACAATGCCCTTGAAATTTCAAGCGAACATGATGTCTACATTAAAATTATATTTCAAGCTAATGTATCTGTCAAGTATAAGAAGGGGTCATTTAAGAAGGACAAGAGAAAAACAAAGAGAATCCCCAGAATGTCGGTGAAGGGAAGTCCCAGGATGGCAGCTGTGTTACAGACTGAGCATCAAGTTCAAACCAGGGTGAAAGGATGGAAGGCTCTGGAGCCTTCTCAGTGTGGTATGAGTACATTCCTAAATAATGTACTTATACCACAAGGTGTAAATACCTAAAGCAAAAATTATTACCTCGAGGTAAGCACCAAAAGAAAAAGTTAAAAATTAAAAGGGATTACCTTTGGTGGGGTAGGTTATAGGGCTGCTATTTTTTTATTAGCCTATTTGATTTTAAGTACTGTTGATTTTTTTTTATAATGTACATATATTACTTTGATAAAAGTAATGAGTAATTTAAGAAATGACCTTTCTGAATGTATAAAGTCAGCATGATAGTTACTACTTCACAGGGTTGTGAAAAAAAGATTAAATGTAAATTCCCTAGCACATTGCTAGAACATAATAGGTACTTATTAAATGTTAGTTTTTTCTATCAGTTTTGCTATTTTTTTCTGTGAAGAAAGATAACTTAAGTTCCAAACAGTCAATGTATAAATACCTTTTATATTCAATTTTAAGTATGGTACCACTATTTTAGACTTTTAAGTACTATTATACAGAGTTTAATAGATTATGACAAACATTCAAGGTGCCACATTTTTGGTGAGGACAAGTCTTTTCATTAAAAAAAAAAGTTACAGTAAAAATGTAGTCAGAAATTAAGTACACACCAAAAAATTAATTTGATTGATGAAATATAACACTCTTTTCCTCAAGTACTTTGGATGTGCTTCTCACTATCAAAAAGAAAAGAAAAGAAAAGAAAAAATCTGTATTTAGATTTAGCAATATGTAGGTCAGCATTTATTGTACATTAAATCTTGATTGACTATATTATTGACTAAATTGCCTTGAGGAATCAGAGCCATTAGTAGGAAAAGGGTAAATATTATTGAGTGCTAAAGTTAAGTACTAGTTTATTATAGTTTTACTTTATTACATCATTGCTATTAGATGACTAGTAATCCCTGCACAAATCTTTTCTCAAATTGTTTGATTGGATAAGTTCAGAAGATTGGGCTAATAGACCATAATATGAGGAACATAAATGATATATTATTTTGTCTTAATATTGCTGCTTGGAATATATATTCAAGACTCTGCAAGCTTCTGTGCTTCATACCTAACTGAGAAATTATTTCACAACAGCATTCCATTTGTATCTCAGGTGATTTATGATGTCAACATTTTCTTATCAAGGTATCTATGATTACAATGTAGAGTATGTAGTATCTTATTTCTAATACATATTCTTTGTGGATGGAACAAAAGACTGAACAATACTCTTGGTAAAGAGGAATACTTTTTGACAAAGTTAAAGACTTTTTCACATGGTTGTAGTTGCAGTCAGCTGTAGTCTAAACCATGCAATTCAATGAACACATAAAAAATGTTCCCAGAATTAAACATTTCTGTAAATGGAAGGAAAAGAAAAAGACTTTGGAGAATCTTAAGCAATAACAGCTTGTGGGTCCTAGTAAATGAAGAAATCTGTAAAGATATTTATAGCAAAAAGGTAAAGTTTGTGAGGGAAAGAATACTATGTCAAATCAGGGATGAATCATAAAAATCGTTCTCATTTTTCTTTTTTTCCCCTCCACCTTTCATCTTTATTTAGAGAACTTCTATGCAAAGAACGTGCTTGGCATTTAATAACAGCTCCTCTCCCCCAGAATACTATTTTCATTTTATTTTACTCAACAAATGCTTATATGGTGGTTTGTGCCAGGTACTATTTAAACACTTTGTAAATATTTACTCATGTAACCCTATAAGGGTGCTATATGCATTATTCCTGGTTTTTTGTTTGTTTGTTAATACTTAATGAAACTGAGGCAATGCTTGTTCAAGACCCCGTAAGTAGTAAATGGCATAGCTGGTATTCGAACTGAGAAATTTGGCCCTAACGTCAGTCCTCTTAACCACTGTGCTCTTCCACCTGCTAATAGTACCTTAGAAGTGATTTCTGTACTTCCATATCCTATGACATTGTCAATAGTTGAATCCCTGTACCCTTACAAAAATAAATAAATTCACTAGCCAAGTTGTCTCTTTTACTGTTATTTAGTTGGGGAAAATATGTAGTCATCTATTTAACAATATAAAGAGAAACTATATAAGGTTTTTGTTGCATTAGCAATCATAGGAAAAACTGTGATGAATGAAATTGTTTACTAGAGATGCACTTTCATGAATCATTTAGAGAACTTCTATACAAAGAACGTGTTGGGCACTTAATAGGATTCAGTAAATATTGAATTAAATGTTGAATTAAATATTGAATTATCAATTAAATGTTGAATAAGAATGTACAATATATTTTAAGCATTTTCTAATTCATCATATTCTTTTAAATTTCATGTTTACATGCTTGGGTGTGATGTATCATTAAAAACATGCATCATAAAAATTTTAGAAAATTTTGAAAATTGTGAGAAATAATTTTAATTATGTAACAACTGATGGTATAGGGTGGTACAGGCATAGCCCATCAGTAATAAAATTGTACTAATTTCAGGTTAGATTTTCTCTATAGAAAGATTATATTCTCAAAACTAATGTTGTGGCCTGACTCTTTAGGCGGTGAGATGGAAATTACTGTGTTTATTTCCTGATATGAGGGAGAAAGGATGTCTCCAGTTCCCATACAAAGATATCCCTGTTCTAATTTCTCTGGATGGCCTTGGGAAATATAATAGTGGTTGTGTGATTCTGCCCTTAGTCACTAATGAATGTTTCCTTAGCAAATTTATTAATCTCTTTTATTCTCTCAATTTTTGTTATCTATAAGATAGCACTCAAATATTAGACTTTACTGAAATGAAGGAATTTTTCACTTATTTTTGTTTCCTTTTACTTATTTTTGTTTTTGTCAGTATGACATTTTAAGACCAACATGTTAAATACTTTAGTTTTAAGTGAATTAAAAAACCCAAGCCATATGCTAAGTTTATTTTATCCAGGGGCACATTTATCTGTTGATAGTAACTACTATTGAAGATAGATTACAGAATAGTATGGGCACATAATCATCATTCTTGAATACATTTAAAACCAAATTCTTTATCTTTTCTTAAAATTATAACTCTATTCTCATTGAAACAAACCTCTTATAGAGGATTTTAACTTTTTCATTAGTAGTGATATTTTTTCTTTAGCATCAGCAATTATAAATTTAGACAACAGGTTTTATTGCCAAGGGAAAATGTTTACGTTTGTGGTAGACAGAAAAACTTGACTTGTTTTCAAAGTAACAGTGATCAGTCTTTGAGTGTAGTATTTGTGTTGGTACATTGTGTTTTCTTTGTGGAATCACGGCTTTGGAATGGATCATGAATTAATGGTATGCCTTATATATATTTCTATGCCTTTTATAACATTGCTTTTGCCTTTTCTGGGTGTAATATGTAGTTTATTTCTTATGACATAGAACTTTTTTGTAACAGTAATAACTTTCTACTATATGTGTAGAATATTTAGAGGAAAGTTTTAACCCCTTCAAAGTTATTTTTCTTATTTAATGGTATTTTCAAAAACTAAAAGTGATTTCTTTTATTGATTTGTTTCTCATGTCCACAATGTCTTACACTTGGTAGGAGATCATTTACTGTAACTTTAAAAAGAGAGGAAAAAATCTCATGTTATTACCTAGGATCTTTAAAAAATACTCCTTCTCAAAAAATAGGAGCAATATATTTTGCAGTGTAATATTTGAAATATAAATGTAATATGACAAATATCATAAAACGGAACAGAATTGCCCTCTTAGAGCCTGGTAAATAATTGAATAAAAGGGTATTATTTTTATTACTATCACCATCCTAATAGTTCAGAATTAATGGATAAAAGTACCACAGATTAATTTACTCCTTGCTTAAGAACTTATATTTTCTTTTGGGTAATGGATTTTCTATTAAAAAATAATCAGGACCATAATTTTTAAAGATTTAACTAAGGGATAATACTCTTACAGGAAAAAAAAAGTATAGAATATCTACAAAGACTATATATACATTTGTAATACCAATTTTTCTTTTCTTCCTTTCTTTGTATAAAAGATAAGTTCTGATTAAGTTCATTGGCCTATTTAATATTAAGTATTTTTAAAAATGGTGGAAGAAAAAGTAGCCCTTGAACTGAGAAAAGGGACCCCTCATTCTCTCGTGAATTGTATTTCTTCTGAAGCACACACAGTTTGGGGCTGAGCATTTGAGAATATGTCCCTTCCCCTTTCCTCACTTAACCTATTCCCTTCTCTTGTTAAAAAAATAAAAATAAAATAGATGATCTCCCTCTCTCCAGGCCCTCCATATCCTAGGGCACAGGTGCCCAGAAATTGTTTACACATTATCACCCAAAATGATCATTTCCAAGTCAGGAGCTACCTCTCAGATTCTGGATGATACAGCTTTCTCCACTTGCTAAAACAAATGAAAATGCACATAAGTGGGATATCTTTTTGAAAATTCAGTATATTCTAGTAGATATATATTTTGTTGTATCTGGATTAATACACACTGAAGAGTCACAGCTGCTGATAAACCTAACCTGGAGCAATATGTAAGCTCTTTTGTAAAATTAATAATATTGCAGAAAATTTGGAAAATATAGACAGCTATGAAGAAGAAAAATAACCCCAAAATGCCACTTAAAGATAAATTTGGAGAAGTAATTTAGTGTACCACAGTGATTAAGGGAAAGCACTCTAGAACCAACTGAAGTATGAATTCTGGCTCTATCACTTTTACCTTGGGCAAGTTACTTAATTGACCTCTCTGTGTCTCCATTTCCTCATCTGTAACATGGGCAAAGTAATATCATTTATTTCTTAGTTCATCTATTTTAAAACTCTTTTCCCTAGGAAATTGCTGTTAGAATTTTCTTTTTTCTTTTTCTAAATGCTTGGTGACTGTTATCTCTTGGAGTTCTACTGGATTTTAGTTTGCTTCCATTAGTTGTTAGGGAATAATGGAAATTGAGTGAAGTGGACTACATGCAGTAGTATTTTGAATTATGGAGCACACGTGTATCTTTTTGTGTCAATAATATACCAAAGACTATACCATAAAATCCATGCTTTTTCAAAATATATTTTATAGAAATAGTAGCCCACAGTTGCAAATATTCTTTAAAACTAAGGCAAAAACAAATGCCTAATGACTGTTATTTTTACTGAAACTATAAAAATAACTATTTTTACTTAGAAAAGTAGACTAATACTTCAGTTGTGACAGCAGATTAGCTTAATAGGACATCAACAAGGCTAACATAATTATTAATATATATTTATTTTTAAAGCCATTGAAGAAAATGAGTTTTTGAAGGCCTTATTAAAGTATAATTTAAGCTCCCTTTTTAAATGAGGAGAGCCAGTATTAGTGGTATGTCCTTGGCTCTGTGATCATATTTAGAGATAGTATTTATTAACATCCAGTGCTATCCCCAAAATGTTTTTCATTGCTTTTTATTGTTTATTAATGAATTTTTTCATAGAAATAGAAGTATTTATTGCCTTTGTTCTTGTATATTCTTACTCATATGATGAAATAACGCTAGCAAAACATTTCCTTGCATTTTTCCACTTATGTGTTTCTTGTTTTTCTTTGAAATATTATCTTAATCACATGAGAACCTGAGTTGAGAAAGGGAACTGATACTTGATTTTGCCTATTTCCTATACTACTTCCTTCTTTGCTTAAGAACTTAAATTTTTAAGCCCATTGCCATTTCAGGTAGAGAAATGCAGTCTACTAAATCATCTTAACTGGAATGGTAAGGTAAAGCTTGAATGCTCAGCCAGAAGTTTTAAAAACATTTTGTGGCTATTGTATTTGTCACTTGTTTGGCATGTGTCCTTTCTAAATACTTGTAAATACTTTGCTAACCATATGACTTAACAGGTCTTCTGGTCTTTAAAATGCCTCTTTATCATAGCAGAAGTGTGTGTCTGTTTGTCGTGCTGTGGTGCTATTGTATACAAATGAAATTAATTAAAAATTAAAATTTTAATGCCATTTCTGAATAAGTGACAAACAAGTGTTTGTCATTCCAATTATAAACAATGGTTTCCTTTTCTGATACGAACTCTAAAAAGAATGCAGTGGGAAGTCCCAAGTATCAGAATGCCAATCTTACTTATGGGGAGACATGAAAAGAAACTGTGTTTGTGGTTAGAAGCAGCTGAGTTTATGATTATCTGCTGATCACAAGAGGGAGCACACATAAGTGCGAGAGGAGTGCACTCGCAGCCTGGCGCCACCTCAGTTTGATTGCTCTTGACATGTGTTTCTGCTTGGAAGAGGAGAAGATAGGTATTAACAGGGTTGTTTGTTGGTTTGTTAATTTGTTTGATAAGGAATAAAACTGATGTACAAGTAATTATTAACTATATACAGCTAGCTTGTCATTTTTTATGCCCTTTGATTTTCAGAAAATTATGGTTTCAGAGTTTCTTAATGGCTAGCACATTGAATTCTATACTGTACCAGTCAGAATTCCATAATATTACTTTTATAAGGGATGGGGGGAAATATGCTATCCACATTCTTCAAAATTCATAAAATGTACTATTCAACTGATTCATTACTAGAAAAGAATCTCCTAGCCTTTTAGAAAAAAACAACAATATTTGTTGATACTAAGTTTTGAATCTCACATAGATGTAGCCTTTAGGAGTTCACTTATCCCTGATTTCAAACCATTTATTTATTCAACAGATATTTATTAAGCATATGCTGTGTGGCAGAAACTATACTCAGTATTGCAGCTACAGCAGTGAACAAGGCAGATACAGTCTCTGCTACTGTCGAGCTTATAGCCATCAGGGTGAGGAACAGATAGACATACAAGATATGAACAACATAATTATGGTAAGTTCCAAGAAGGGCAAGAACGGTGTGCTATGTTAATGTAAAATATGAGGACCATAGTTTGATAAGTTGGTAACCAAGTATTGAAATTGATTGACGATGTTATTTATGTTTGAATTATAAGGTCATGGAATCTCAGAACTGGAAGAGTCCTTTAAAATCATCCACTGCAACCATTCATTGGGTGTTTGAATCTTTCTTATTATTCATTTGATCATTGCTGATATTTGACTATCATTTGACTTAAAAATGTTATTTTTATGTAGTTCAACCTAATACAAACATTTATTAAGTGCAATGCTGGGTCAGGACTATGTAAGATGGATTAGTCAAGACAACCCTACCCAACAGGGGAGAAATGTGAAACCAAATAATTATAACACAGTGATTATTTGCAGAAATAAAATGGTTTAAGTGGTCTCACCTATCCAAAATAAATATGTTTGGTACTGAGTTAAGTGTTTTACTTGAGTGATCTGATGCATCGATTCAAAGCTCCATCACACTCTGTGAGGCTGCTCCTAACCAGCGAGGGATTTTCTGCATGGACATCGATTTCCGCTACTTTCTACCTTGAGCCAGTGGCTAAATGGTGAAGCATTTACTCATGCTTCTGCATCATTTTGGAGAACTCCCTAGTGCTGCAAGAGAAGATTAAAATTTTATCTATCTCTTCTGTCTCTACCTCAAAAGCTGTATTTCACTGGCCATGACACTGCCACACATAGCTGGGGGTTCATAAACAATGAAGATTAAGTGAAAATTACTCTTGAGAAGCAACTTGTACTGATCAGGATTCCACCTATTATAAAGTAGGTTCTGACTGTATAAATGATGAAATGACTATCTTCCCTTGATATTTAATTCTATTAGCTTCAATTAGTTACTTGAAACCACACAAGCTAGAGATGAATTCCTTATTTTTGTTTCACCACGCGACATACACAGTGCTAGGCTCTGGCATCAGAAAACAAACATGCTATGGCCCTTGTCCTCAAGTTATGTTACAGTACTCCTAATCTAAATACTTAAACAAGATTTGATGAATGAAATGTGTTCCTTCATCCATCCATCCATCCATCCTTCTATCATTTCTTAAGTACGTACTAATGTGAGACATTTTTCCTAAGTTCTAGGGATAAATGGGAAATAAGATAAAGTCTCTGCTGCCACCCCCCCCCACTATGTACCATACATTCTTATGGGAAAAAGAGACATTAAGCATCAATAAATAATATTGAGTAAAGTAAGATGTTAAGGGCTATGAAAAGAAAACAGAGCAGAGTATGACAAAGGGTGAAAAAGAGAATATGGTCAACTCTGGGCAGGAAATAAGGTAAGCCACAATAAGAAAATAATTTTAAATCTGGGTTTTGAAGGATAAGACTAAGCAGACCAGGCAGGAAAGGGACTTCTAGACAGAAGCAGCAACATAGGCTGGAAGGCATGAAACAGAATAAATAATGTTAATGCATACTTATAAAAAAATATTTAGTATAGAAATTATTAAAGTATGGTATATCATCTCCTTTGAAGAGTGTTGAATAATGGAATGACATCATGTTTGGATTTAAGAAATATTGTTTCCTAAACAGTGGTTCTCTTATTTGTTCAGGTATTAGAACTCCAGGTAGTAAAAGTGCTTTTTGCAGGACACAATAAAATATTGTTATCATTAACCTTCAAGTATCTGAAAATGTCATTTTGACCTGAATTTGGCACCATTTTATGCTTCTGTAAGGTTAATTAATATTAATAGTAGCACAGTCTAACGTTTTTAAAAAAATATTTAAGAAGAAAAACTTGTAGTTGAGAAGATTCTGTACATGAACTTCCTTCTGTCATTTGGGAAAACATTGCTGTTAATCTGTTTTATCATCAGAACACCAGTGTTGCTCAGCAGTATAGTTTGAGAATGGCTGCATTATAGCATATTCATCAAATGGGCAGTCTGCCTGTGTGGGAAGAGTGGAGGGCCTCATAGTCTGCAGACAACCCCTTCAGATGGCTCCTCCCATATTTCAACAACTCTGACTTCCTTTTATTGAGCTGAAATATCTCTCCCTGTAACTTAGGCTCACTACACTTAGTTCTAACTCTTGGATAGAATTATGCATCATGAACTATTTCTTAGAATTGTTCTGAAGAATAACAAAAATAACTTCAGTGTGCTTTGCAGTATTTTAAGGTCAATTATAAATGGCAGTTAATAGTAATGATACAGCTTTGTATTGCCTTTGGTAAGAAGAAGTTGTAGGGGTTGTTGATGTTTTGTTTCATACAGGTTAGGGGGGAATCTGTGGACTGTGTCTTCATAGACAGACTCTCAGTTTGAATGTTTCTGCGTTAAGTTTTGTTTATACCTTTCTTTCCCTGTGATTTTTGTTTGAGGATCAGTAGGGATTCAAAGAATAGTTCATCTGAAGTAGAAAGAGGAAACTGAAAGTAAAGGCAGAGGAAAATACAATGTTAGAGTGGTATGATTCCTGAAGGAATATGAGATTAGATAACTAAAAACAAATTATGATAGAATCAATGCCAAGCGTGGTGACTCGCCTGTAATTCTAGCACTTTGGGAGGCTTAGGCAGGAGGATTGCTTGAGGTCAGGAGTTCAAGACCAGCCTGGGCAAGAGTGAGACACCACCATCTTTAGAAAAATTAGCTGAGTGTGGTGGCAGGTACCTGTAGTCCCAGCTACTCTGGAGGCTGAGGCAGAAGGATCACTTGAGCCCATGAGTTTGAGGTTGCAGTGAGCTATGGTGATGCCACAGCACTCTAGCTGGGGAGACAGAGCAAGACCCTGTCTCCAAAAAAACCAAATTATGATAGAATCAAAAGAGAAACTTTAAGTCATTGAGATTTAGGGAGAAAAAGGGGAAGAAAAAAAAATGCCAAAGAATATTCATACATACATATATGTATGTATACATATGTATACACATACATATGTGTATCTAATATGTGAGATATAGATACATAAATATAAGCAGACAGATGATAGAGTATATGTGTTTCCATCAGCTATTTGTTAAATGGTAGATAATAGATTAATACTGTGTTCTTCTTATGTTTGTTCTGTTCTACTGCCCTAAGGTGGCAGGTGGAGTCCACTATGGTTCGAACTGTGAATTTGTTAATTGATCAATCCCAACATGTTAACCTCAGCAACTGAGCAGCTGCAAAATGTGTTAGGTCATCATACTAATAATGAATATTACATAGTGGACATGCCTTCCTTTTTTGGAATATAGAAAAAACCCTAGAAATATGTCTGATTTTAAAATGAACTAAAATGATGACTAAGAAGAGCAATATCTATAATTTCATTGCATCTACTAGGAAATTAATTTGGTAGAGGTACTCAGTTTATAAAATTAAGTTTTGATTATTCTTAAAAATAAAGATCTATCTTAAGAACTGACTGAAGGGTTTTAGGGAAATAAAAACTTTTTTTCTTTTCTAAATTTTAGCTGTTTCCATTGTGATAAGTGAAATTGATCTGCTTAATAAGGTAGTTCAAGATAGTAATGTGTCTTAACAGACTTCTATATCTACATTAGCTGTAATATTTACCTGGTTTTTGTAATTTGAAAAGTTTATATTTGAATTTAACATAATAGCATTCAAAGTAAGAATCTCTGAAAGTTATTATTCTGTCCCTAAAATGGGACATATTTTAAAATAGATTGCTTACCAAAATCACTCTGAACATGCACAGATGTGCACATCTACCCTCCCCCCTTGGGATAGAAAATAGGAATTACTTAGCTTGGTAAATCACATTGCTTCTCCTGAAGTAGATTGCCTAAGCAAGTAAGGAAGGGTGGCTATTGTTTAGTGCTGTCTAGCAAAAGAACTGAGGGGGAGAAAGGATTGAGTTTGACTGGCATTGGCTCCTGCTTTTCTGCATTCCAAACTGTCTGAGGCACGGAGTGCGAGCAAAAAGGGAGAGAGCGAGCGCCGGAGCGAGTACAGTATACAAAGTGTTTTGAGTTTCTGACTGGCATGCCGGAAAGATCATGTTAGCAACGCCCAGAAACTTCACAGAATGCAGACCCCAGGTAAGAGTTTCTAGAGTCTGAGACTGAAATTAAAAGTTTGTATGTATTTAAAGGGAATGTGGTTTTCTTTATTACACAATGCAATGACTATTTACCTTTGTGATTATTGGCTTTAAGAAATAGGTTTGTTTTCACTACTATGAGTTCACAGGAATACTGTGTGGAGGCTGTCAGCATTCTAGTACAAAATCCAGCATAAGAATAGCCACCTGAGAAACTCAGACAAATTAAAAGAATGGTGATCGTAGAAAATATTAACACTGTAACATTTACTTGTTTCTTTTAATAATATGAAGTGGATTCTTATTCTGGATCTTTCCCAAAATTCTTTATGAAATATAAAGATACCTGGTAATGAATATAGCCCATTTCTCTCTGAGGGAGACATGATATGTTGACCATCAACAAGATTGTAACAACCTTGCTTGAATCTCAGTAGCACATAATAAATCTATGTCATTCAAAAAGTTCAACAGGTTAGATGCATAGACATCAGTAAAAGCAATCAAATGAGAACTTTGCTTGTTCTTTTTGCCCAATGTAGGCTTTTCGCATCCTCTGCCAATGGATAAGTAAGACACTTTAGCTGATTGACTTACTGAAAGTTAAATCTGAAAGAGACTGTAGAGGTTATCTATAGTATAGTTTTTCTATTTTCAATGAGAGTTTTGAGGTGTAAGAGATTTAGTAATTGTTCAAGATCAGAGTTCAGAACAGAATTGAAATAAAAACCCAGATCTCCTGATTCTCAATTTAATGTTTTTCTTTTCATAGTACCAGTTACATTTAGACTTTGTATTTTATTTATACTCTCTATATCTGCTAGCCTCAGGTACGATGAATTATTGCCTAAATAGACCAAATGCATCATAAACCTAGATTGAAATCTTAAGGGGAGGAGCTATTGGGGAATGGATGTCATCAAATCAATATTGATACATGCTCTTAACTAAAACCAAAATTATATAACAAAATATTGGGAGGAAAAAATGACTTTCAGTTAAGAAAAATGATTGTAGTTTATATCCTGATTTTATATAAAGAATTGCGTGGCTGTGGCACATTCCGAATATCTGTAATATGAAATTAAAACTTTCATATTGATTATAATTTCTTTTAAAAATCTTTAGGACTTAGCACTTTTCTGTATAAATAAATTAGCAAAACTTTTCTATATGCAAATGTCTATTTTTGTCACGTGTACTATTTTACTGGAAGCGAAGTCTTCCCATATTCACTGCCTTCCCTATGTTCACTCAAAGAAAAATGTGAGATAACATTTTTAAATTATCAAACTATTTGGGACCAATTGCTTCTTTATCCAAGCTCTAGCTCTGTTTCTCTCCACTCAGAAGGGTCCTCTGTTACTTTACCGCGTAAATTGTCTGTTAGAGGATAACTTAAGTGGCGGATATTGAGAGTCACAACAGACAGTGAACATCTGTCTTTATACATTTTCATTTAGTCCCTAAGAAAGGTTGTTGGCCTTTCCATTTTTCTCGAGACCATTGTGGGGATGAAAGAGACCACACTATTCTAGTGAGCTAAACAGTAAAGATAGCCACTGTCAAAAGCATCTGTCATGGCTCTTTACAACTCCTAGGAACAAGTTGGCTTGATTTGGCTATGGGGACAGTGAAGGGATGTTGTCCTTTTGTATTAAAGCCTGACCTGCTCAGTCCAATTTTCATCTGTTTCTAACTGCAGTACTGATTTACAAGTCTGTGTGGGATGGGCAGTAAGTTGTAAGGAATAGTTCATTACTGCTCTAGGCTATCGGAAACCAAATTACAAAGTGAATTCCCCACCCAGTAGGAAACAAGAGACTGTCTGTCTTACTGGAGAATCCATTATTTAAGCACACTGTTTATAACAGAACTGATGGCTGTGAGCATGAGGACATAATGCTTTGTCTGGCCTAACATGTTTATGTTGTATTACACAGGGCTTAGATTTTTCTCTCAGCTTTTATTCTGCCTTGAGGATGTGAGAGGATGCCGTGATCTCTCTATGTATATTATGTTATGTGTGTATATTATATGATAGAATGAGAAAGAGATTAAGATTGTTAATTAATATTGGCCTGAGTGTATTTCCTGATGCCAGGAACAATCAGAGGTCATTAATCTATTGCTGCTATAATATTTTACTGACCTAAGTTGAAAGAAACTATTTTATTAACAAAGCTGATCATTATAAAACTCACCACCATACATTTTAGAAAGAGAAAAATGTTCAAAGGAAACATGTTCCTTTTCTCTTCTGAAAACAAATGTCAGATTATGAATGTTCACACTTTCTGTGTTAGAAAAATGCAGTAAAGGTGCCCACGTTGTGACTAAAGACAAATTTTATTTTTTAAAACAATTTTTTCTTTATGCATAAAAGATATACATAGTTTTAGAGTACATGTGATAATTTAATACACTTATGTAATTTGTAAAAATCAAATCAATATACTTGGGATATCCATCCCCTTAAAGAAAGACAAATTTTAAATGGGAGTGGAATGAGTAGAGGGAAATGAGTGATATGAGAAAAGAAACTCTCATGGGTATGTAAAATAATTTTCTTTTGACCAGTGTTTTCTTGAAGGCAGGCCCATTTTCACAACTCATAATTTCTTCTTGATACTATTTTTTAAAAATTTTTTTCTGTGAACTATACGTATCTCCATATAAATATAGTTTATATATTAAATTTCCAAAGAAGGTAGAGCTCTGCAGCATAGCTATAACATTTTTCTGAAAAAGTTTGACTATAGTTGATCAAAACTTTTGACTCATTCAAAGGAATTGTTATTTCTCATTTTGTTCTGCAGTTTCTCTCTGCCTTTTGTGTATAATTCTCCATTTTCTATCCCAGTTAAATCCCTGAGAATGAAATCTCTTCAGACAAAAATGAAGGCCAAAGATAGGAGCCAGGCGCAGGGACTTGAGACTGGACATGTAAATCGCTCTGAGTTGGCAAATTAATTCTTTACTCATGAAAGTTACCCAGTTATCCACCCAAAACCCTAGGAATCCTGTTATGTAGACAACAGGATTGTGTTTCCCCTTCTGCTCCAGTCTTGACCTTCAGGAGTCTCTGAAGAGGAAAAGTGTTTGTTACAGACTCTTTTGTTCTCTTATGTTCTTTCACGCTCTCTGGTGGTTGTTCATGGTTGTTCTTGTTTTCAGTTCCCTGTCTCTCAGTTTTAGTGAAAAGCAGGTAACTACTATATTGTGAAATAGGTTCACCTGACTCTTACACTTGCATTGAATAAACTTTCTTAAAATATCTGATTCTTAAGGGCAAAATCAAAGTTTTGGAAAAAATTTGATTTTGTCTTGTTGTTCCTAGTGAACAGTGATTCAAGAAAATGAGTTATGACTCAGCAGTATGAATTCTCTTTTAGCTGAGATTTTTTTTTTAAGTGCCGATGGGAATTCAGTTTATCAAAATTCCACATTTAATTGTGGGTATGATCTCAGCTTGTGTTTGGAAGCCTTAAGCAGTGCCACTCAGAATACTTTCTTTGTACATACTTGACAAGTAAAAGAGACTTACTAAGTCAGTGATTAAAATTCAGATGAAGGTCTTTTTCTTCTCTGGTACTCTCCTTGCCCCTACTCAGACCCTCCTTTAAGCTGAATTGAAAGTACAGTGAACTCAAACACATGAAGGGGGGACCAGTGAGGAGCTCCTATTAATAATTTGACTCTATGGAACTCCACATTTCAGTGATTCTTAGGTTTACAGTATTTTTTGAGTCAATGAGTTGCTTAAATAGCACCTTGAAAAATTAGGTTTGTGCAGTCCTGTTCTTTGAAGAAGAAAAATTACCTGGTTCTGCTTGCTCTTTCTTATATCAGACCTTAAAGAGTAAGCAACTTGAGCTGCTGGGGTCAAGCAGGTGTCATTCAGGATCAGGTGTTCCCTAGAATAGCCAACCTGTTAGACAAGTTGCTAACTCAAATGTCTTGAATCCAGTTACAACATTATGGAGTACCTTTGAAAAATGTTGTAGCAGCACTGTTGTATAGTTTAACTATACTACTTTTATATGAAGACTAGAAAAAGTGGGTATTCTTTCACTTTTTAATATTTTTGCTAAAATACTTCAGATGGGTTGTGTGAGGTTGATTTGACTTCTGGTCTCTTGAGTCAGATAGGAGAAGGTAGGATGTTTAGGTCCTTACTTCAATAGCTCCCTTTCCCAGGAACACCTGGAATACTAAGTGCTAGGTAAACAAATGAAGTGGAATAAAAAAGAGAAGTGATGTGTCAAAGAGAGCACAAGAAGAGCCACAAAAAATCTTAGTCTGTGTGAGTACGTAGAAAGAATTAGGTTTGTTCAGTGAAATGACAGGGAAAGATGTGAAAGTCTTTTAACAGGGAAGAATAATCATGCCCTGTGTACTAAGAGCTCATTTCTAAGAGTTGGCTCAGCAGCATGGTTATAGAATATTTCTTATCAGCATTTTCTCAAAGTATGGGAAACCAATCGCTCAAAGAAAGAGGAAATATTATAGATTATTTATAATAAATGCTTTCAGCATGTTGTAGAGAAATTGTATCACAGTATTTGGCCTGCTTTTTTGAGGATCTCTATTATATGGCTGAAATTTAAGGAGATTTTTTCATGAATTAAAATATTTATTTTATCTTTGATATAATTTGCTACCTACATCCAGATATTTTTCCTTGAAGCATTTTGCATCCCCTGAAGTTCAGTAAAACATCACTGTAGTTTCCTGATACAATAAATATCATACTCTTTTATGAGTAGAATGATTTTACTTATAAATATTTATACAGCTATAATTGCTAAAATTTTGAAATACATTTTTAGTATTTTTAGTTTTTATTCACTCCTTCCCCTATAAAAACAGCACTCATTAAATGACTGATAATCAACTTTTAAAGGTAAATTTTCAAAACCAAAAGTAGCTTTTTAAAAATCAATTGGAACCCATATCATTCTCTGATCACCTCTCAGAAATGGTATAGACCATTTTTATTAACCAAAAACCTGGTATATAGAAGAAATCCTAGGAGTTACTGCTATCATTACAAGGAATGAAAACTAGTCTCTCCCATAGAAACATTGTTTTAGCTTATACAAGACCAAAATTTACTATACATAGGGACTTTATTATAAAAGGTGGAAGTCTAGTGGAACTATAACTGTCCCCTCTGCCTCAGTAGAACTGCTTAGGTCAACGCTTTGTGACACTAATTTGGTTTCGTTTTTTCAAACAGAGGGTATTTAAAACCAGAAGTGAGGCTTTTGTCTGGTCTTGGTTAAAAGGACTATCCAACCAATTATTTACCATTTTTTCTCATAAATACATCTTACTGTGAACAAAGTACAAAATGTATTTGACACTGAAATTTTAATTAACAAGAAATAGTGAGCTTTAAGTGTGTTACTATTTTATTGCTGTAAAGTACTGTGATTTATGGCAGCTTCCCGGTAGGTTTCTCCCAATGTCAGAAATTAGAAACCCGTTTTGATTTTACGTAGTTCTTGAGTTAAATATTTAAAGGTAGACTTTTTCTTTCTCTTTTCCCCTGTCAAACCTGTGTTGCAGAAGAACAGAAACTGTTTCAAGTCTCTTCGAATTTAGTCCAGATGTTGCTTATATTACATTTTCTCTGACAATCTGAAAAAAAAGAAATTTTTAAATTTTAACATCTGATCCTAATATAAAATGAGCTCCTACACATCGGTGGGAAAAATGGGCAAGACTAGAATGGTCATTTCATGAAAGAGGCAATCCAAATGGCCATTTAGTATATGAAAAGGTGCTTAGTCGTTGTTAATCATCAGGGAAATGCAAATTTCAAGCAAAATAGGATCACACATCCATCAAAATGTATAAAATGAGAAAAACAAAATATCAAATGTTGACAAGGATCTGGGACAAAAAGAATTTTTATATGCTATTGATGGGAGTATAAATTTGTACAGTTACTATGGAGAACTATTTGATAATACCTACTAAAGCTGAATAATGCTCACTAACCTAGCAATTCCACCTTTAGTTATGTACCCAACAGAAATGCATACATAGATTCACCAAAAGACCTGTATAAAAATGCTCAGAACAATACTATTTATAACAGCTAAAAACTGGAAACTACCCAACTGCTTATCAGCAAGCAGAAGGGCAAATTGTGGTTTGCTTACACAATGGAATTCTATACAGCAACAAAAAAGAACAAACTACTGCTTCATACAACAGAATGAATAAATCTCACAAATGTATGTTGAGCATGAAAAATTAGTCTCCAAAGAATACACACTATGTGATTCCATTTGTATACAGTTCAACTCATCTGAGGTGATGGAAATTAGGATAGTGACTACAAAGGATATATAAGGGAGGCTTCTAGGTGCTAGTAATGTTCTGTTTTGTTTTTTTTTTTAATACAGATGTTGGTTTTTAGGATGAGTTCCATTTGTAAAATCTTACTGACCTGTATACTTGTTATTTGTACACTTTTCTGAATATATGTTATGCTGGAGTAAAAAATTCAAGAAGAAAAAAATTCCTATTATAAGCTCTCCATTCTGCTAAAAACAAAACTCTAGGCAAGTTTCCAGGATGAAGGTGTGATGATATTCTTTGATATTCTTTGTTTATGTAGGGGGTTAGCAGGACACCAGGTTTGTTCTCATACTGAAAGTCGTCCACTCTATGTATGCCATCAAAGACTTTACATACAGGGTCATGTAAGAGAAAGACCGGACTTGTACATGTACCCTCAAAACAAAATTACATTATGTGAATAATAGAACTACTAGGTTTGTTACGAGCTCTGAGCTTACTGTATAATATGCTAATCTTCATATATCATATATTAATTTTAAAATATTTTGTAGAACTAATATATATATAAAGATATATATATCCTCATACTGAACACATTAGTTTTCATGTAGAGTTACTAATGAGTTGATACAAATTTAATGAAAGTTTTTCAAACTCTTGGCTTTAATATCATTTTGCTTAAAAAACATATTTCTAACCTTTTAAAGGATGTGTGATTCCTTGTTATATTGGAAGAAAAATAAAACATTTTCAAACAGCTTTTTTATCATTGTGAAACGTGAAAGTATCTAACATAATAAATGCAAGATACTTAATAAATGTTAATTTTCACTTTCTTTGCAAAAATGACAGCCATGACATACTCTCAAACATGCTCTTCTTCTCTTCTCAGATTCACTTCTGCCACCCATGCTGCCCTTCCTCTTCTGAACCACTGAAAACGTGTGTGTTTAGTTCTATCTCTGCATTCATCTGTAGTAATCTTCTCCACTTGTTCTTTCATATCTCACCTGTTTTACTTAAACTTGATGTTTCTATTTTGTCATACTATACTTATTTATCATTACCGTGTAATAAATTACCACAAACTTTGTAAGTTTAAACAACACCCATTAATTATTTCAGAGTTTCTATGGATCAGAAGTCCACGCAGAGTGTAGCTGGTTCTCCGCTCAGGGTATTAGAAGGCTGAAGTCAGGGAATAGCCAGACTGCCTTGTTGTCTGGAGTTCAGATCCTCTTTCAGGCTCATTCAGGTTGTCAGCAGAACTCAGTCCCTTGCAGTTGTAGGGCTGAGATCCCTGTTTTTGTGCTCCTAGAGGACTCCCAGCTCCTAGAGTCATCCCCAGCTTCTAGAGGCCGTTGTTAAGTCCCATTCCCATGGCCCTCTCACCACATGGAAGCTGACTTTTTCAAAGCCAGTGAGAGACTCTCGCGCAGTCGGCTGTGATGGAGTCCAGTGTAACACAACCAGAATCACGATACCATCCCCTTTGCCATATAATGTAATTAATCAAGGGAGTGGCTATCGCATCATATAACATGTTCCAGGCCCCACAGACACCCAAGGGCATTATATAGGGTATGAGGCCATACATGTGCACAGCATATACACCAAGCTTTTGTATATGATTCTTAATTGTGCCCCCCCCACCCCCCCATCCTCACCCTGTACTTCACAACTGAATGCAGACTATTCCACTGAAACTAATGATAATCTAATCCTGGCATAGTCGGTGATTTTCATCTTTGTTTCAGTTAAATTAACATTAGTTTTATGAGGCCTGTGCTTTTTTTCTGTGGCATCAGCATTTTCATTTTAAATCATCTACCTGTATTTAATAAAATAATGGAAAACACAATGCAATTGTACAAACATTGCTGAATAGATCCTGATGCTAAATTAACTGTTGGGGAACATGTGGCCCCACCTCATATATGTAATCAACTGATGAATGGCAGTCCTGATGAAAAATACAATTAAAAAGTTAAAGACCTATTCCCAAATTATTTTCCTGGTGAAGAATGATCTGTACTCTAAGAAGGCCTCTAGGCTTGTAAAGATGTTGCATTTCCTTACCATCAAGACAATTTCCTCTGCATTTTCAATTCTGCTTTCCAAATAGGCCTTTCCAAATGCCTGTCATTTAACGCCTCACAGTTCTTGACAGCCTGTGCAACTCTTCTTCCTTCAACTTTTATTATATGCAGATATATCAGTCTATATCACAGCCCATTGAGTGAGAGTCTCTCACTGGCTTTGAAAAAGTCAGCTTCCATGTGGTAAAGTATCATTGAAATAAAAAAGAAGAAGGAGAAAAAAGAGTATACTATAGGTTCACTGTTTTTTGTAATGTTGGGTTAAGTTTTCTAAATAACCCTCCTACTGAAAAACAATTTTTTAAGTGGATATTTTTCCTGAAACTATCTTCTTAAAAGCATCAGAATAATACTTCTACATAACCCATAAATCAACCAAGAAATCATATGGAAATTAGAAAATATTTTCAAATAAATGATAATTAAAATATATATCAAAACTTATGATATTTAGTTGATAGTAGAACTTAAAGAGAATTTTTTAGCCTTGACTGCACGTATTACAAAAGACAAAGGGTTGAAAATATTCTAGAATCCTTCTTAAAAACTTAGAAAAATATCACCATAATATAGAATGTAGAGAGAATTAAATAAGGATAAGAATAGAAATTAATGAAATAAATATACAGTAGAGAAAAATCAACAAAAGTGAATAATCAATAATTTAAAAGACATAGAATTAATAAGCCTGGCAAGACTGATGAAGAAAAATATTATTATCAGGAATGGAAAAGGATACATTACTACCAGTCTTGCAGATAATTAAAAAATAATAATTTCAGCATATATGAACATTATGGAAACAAATTTTTTAAATTAGATGAAATGGTAAAATTATGAGAAAATACAACTAGCTGAAACTGACATAAGAAGAAATAGAATATCCTAATACTCCTATAACTATTTAAGAAATTGAATCTGTATTTAAGATCTTTCCACAGAAATCTAAGCCCAGAGGACTTTGCCTAAGTATTCTAATAAACATTTAAGAAAGATATAATTTCAAATTATACAAACTTTTCCAGAAAAAGGAAAGAGACTACACACATCAGCTAATTTTATATGGCTAACATCACTTTTATACCACCTAACAATGATGTAAATGGAAGGATAGTCCGAGGATATTCTTATTCATTAGTTGTAAACATCCTAAACAAAATATTAGCAAGTAGACAAATACATTATGACAAAGTTGGGTTTATAACATAAATACAAAGTAGACTTAATATTAGAAAGTTAGTATAATTCACCATTAATGAACTAAAGAGAAAAATCTTAAAAATATCTCAATTGGGCAAAAACCTCATTTGGTACAATTTAACAACCACTCATAAGAACTCTTAGCAAAACAGGAATAGAAAAGAACTTCTCTACTCTGATAAATGGTATCTACAAAAAGGAAAAAAACACCCTCAACAAACATATACTTGATGGTGAAAACCTTTCCCTTTTAGATGAGGACCAAGGCCAGCATTTTCATTATTATCCTTGCTATTTCACATTATATCAGAGATCCTAATCAGTACAGTAAGACAAGAAAATGCATAAAGATTGGAAAGATTCTCATAATTTACAGATGATGTCATTGTTTAGAAAACCCAACAAAAACTTTATAGATACTGAGTTTAGCAAGGTTGCTGAATACAAGATCCCAAAACAAAAACCAATTGCATTTCTCTATATCAGCAAGAAACTGAAAGTGAATTTTTAAAGATACTATTTACAGTAACAAAATGTCAATAACCTAGGTATAAATTTTTTTAAATGAATAAAACATCTAAAACGTCAAATATAAACTTTATTATAATAAATTAAAGAATAATTGAAAGTAGAGATATACCGTGTTCCTGGAATTGGAAAGTCAGTTTATATGGTGTTAATTTTCTCCCGAATTCTTCCATAGATTCAATGCAATCCCAATAAAAAAATTTATGAAAGAATTTTAAAGGAGTTTTACAAATTTATTATAAAATGTATATGGCTATCCATAGGCCTAAGGATAGCCAGAAACCTTTGAAGAAATGTTAATTAGAAATACTTGTTCTGTCAGCTATTAAAGCTATTTATAAAACTATATTAATTGAGACAAAGTAGTACTGGTGTTAGATATAGACCAGTGGAACACAATAAAAAGTCCAGAAAGAGACCTCTGCATATATGTACATTTTATTTATGATAAAATTGACACTGCAGAATGGTGGGGAAATAATGGCCTTTTCAATAAGTAGTCCTGGCTCACCTGGATGTCCATATGGAAAAATAAAATGGAAGTGGATCCCTTCTTCAAATTTTACATAAATATTAATTCCATGTAAATTGTAGACTTAAATGTAAGTGACAAAATAGTAAGTCTTATAGAATATATCATCACATCTTAATGACCTTAGGATAGAGAAATAATTTGTAAGTGGAAAAGGCACTAATTACAAAGAAGAAAAAGGTAATACAGTTTACTATATTAATATTATAACTTATATTCATCAAAAGACACTACTGAAAGAGCAAAAACACATGCTACATAAAGCAGCAAAGAAATTGTACCAAAGTATATCAAGCATTCTGACAAATTAATAAGAGAAACAAAGCCCAGTAGACAAATAGGCAAAGACTTAATAGGCACTTCACAAAAGAAGATAACCAAATGACCATATACATTTGAAGAGGTGCTTAGCCTGATTAAAGAATGCCAAGGTAAAACTATAGCAAGATACCACCACACAACCTCCAGATTGGTTAAAATTTTAAAATCTGATGATACCAAAATTATCAAGCATATAGAATAATGGGAACTGTTATATTGCTAGTGGGAGTGAAAATTCATAGTTACTTTGGAAACACTTTGGTATTATCTAGTAAAATTGAAAACAATGCTAACCAAATAAATATGCTAATCCAACAAAAATACATGCTTATGTACATGAGGATACATATACAGGGATAAACAAGTATCCATCACACCCCCAAACTGGCTACAACCTGGGGAAAAAAATCAGTAAAACGGGCTTTAAAAAAAATGGGACAGTCTCATGTAATGGAATACAGCAATGAAAATGAACAAACTTTAGCTGTAGATATACAACAACTGGTGTAGATATATAACAACAGTAATAAATCTTAAAAATATAATATTAGTAAAAGAAGCCAAACCCAAAAATATATGTTATATTGTACCATTCATATAAAATTCATGAAAAAGAAAAAAAAACATGTACTGAGGGATGCACATTTTGGTGCTAAAATTAAAATAGAAGCAAGGAATGTTTGCCACAGAAATCAGGATAGTGGTATTCTGTCTATATAGTAGAAGAATTGGGATCAGGATGGGCTATTTGGGGACTTACTGTTGCAGACAGTGTTCTAATTCTTGCTATGGTGTTATTATAATTCATTAAACTTTACATTTATGTTTTATGCTGTTTTCTGTAGATTATCATATTTCACAATAAAAATAAAGGAATATATTGACGACATCTTTTTATTTCATTACAGCTACATCTGAAGGTCCTTAAAGGCTGCATGTTATTCCATTGTATATTTATCTCTTCCCCTCCTTTTGGATACTTGGAGTGTTTTTGGTTTTTGCAGTTACCAACTTTGTATTAAACATCTCTGTACATATATCTATGATCATTTGCTTGTGCTGGTATTTCTGTAGGGTTGGTTCCTAGAAATAGAGTCAAAAGATAATTTGCATTTCATATTTGGATGCCGTTAAATAGCCTTGCAAATTTGTTCACATGTCTTTTTGCTATTTGACACTTTTAATTTTAATATTGTTTAATCTGTCTCTCTTTTCCATTTAACTTCTGGCTTTTGTGTAATGCTTAAAAAGGCCTTTCTCAACTTCAGTGTAGATCTTTGTCTGGAATTTATTTTTGGTTATGTGAAATGAGATTATTTTAGCTGTGTAGCCAGTTGTCTCAACGCTTTTTATTGAATGGTCTACTCTTTCCACACTGATTTGAAAGGTACCCTTTATCATCAGTTAAATATGTATATGTCTTTTTCTGTTCCATGGATCTATTGTTCTATTCCTGTATCAGTATCACAATGTTTTAATGACTGTAGATCTTTTTTTTTT
>VBSM01000662.1:13956097-13978601 GCA_008086735.1 Cheirogaleus medius
GCATCCCTGGGATGAAGCCCACTTGGTTGTGATGGATTATTTTCTTGACAAGACATGATGTTTTAATTTACATATATATAATGAAGTGATTACTATAGTCAAGCAAATTAACATATCTGTCATCTCATATAGTTTCCTTCCTCCTTCCTTCCCTCCCTACTTTACTTCCTTCCTTCCATCTAAAATCTGCCCATTTGGGAAATTTCCAGTAAAAAATACAATATTAGTAACTATATTCCTCATATTGTACATTAGATCTATAGACTTATCCTACATAACTTCAACTTTGTACCCTTTAACCTACATCTTCCCATTTCCCCTGCCCCTGCTAACCACTGTTCTATTCTCTGTTGGTATGTATTCATTGTTTTGTTTTTTGGGGTTTTGTTATGTTTTGTTTTGTTTTTTTTAGATTCCACATATAAATGAGATCATGCTTTATTTTTCTTCTCTGTGTCTGGCTTATTTCACTTACCATAATAGCCTCTAGGTTCATCTATGTTGTTGCAAATGGCAAAATATCCCTCTTTTTCAAGGCTGAATATTATTCCGTTTTATATTCATATGCATATATCTGTCACAGTTTTTTATTCATTCATTTGTCAACAGATACTTCAGTTCTTCCATATCTTGGCTATTAAGAATATGCTGCAATGAACATGGGAATGCAGATATTTTTACAGATGGTAATTTCATTTCCTTTGGGTAGATACCCAAAATAGGGATTGCTGGGTCATATGGTAGTTCTATTTTTAATTTATTTAGGAACCTCCGTATTGTTTTCTACAGTAGCTACACCAATCTACATTTCCACTAACAGTGTACAAGGATTACCTTTTCCCTACACTCTTACCAATACTTTTTATATCTTGTCTTTTTGATAAAAGCTATCCTAACAAGTAATATCTCATTGTGTTTTTGATTTGCATTTCCCTGATGATTAGTGATGCTGAACCTTTTCATATACCTGTTGGCCATTTTTATGTCTTTGGAGAAATGTCTATTCAGGTCCTTTGCCCGTTTTTTAATCAGGTTATTCAATTTTTTGCTATTGAGTTATGTGAGTTACTTATGTATTTTGGATATTAGCCCCTTATCAGATATGTGATTCTTAAATATTTTCTCTCAGTCTGTTGGCCTACTTTTCATTTTGTTGATTGTTTCCTTTGCTGTGAAAATGCTATTAACTTTAATCAGATATCACATGTTTAAAGTTAATTTTTCTCTTAAAACTACCAAATATTGTATTTTCTCCTCTAAACATGTTGCATTCCTTACTTTAAAGACATAATGGATACAATGATGGATAAACATTGACATAGTCTCTACTGTAAAATTAGCAATGGTAAATTTGTCAAGCAGAGCATTAAATAACCTCATTAAATGCTCGTAGGGTCAAATAACCATGTCAAATATACTGATCAGGCATGGAAAAACATATTCATTTAACAAATATTGAATATTTACTATGTTATTTATATACTATGTTATTTATATACTATGTTATTTACTATGTTTTGTTAAGAGGTACTTGTGAAAAATAATCAGATTGTCAAAACCAGCTATTGGTGAAAAGAAATAAAACAAATGTCTGTACACTGTAAAATTCAAGTTGATTTTTCATTCCTTCACATTAGAAACTATGGGGTCTGGCTTCCTGATTTGCCACTGCCCCTTTGGATTCCTACACAATTTACTTAATTTTGTTGTAGTATCTCAGATCATTTGTCAAAGAAAACAATTTTACTTCCCATTTAATGACTGTTCACTTTCACAGTTCATATGTCACCCAAAATATCTAAAAATGTTATAGAAAGAAACTCTAATATGGAAAATTGTTTAGAGTGTCAGCTCTGGAATAAAAATCCCTAAGTCCTTTGCCACCACCACACCATACTGGCTTTGACTTTGTCGCTTCTTAAACCTTTATTTTTTATAAACTTTAGTTTTCCCATCTATAAAATGGGAAAAATGTTACTACAACCTCACAGAATTTTTTGAGGAGTAAAATGAGGTTAACATGTAAAGCACTTCATGTACTACCTAGTACTTTGTAAATGCATGAAACATTTGATCTATTATTATTATTGATACAAGTATCTAATTATTGCTGGGTCTAGAGACAGGTTAGAGGATATATTACCCTAATGATTTTCAATTTACGTACAGAGCAATGATAATCTTGGAAGTTAGGTTTATTCATCTTATTCAATAAATATTGAATAAATAAATACCTACCATTTGCTTGCTATTGTGTTAGGTGCTAAAGGATAGATTCTAAGAATTGCATACACTTTGACTAAAATTAATCATAAAATTTAACTTTATTCTAAGGAAAAAAGTCTTTCACAAATAATTATACATTAAGCACTTTCTGGGTCTTTTTGAGAAGGAGTTATCTCTTCATTAACTACAGCTGTCACTTTATTTACATTTTTTTCTTAAAAGAATAACTTTAGTGTTTAAGGAATCTGATTATCTTTAATTCTAGATAGTCATCAACTTCCTTAAACAGAATCTGCCGTTAGTCTTTGAATGGCACATTTCTTTCAAGCACCTATTTTATGATATTGTTACTACCTGACTTTTTAAAAATAATTTACATTTTGACACCCCTTTTCACTGAAGGATATAAAAGCATTTTATATGTATATCATATGATAGAAATACTTCTTATAATACTAACATCTTTGTTACTCTGTGACTTTTGCATGTCCAAACTATTGCTTCCTAAATCCAAATGAATTAAAATTCAGCTTAGCTTCATCAGTTTCGTGAGCTCTAATCATAACAAGGTGACATGTCTGGCAAGTGAAAACAATACTGGAGAGCACTCATTGGCACATGACTTATAAGCAAGGAGTTTGCAGTTTATATGTATTTGGGGTAATGTTTAAAGTTTTGAATTACAGATTTCAGAGAATTTAATTCTATTCTTATTAGAATAAAATATCTCCTCACTAAAGATATAGGAAAAGTTATAGTTTGATATTTACTTTGAGCTTCTTTGAGGAAAAGTGTTATATGTATCCAAAGGAATATCAAGATGGAAATGCAATCACTCTACCTGTCCTTTAGTTGCCTTTTGAAAAGTAGTTATTCTTACTTTCAGGCTTTCATCACAACAGTATTTTAAATGTCAATAAGTTCGATAGAAATCCTTAAAAAATTTGAGAGAC
Source organism: Cheirogaleus medius (assembly GCA_008086735.1). Classification (NCBI taxonomy): domain Eukaryota; kingdom Metazoa; phylum Chordata; class Mammalia; order Primates; family Cheirogaleidae; genus Cheirogaleus; species Cheirogaleus medius. The sequence continues at coordinate 13,959,277 of VBSM01000662.1, forward strand.
ATTACTTTAATATGATGTAGATTATTACTTTGAATTATACTTGCAGTCACTACTTATTTCTCAGTCACCATTGAGGACAGTTTGTTTTTCAAATGAAGGCCTTAATATCAACCAACATCAATGTTAAATTTTCTGATTTTGATCATTGTTTTTGGTTTTGTAAGAGAACGTCCTTTGTTTTAGAAAATACACCCAATTGGTTGGTGGTAAAGGGCATAATGTCTCCAACTTTCTCAAGTGGTTGAGGGGGATGCATATATATTATAATAATATACACAGAGAGAATGATTAAGCAAAGGTGGGAAAATATAAATAGTTGATAAATCTGGGAAAAGGGTATACACCTTTTCTTTATCAAAGAAAACCTTATCAAATATATAAAGTTATTCCCCCAAAAATATCTCCACCAACTTTCCCAACTTTAGTTATCAACTTAGGAAAAGATTATATATTGCCTGTCTTTGTTTATTCCTATCTATTATTAATCTTTTTCTAAGTCCAACAATAATAGAGCAGGAGGAAAGAGACTGAGTCAATGGTTTTGATTTCTTCAAGGAGGATGGAAATCTTGGAAGAATTAGGAAGAAAATATGGTGCTTATAAAATTGGAAAACAATTCTCTTCTGCTATAGCATTTTAAAAATTCTTTAGTACCAAAAAAAACCCCAGATTACATAAAACATCATATTTGGATATCCTTTTAAAGTTTAAGGCTTCTACGCAAAAACTTGTACACGAATGTTCATAGCAGCATTATTCATAATATTAAAAAGTGGAAGCAACCCAAGTGTCCCTGAATGGAATATTTTTTGGCCATAAAAAGGAATGGAGTATTGATACTTGCTAAAACATAGATTAACCTAAGTGAAAGAAATAAGACACAAAGACCACATATTACATAATTTCATTGATATGAAATGTCCAGAATAGACAAATCCATAAAGACAAAATTTTGATTAGGAGTTGCTAGGGACTTAGTTGGAGGGAATAGAGAATGGCTGCTAATTGTTACAGGGTTTCTTGGGGGCCATGAAAATGTTCTGGAATTAAATAGTAGTGATAGTTGCACAATATGAATGTATTAAAAACCACTTTAAAAGGATGAATTTTAGGATATGTGAATTTACATTTTAGTAATACTCTCATTAAAAAAAAAAAAGTAAAGCATCACTCTTGCCTCAAAGTCTTCCCATTTAATTAAGGATAAAAGCCAGAGACGTTATAACTTTACAGATCTGGCTTCCTATTCACAGACTAGATCTTTTGTTTTTCCCTTCCTCATTCCAATCTAGCTGCACTGCCTCCTGGCTCTTCCTGCCTCTATACCTTTTTATTGGTTGTTCTCTCTTCCTAAAACGTACCACCTTTAACCCTTTAGTCAACTATCAACATCTCAGCAAGGCCTTCCCCGGCTACCCTCTCTGAAACTGTACACCTTCCCAACATTACCTAGCCCCCTTCTGTGCTTCTTTGTGGCATTATTCATCATTTAATGCAATATATATTTTGCTTTTTTATCTTGTTGATTATTTACTCATCCCCATAGAATATAAGCTTTATGAGGACAAAGATTTTGCTTCTTTTGTTCACAACCATATCCTAGGGCTTAAAATAATGCATGGCACACATTAGCACTAATGTTGTTAAGTAAATGAATCTGAAATAAAGGCAGCTGTAATGAAAATTAAGAATATTAAGTAATTGAAGAGGGGCTACATATTTTTACACCCTTTAAGTAAAAATTAAATATAGGACCATGAGACTAAGGTAGTAGGAAGGAAATAATTTATTTATTGTGTCTTGAAAGTAAAATAAAGAGAATTCTTCAGTTATTAAAATAAAAATAAAACTTAATTTGACCCAGGCAAGCAATAATTATTTTACTTTTCAATCACAAAGACCTAGTAGATATCTAGGCATATATTAAGTACTCAAAAAATATTGACTGAATTGACAGTGCTGACCTAAATCAGGGATCATTAAAGGCCAGTAGCCTTTTTTTATAAATAAAGTTGTCTACATTATGGTCTATGACTGCTTTCTTGCTACAGAAGTGGAGTTACAATAGTTGCAACAGAGACGATATGACCCATGAAGTCTAAAATATTTACTATATGGATATCTATAGAATAGTATATTTGCTGATCCCTGCCTAAGTGACTTTTTGTGGGATATGGAATAAAGTAGTGGGAAATCTTGGCCAAACATTCAGAAGTTCAAATTTCATTTCCAGGAGATAGCTCTGTTATATTGAACAAGTTAAGTTCTGTAATCTTCACTTTCTCATCTGAAAAGTAAATACAGTATCTATTTCACATGGTGGTTAAGAATTTTAAATGAGTTAACGTATGTAAACCACTTAGTGAAGTGCCTAGTAAACAGTAAGTAGAATATACATGCATATATACATAATATAAACACATACATACACACAGGAAATACTAATGCCCTCAGATAGAAACTTCAGTCACCAAACATTCTCCAGATATTTTCCACCCTTTTAGGCAAATAATGAATAAAATAAAATAAACAAGTATCAAATAGGTACTTACTACACAAAAAGAACTGCCAAAATGAATAGGATTTGGGTTTTTTGTGCAGAAAATTATAGTTAATCATTATTTCTAACAGTCCTACTTACAGTTTTGTGATGCTCTTGACTCACATTTTAGCAAAATGTATAGCCCACTATAGAATGGTTACATTTTCAGGTAAGTTTTATTTTTCAGGAAATTTTTACATAACAGGGACTAATTCACTCTATGTTCTGATTGTAAACAAGCAAAAACAGTGTGATGCATTATATATTATAACAAAATTTCAGTCTAGAACTTTTTCTTGAGTACCTCATTTTCTAACTCTCAATTTACAGAGGGTAAGTGTGTAGGGCTGGATTACTTTGATGATCTTTCTGATTATATAGTCTTTGCTTTGGTAAAATACATAAAAGATTTAGTTTTTCTTAACTAAGTTGTTTTGGTTGTTAATGTGGAAACTAATGATGTGGATCCTTAAATGAGGAGTATGTGAGATATTTTAGTATTAAGCTATGTTTGATACATGGAATTACAATCTCACTTTCAATAATAATAATCATTGAGTAAATACTTACAAATCATCTACTATATGCTAGGCATTAAAATTTTTTAAAAAACTTAGTACAACACAGTTTTTGATTTCTAAAGGAATGAAAAATAGTAGAGGAAACCACTATGTAAATAAGTAATTTTAATAAAGTAATAGGAGTAATAACAATGAAAATATGTATACTAGAGCTAGTAACTCTACCTTAAGGTATCAGGGAAACCTGGAGATGTGATACTTGAGCTGAGTCTCAATGGATCCGTTCAGTATTGTCAGGTATGCATGATAGAGTGATACCTCACAGAAGGTACCAAAGTCATTCAACAGAAATCTTTGAGTACTTACCATGTACCAGATAATATTCTAGACAGTTGAACAAAACTGGACAGTTGTTTAATTCTAGACAAATGAACAAAACAAATGAATTTTTCTGGCCACGTTCAGTGGAACATATAAAGGCATAGAAGTGAGGTAAATAGTATACCATGGCTGAGCAGAGAGGAATCTGAGGATCCCTACCAAGAAAAAAGCAGAAGCCATGTCACACTGAGAAGTTTGAATGTGATCCTCTTGGCCAATGGTTTCCAACATGGAAGTTCCAGAGATACTAGTATGCCATGAAGTTATTACAAAGGGGTTAAAAATCCATGCTTAGACACTAAACAAGCATAGCCTGTGGATTTCAATAAAATGTCTTTTACACCTATTTACTACTACTTTTTAATTTTATGTAGTTATTTTGAGTAATAAACTATAAATGGATTTAAACATAAGTTCATGATACCTTTTTTGACATTTTCTATCTTCTCAATCATGTGACACTATAGCTACAACTACTTTTAAGTAACAGTCAAAATGGCTAATTTTTAAAATAGGTCCTAGAATATTCAGCCTGGTATCTCTTGCCAATGTTGGAGCTGTTAAAACTTTAAGAGTAGCCAACTAAAACTTCAGTAAATATTTAGTGAGCTTCTTCTAAGTTCCAGGCACTGCTCTAGCCACTAGGATGACAAAGATTAATATAAACCAGAGTGGGAACTTACAGTCAAAGTGAACTAGAGTCCAGATGAAAAACAATGCAGGCCAGAGTAAACATGGAGAGAAGAGTGTGGATTCCGGATATATTAAGGAGGTAGTAACTCTTAAACAACGAGAATCTCTCACTGAAGGCACACTACTGGAATAGAAGGAAAGACTACATTATTTGGAAAAGAGCTAATACTTTGCTAATGCAGGGGAAAAACTATATCTTTTATTAAGAATAGTATTTTCTCATAGCAACAAGCCTAATCAATCTCCAGAGAACAGGGATATTAGTGATTTATGGGTCTCTTAACATGCCTCTTCTGCTTGATTTTTCTCTGCCTGTTAATAAGATGTAAACCTGTGAAATCTTAAGTCAAACCATGTAAATATGTAATGTAAATCATATTAAAAATTCATATGGATTTGACTCCTCCACAGTGACAGTATATATGTGACAAGAGTTGAAGAGCAGTCATTCTCTATGTTGATTGATCTCTTAACCTTCTGCCCAACAAGCTTACTTTTCTTATTTCTTTCACATTTCAGCCTTCTTTCCTTCACACACACACACACACACACACACACACACTTCCTTTTCTTTCTCACAAAGAAAGACAGAGCTGTTGACTAGAAGCCCAGAATTGCCCCCGAGTTCTGACCACCAGCTCGAATTCTTATGAAGTGGACTTGTAATATCCTTAATGTTGCTGTTGGCAGTCAGTTACAGATTCCATTATTGTCGATCAATGCAGTCGCCATGCGAGGCGGGGGGAGGAATGGAGGAGGAGGAGAAGAAAGGAGGGATGAGAGCTTCCTATTCACAGATTTATCAACCTGCCTTTTCTCACAGGAAATCTTTGTAAAGGGGCCTGGGATGCTGTTGAAATAGCTAAAGCTGGAAGGGGTTAGGGGGCTGCAGTTCTTGCATGACTGAAAGGAATTTGAAAACCTTTCTCCTCAGAACAAAACAAAATGCTGAATTTGTTCTTTTGTCTTTGTTTTTGTTTGATGATATGCTTTACTAACTGATTAGCTATTGTGCTGTCTGGTTATCTAAGCTGCTTCCAGTGTAGGAACCTGTTTCTTTTTCTTTGAGTGTCTTTAGTCTTTATTTTCCTATGCTTTTTCCTGTCATTAAACACAAATTATTATTCAGTTTTATCCTGGCTTTCTCTTGCAGGCTAAAGCTTAACACCAAGAGACGGAAGGACAAATCTCTCTTCCCTTCTCTTCTGCCACCCTCTTTTAACCCTCTCTATTTCTTTCCCCCTCCCCCCAGGTTGTATTAGATTGATGTCACAGAGACAGAATTCAGAGTGGAGGGAGGATCACATTTTCTCTTTCATCATTACAGCCTAGCCAGCAAATTTAAGTGTTGGACCCCCAAGAATTTAGTCTCTGTATCCTTCTTTTCTCACTTCATCATTCAGTAATTGTGCTCTGTATGGAAAAGTTTTCTGGCTGGAGAATGAGTCTCCTTTCCCCGGGTGATGTGTCGGAGTGGTTGGATAGTAGCACCGAAGAGGAGAAGAGCCTTCTGTCATTTCTGGGTACGGTAGGGCTCGCTTGTTCTTTTAACCCTTTGTTGTCCGAACTTTCTTACTGGGGAATAAAACCCCACATTTTCTAAATCCACTTTTGTGTTTTTAAAACAGGGAAGAGGAATTAAGAAAACATGTTTAAGTTGTTTGCTTTTCAAGTTTTGTTTATGTCTATAGACATAGTGTCAAGAACACTGGCTATGAGAAATAGGAGACAGTTTGCTTTGCTTTAACAAAGAGTGCTAGCTAGCTCCATACAAGGCTTACCATGTCATCTGGCCGCTGTTCATGTATTTAAACAACTTCTACTAACCAAAATATATTATTGCTTTACTCTACTCTCAATACAGTGGTGGCGAGGTGTGCTTTGTGAGAGTGGGAGCAGGCTTTGTGTGCATGAAAAGCCAACATACAAATCAAGAAGTAGCTTTTATGCAAGGTGTGAAATATCTGTGATGCTTGCATGTGATTTCTACTGAGTGTATAAAATAGAACACATGAACCAGCCATTACTTTAACTTTGCATTTATAGATGCTTTCTAATAAATGTCTAAGTAAAGCAATTGTTGATCATGGAGTTATTGATAATAATAAACAAATTCCTAGGAAACTAAGTCTGTAAATCCAATCATATCTTAAATGTAATAGGAGAGCTTGATACTTACAAAAAATCCTATTCGTGAATACTTTTGTTAGATTAGTAATAGCCTTCAAATATATCGTTTTTATAAATTTGATTTATCTTGTAATATATTTGCCTAAATATAAGTATACCTTTATTACAAATTGACAAAATTCAGTTGGTCTTCTAATTTATTTCTCATGAATATTCTCTATGACCTATGAATAGTCTTCTGCCAGTCCAAAAGGTATCTCTGCTATTATTTGAAAATCTTTCTTATAGTTAGCGTAAGTTTCTGTTTTTTTATTTTGCAATTTTGCTGTCAGTCTTAACATTCTATAAATTATTTCTTTTTTATGCAGTTTAGATGTAGATATAAAGGGTCATGCTAATTGGTTCTTTTCTAATTCTATACTTAGGTAGATATATTTAGATATTAATCCTACTCAAAAGAATTATGTGTACCTCTTAAGTCTTCATTTCTCTGAAGCCTATCTCATTCCACTTGTTTTCCATTCTCCTCCCCTGACACATGCACACATATATATGGAAACATCAATGAAGAAAAACAAATACAAATATTCCTAAGTAAAACCAACCACATAGACCTTACTGCATAATGGGAAAGGAATGCAGAGTCATCATTAAATGTCTTTTTCATTTTTTTGCTCTTGCATATCTTTATGAATTCTAATTATCTAGCCTCAAGATTAACTTATTTCTCTCTCTTTTTTCTTTCTTTTTTTTTTTGTGGCAATTATCCCACTATACCTAAACAGAATTTGGTTAAATAAATAGAGATGAGCAAATAAAAAGTACTACAGTGGTAGCCCTCCCCACTCCTATTCCTGTCCTCTGATTAGGGGAGTTAATAAATTCCTGTTTATCCATACATGAAGGTAATAAAGACAAAAGATGTTAGAACTTGCTTAGAAGAAAAAAGGCACATTTCTATAAATTGTTGTGTTGACTTCTAGGTAGTCAGTTCCCAATTATCACTTAATGGAAGGAAACTTGAGCATATAAAATAGATAAAACACAGATACGTCAGAGTTGTGTTTCTGTTCAAGTTTAGGTTTGAGTGAATAGACAACTATCATCCCATGTTCTGCTGTGGCAGGACTAATCCCTGAATGTCGGCAAATCTTATTTTTAATTGAAGCTCTCTCCTGACCATAGGTAGCAAAACACCTCCATTTGTAGATAAATAGGAATTTACTAAGCTCCTCCAGAGGCACTAGCTACATATCAGCTGTAGCTTGTGATGATAACTTGAGGATTAAATAGAGCCTTTGTGTTGAGTCATTTGCTAATTTAGTTACCATTAATGACAACATGCTTTTCCCAATGAATATACCAAGGGATAAATAAGAAAACTGAATCTGCTTATGATGAAAGTAAGATGAGTGGAACCAAGAGATGCTGGGTCAAGGAACCTATCAAATGATGCTCTTTGCCTAGGGAATTTTAAGGCAGATTTCCCTCTGGAGAGGAGATGCAAGAAAAGTACTTTGTACTGGTTAGGCTCTCCTACTTCCCGTCTGGACAGTAACCGCCTAACTGATGTTCAGGCCTTCCTGTTAATGTAGCACACGGCTAGTTTGATGAAACTTCATAAAACTCTGCCCTGCTTGTGAGAAGCATAGAGTTTAGCTGGGGAGAAAGCATGAACTGTATACAGTTAAGTAAGAAAAATTAAATGATAATTCAGGACAACAATGGAGAAAATAAAATAAGACAGTTCCTAATTGTAAAATAATAATATTTATTCAGGCTAAAATTGCTTTGGGAGTTTGAAGAAGAGAGACGTCACCTTTGATTAAGACCATTGAAAATTGCCTTATAGAGATAGGATTTAATCTGAATCTTGAAAGATAGAATAGATTTTTATGGAAATGGTGGGGTTTTCTGTATGAAAGCAGTGTCATGAGGAATATTAAATTATTTTTAGGTCACATGGGCAAACTAACTTAAAGGAATGGGAAGTTCATGTAAAGAAGTAATGAGAGAGAACATTTGAAGGGTATTTGGGAGCTCACTGTGTAGGACCTTTCATGACAGGCTAATGAGTAACAGTTTTATCCTGAAAGCCATAGAGAAACATTCTTGAGCAAGAAAAAGATATGATCAAAATAGTTCTTTAGAAAAACATCTGAAAGTGGCACTCAAGGGAAAGAGACTAGAAGCAGTTAAATCCATTTGAAAGTCATTGCAATAGTCCAAGTATGAAGTAAGTGCCTCTATTTTAGCACTTATCCTTCTGTATTATAGTTATTGTTTTGTTTATTATTAAAATTAGATTGTGAATGCCTCCACAGGAGGGCTCAATCTGTCTTTTCAGCACCTAGAATACTCCAGGTGCAGATGAATGTTTGCACAGCTCAGATGAGTGATTGAGATAAAAAGATAAATTACAAAGGATCTATCAGCAGAATTGGTGACAGATTCGGGAAATGGGGAACAAAATGAATCAAAGACAATTTTTGACATTGCAAGGATAGTGGTACTATTAACAGAAATAGAGAAGTTCAGAAAGGAAGCTATTTTTTGAGGGAAGATGGTGAGTTCTATTTAGATACATTGAGTTTGAGATGACTAGTACACATCCAGATAGAAAAGCAAGTGTGGTGAAATGAAGTCACAGGTAGAGAGTAGGATTTGGGAGCCATTCATGTAGAGAAGAAAGACAGTTGATGTTCTAAGCATCTGTAAGTGATCTGCTATTGAGAGACTGTCAAGAAAAAACAGAGGGCAAGGACTGAACCTTGAAGAACACCAACGTTTGGGGGTGGGTGGAGAGGAAGAAGAGACACAGAGTAAATGACCATAAATGTCAGAGGAAAGCCAGGATGGTGTGGTGTCACAGATGCTAAGGTATAAAAGGTTAAGAATGTGGTCGATAGTGTCAGCAGTTACAAAAGCCAAAGAGATGTCAGAAAAGATCACTGAATTTTGACAAGTTAGGGGACTATTGATAACCTGTGAAAGTATCAACTTTATTTCAGGAAAGTTGAGTGGGGGAGAAGTCATATTTTATAATTCTGAGAATGACAGTAGGTGGTAAGACAGTGGAAGTCACAGGTTAAGCACCTTGCCTGAAGAAGTCTGTGACTGATGGAAAGGAAAATGTGCCCTTTAAAAAGCTAAACTGAGACTTGTGTATATTTTTAGGTAGAGGAGAGAGCAAGATATTGAACCTGTAAGAGAGGAGAATAACTAAGAGAACAAAATCTTTTGTGAGTTTAGAGGTGAGGGTGGAATTAAAAGCACAGGATTAACCTTTTGAGGGGAGAAGGGAGAAACTCATACAGGACTCAAATATGCATGCAGAGATTCAGAAATGGAAAGGAGGGAAGATGGGGAGATAACAGCTATGGTATTAATCTTATGGTGTTCATCACACCCAATCTTGCATTGTAGTTAGTTATTTGTGTACCTATTCATGTTGTTATTTGTACATTCATCTATGCTTCCATGCCACTACCATGTAGGGATCGTCTCTTAATATTTTGCCATCTTCCAGAATAGTAATGAATAAGTGCTTAATAAATACTTTTTTGAATGAATTAATGCTACCTAGATGCCCAAAAGTTTGAGATTCAGCCCTCTTCAAAATTATGGAAATTATTCTGTTAGATCCATCTTTTTCCACCTTATTCTACTACTGTTCCATAGTCCCATACCTACAAGTACCATTTCAAATACTTTGGTAGCATTTGCAGTTATTATTCAGTGGATTATGATTGGTTCTTCCAAATTCTAGAGTAAGATGGAAAATATTTAATGTATAGTTTATACCACTTTGTATTTTCGAAATTGTATTTAAATGATTTCCTTTAACTTTATTAAATGAAGTAATTTAAGTGATAGAATAATTCTATATATAAAGAATGTCATTTTGGCAAATCCTAAACATTTTTAAGTTCCTAAATGACTCTGTTGGCTACAGGTAATTATTTGGCATTGGGAACTATTATCTGATTCTTAAAATTATACTTATCTTCAGGGAAGAAACATTAAAAATTGAAACTCTCATTCTGATAATATGAATGACTAAATATCCTGAAAAATAACATAGAAACAACTAGAAATGTCATATTAATGTAACAAACACTTTTAACTAAGTGATTGAACTCTCAGGAAAGAGAAGAAATCCCCAGGAAGAGAAAAAAGAAAACAAAGAACTAAAATCCAGATAGTAAAATCTCCTTGGGACATTTCCAAAACTCAGAATTCTAGAGGGTTAAGTTTTAATGGCTACAAGATAAAAGATGGACCAAAGGGTCAAAACAAGTGAGGAATTAGAACTGAAAGCCTTATCCCATTCTTCCCCATAGGACTGGGTCTCTGAATTAGTTACACCCTCAGTAAAAAATGAAAATTAGAAAAAAGTCTGCTTACTGACAAAAATAGACAAATCTTATTTATCTTAATCTGAACTGGTGGGTGAGGTGGGAGGGAAAAAAATCCCCTGAGAATTCATAACCACAGTTCTGATAAGATAAAACTAAAATAGTGGACAACAATAATATGTCAGAGATAAGAAGGGAATAATTGGAATTTTGAAGTATTTTAAGATTTGTTGAATTATTCAAGAGAAGGATAGAAATCATGATTAGCTTTAGGCTTTTAAGTACATGTGTTAAAATGTTGAGGACAACTACTAAAATAATAGAAATAGAGTGCATATTTTTGAAAGCAATAAGGATAAAATGGAATTTTTAAAACCTGATCAATCTGATAAAAAGACAAAAATCAGAGAAAAATAGAAAAAAGTAAAGGGAAAACAGAATAAGATGGTAAAAATAAAATCCAACTATTATCAGAAAACATAATATATAAAAATGTTAAAAGGTAAAGTTGTCAGACTGGAAATTTTTTATATGCTCTTAATGAGAGAGACATCTAAAATATAAGGACCCAGGAAGGTTGAAAGTAAAGGTTTGGAAAAAGACATATTAGACAAACACTAATTAAAAGAAAGCTGATGTAGCCATGAAAATGAGGTAAAATAGGATTAAAAAGCATTACCAGGAATAAAGGAGGTCCTTAAATAATGATAAGTCACTGGGAATATATACCAATCTTACATGCACCCAATGACAAAGCCTCAAATTATATATGGGAAAAACTGACAGATATGTAAGAAGAAATCTATAATTCTACAATCCCATCTGCAAAAATCAGTAAGGATATAGAAGATATTTTTTAAAAAACACACACACTGAATCAATAATGGACATGTATAGAATCTTGTCTCCAACGATTAGATAATCTTCTCAAGCATGCATGGAATCTTTATAAAAACTGATAGACCAGGTCATAAAATAATCTCAGCAAATTTCAAAGTAATAAAGATCACATTCTCTGATAACAGTAGAATGAAGTTAGAAATTATTAACAACAAATTTCTTTAAAAATTTTTACTTTTGGAAGCTTTTAAAGTTACTTACAAATAACTCATTACTCAAAGAAGAAAACATAATGGAAGTTATAAAATTCTGGGGGACCTGGGGGGCCAGTCCTACCATTGGCTCCCAGGGCGTGTGCTTTGGGACTTTTGCACATCCTCCTGTTCCTCCCTCACCACAGCCTTATTGGACTATGCTTTTCAGGAAAGAGCCAGAGAGAATGGAGTCTGGTACTCTGTCCCTGTCATCCAACTGACCCTAAATCTCTAAGCCATAGGAAGGTCATGGTTGCTGAGAGTAAAAGCAGGCTGCGTCAGGCTGTCTGGTACTTTCCACTGGAACAAAGAAGGGTAGCAGTGAGCCTCAGGGGTTCCAGGGGCACTGGCCTCACATTTGACTAGAAAAAAGTCCTCTGGGTCCCTGTGGAGGGCTGGCAGGGGCACTGGGGCAGGCCGGCCCTGTGGACACGTTCACTGGCAAGTGTCTGGCACAGCTGATCCTCTCGCCTCCATTTACTCAAAAACTCTTACTGATTCAGGGAACATCAACTGTTATTCTGGATGACAGAAAAGAACACTAGTGAAGATATCATGGTCTTCCTCTCAGTGTATCTCTGAGGCCTGGACCTTACATTCTATTGAGGAGACCAATAAGGAATAAGCTGAAAAATAAATTAATCACAGGCTGACCTTGCTTTGCTTGGCAGAGCAGGTCCGTAAAAAGAACTATGCACGTGGGAATTGTGCAAAGCAATTTTAGCAGGCCACAGATAAAGTTATGATTTTGCCATGGCCATTAAAATTATTTTTTGTCAAAGCATTGAGAACTCTCTTACTATTAGTTATAAATGTATACAGAAATAACAAAATAAAACTAAAAAAAATAAAGATAACAAATTATAAAATACTTAGAACTGAGCAATACTGAAAACAGTACATAGCAAAACTTGTAGGAAATTGCTAGTGGTTCTTAAGTGAAATTTATAGTCTTTTATATAGAAAAGGGGAAAGGCTGAAAATTAATGAGCTAATTATTTAACTCAATAAGTTAAAAGGAGAATAAACCCAACAAAAGTTTAGGGAAAGAAATAATGATGATAAGAGCAGATAATTGAAACAGAAAACAAATAAACATAAGAGAATCAATAAAGCCAAGAGTTGTTTCTTTTAAAAGTCTAATGAAGATGGATAAAACTGTCAAGATTTGATAAAAAGGGAAAGTACAAATAAAAACAATTTAGAAAGGGAAAAAAGACATAATTACAGAAGAATAGAGACTTGAAAAATAGGAAACTATCATAAACAACTTTGATAGTATATTTGAAAATTTAGACAGACATTTTAAACAAAAATATAATTTATTAAAATTAACTGTAGAAGTAATAAAAATGTAATTATGCCTACTACCTATAGCCATTAAAAAATAGAATCAGTATTTTAAAATCTACCACTGATTATTGTTTAATTTTTCATATAGCTTGATTTCAGAAAAAGAAGAAATGCCAGATCATGCTTGTGTATTTCCAGTCAGTGATAATTCCATTTTTCATAGCAAATGAATAAATTGGCATTCTAAATTTAAAACAATACCTAAGAGCCATGGTAGAACCTAAGCACTGTAATTGAATTCATACTAAGTCTCACAGGTGATCTTGGTTCCCTTAGAGTTTTTAAGTCTTAGGTCCTTTGTTTAGAAGATTTCCTTAGCATGGAAAAAAAACAGAACAGAAGATATTCTTTGAAAAATTTTCCTTATAATGATGTACAATTTAAAAACTAAAGGAAATTAAGCTGAACAAATATCTAAATAAAATTAAAATGAATAAGAAGATATCAAGACTTAAACTTGAGCCAGGCGCAGTGGCTTACATCTGTAATCTCAGCACTTAGGGAGGCCAAGGTGGAGGATCACTTGAGACCAGGAATTTAAGACCATCCTGGACAATACAGCAAGACCCCGTCTCTACAAAAATGAAAAAATAAAATAAATTTTTAAGAAACAGACTTAAACCTGATTAATTTATGTTTAAGTGTCCTTAATAGAATTTGGAAATTTGTGAATTTTTAAATAGAATGATGCATAGAAGGAACAATATCAAAACTTTTAAACTGAATTTCCCATGAAGCTTATTCAACAAAATCTCAATTATAGCTGAAGATTCAAGTTAATATACATAAAGGAGAATGATTCTTAAACTTGACCAGATGAAAAAAACTGATTCCATGTGTGATTTAGAAATAACTAGCAAATTTATTAATTGTGTGCTAAGTTAACCGTATGAAATTGCTGATATTTTACCATTTTAACCTACAAATAGTGACAACTCTATATGGTTCAACCTAATAGAATCAGAATTACAAGCATATGTGTCTATTAAAGGTGGAGGGAAAAAGGTGTCCAGACAAAGTATGCTTCACTATTTCTTAGTTGTTAAGTTAAAATTTACTTACTATTTGCTGTCTTTTATTCTGTTTTAATACTCCCTGAAGACAAGCGAGAATGGGCACAAATGTTTTATAGAAACATAGTGGGAGAAGTACTTAAAATTGAGAAAATTCTATCTATTATAATTTGTTTTGAATAGCTAGACAAGATCACCATTATTCCAGTGCGGCGTCAGTGTAAGCCCTCAGCTGCAGAACACTAGTGTTGGTCAGAAGTATAGTTTAGGTTGGTGCCAAAACTAGAGAACATACAATCAAATAACTTATATTTAATATAAATGTATTAATCTGAAATAAAAGAAATGTCAATATTTAAGCCTGGTTTTATGGAAGTAGATGAATTGAAGTTGGTGTTGAAAATCACCTAAGATTTGGCAAATAGGTGAAAACCATTAGTAAAGACAGACACGGTGATGAATGTAGCCAGTTTGAGATCAGAGATCATCGGACTGAGGCAGTTAGTTGTTGGGAACTGTTAGCAGAAAACAGTGACTATGCAAGGCAGGGCCAGGCAAGTTTTTTTCAATGCCTGCCTCTCTATCTAAAGTTCTCTAGGAAGGTAGTTCCATTGAGAAAGTAATGTTTTAGGGAGGTTAATCTGGTAATGGTGAGCAGGATGACTGAAGCAGAGAGAGGCAGGAGTCAGTGAGATCTGTTAGGAGGTTCCTGCCATAATCTGCATGAGAAGATAGAAAGCTCTAGATTAGAATGATAGATGGCAGTAGAAATAACAGTGACAAATTGAAGCTGACAGACTTTTTGAAGAGAGATGTGGCAGTGTTTGGTGGCTTAAGGGGAGCAAATCGCCATCATAGGCTCCTTCCTTTTTTATTACCTTTACTAATAAGTGATGTTAAATGTGATGAACAATTTTGTTTTTATACAGTATTATGTGCATATTTAATTCTCAGTAAATGATTAAGTTTTTATCTTTATATTAGAGATCTATGTTTTATCTTTGTAATATCTTCTCTTAATATCTGAGAATAAAACCCAAACTAGCCTTAAAAGGCCCTGGCATAATCAAGGACTAAATCTGTTTTTAAATTTTCACTGAATACTGAAATCATGATATGCATAAATCTAAGTTTATATCCTTAATTATATATGAAGCATATTAACAGTGAGAATATATTATTAAATCAGTTATTTAGAAAAAATTTAGATAAAGGTCATAAAGCTATCTGTAGATTAGAGAGATATTATCTCCCACAGTTGATGGTAAAATATAACTCAACCAAACTGAAGCTCTGAGGTTAAGAAAATCTTATAAATAACTAGATTGAAATGTTCAAAATAGTCGTTTTATGCTGAACAATGCTTTGTTAGTTATTTAGAGATTGTTATTTGTAAAACCTAAAATCTTAATGCTTTTTATCTGTGTTTGTCTGGTACTAATAGAATTTGTCTGAGAAGTTACCTCCTAAATTATCACTTAGACATATCGCAGATTAGTATTGAAGGGCATGTTATTTTTTGGAGGGCTTTTGCCATTTTTTTATTCAGGGAATCAGTAGTAGATATTCTTTGTAGCTTGTTTCCTGTTTTGTTCAAATTTTTTCATCATTAAACTTTGTCATTAAGTAACCTTTCTCTCTCTTTACCCCATTGCCTCACCTCTGTATTTCTTGGCTAGAATATTCTTACCAGCACTAGCGCTCCAGGATTGAGTTTTCCTTGATGGGTTTCATTCTCAGTAAATCCCTCAAGACTATGACTTAATTCTCCTTAAAATATGAAGAATCACGTACATATTATTAAAGTTCTTTGAGTTATTTTTAGGAAGAATAAAATTGTACTCTCCGTGATTACTCATTTTTTTCTCTATCACAACCCTTTATACAAAACACATGGAGAACAGAGTGACATGCATGGTGATTAAAAACAGTCTCCAAATCCAGACTGCATAGGTTCTAATCCTGACTCTGCCCTTCTTACCAGCTGTGCAAATATAAGCAGAGTAATAGAATATCTCCTGTTTCCTTATCTGTAAAATGGGGTAGATAATTCCAAAGGATTGTTGTGAGGATTAAAAAAATAACTCTCATAAAACGCTTAACATGTAATAAGGCATAATAAATGATGATTTGATGTTACAGTTATCATTGGTTCTTTATTATCATTATTAAGATACCTGGTTGTTATTGCTAAGAACCAGAGATATATTTTCTATCCGAAACTTAAATACCACATAAACATCCCTGAGCTATATTCTTAGCCTTTACAGTTGACAATGTTTGCACTAAAACTGTTTTCTACCATCTATAGAATACTTGTGGGTGGTATTCAGATTCTTTAACCAGGGAGAAATTTGTTTTCCTGTTATGTTAAAAAGTAGAAATATTAAAAATAATAATGATTAATAAATCTATTGAAGCCAGGAAAGGGTAGGGAGACTGATGGCTTTACTTTCTGAGAATTCACCATGTTTTTGTACTTAGCACCAATTCTTAGGTATTGGAGTGTCTAAGGCATGCAAACTTGAAAAGACTACTTGTTTGAGTGAAGTACTGCAGTCTGAGTGATATAAATTGGATGAATTAAAGTGACTCTGGGGATTTGTATTTCAGAACAGCTGAATGCTGGTGCCTGTCAGTGCATTGGCTTTAAAGCACTAAAAGTGGGATACAGCAGAAAATGTCCTACTGAAATGTTGAATGAAGTCTATAAAACACCTAGGTGCTATATGGTTTTAGCAACTGTATAAATGCAGTATGCGATTTTCTTCTCTTTGCTCTTGTCACTTTCCTTGATAACATTGTCCTCTAATTCCATCGTTAAGCTCTCAGTACTTTTAGGAGTCCTCCAGCAAAAAGTATGAAACTTCATGTTCATGAAAGCCTTTTTTCTTTCACATTTTGCCATTTGGTTTTAAAGCCCCTCTTAACTGAAGAGGTACAAACCCATTTCCTACTACTATCTTATCCTTTCTATTCTGTTTCTTAAAATGTCTTATGTGCCTCCCATAGAAGAATCATCCTTCTAATTCAAAATTCACAAAAGGGAGAGATAAGGTATTTGCTTATCTCATTCATTAATAACCTGTGCCACTGACATATTGCATCCTATTTAATGTTGTCATCATTTACACAATATAAGAAAAAATAGATTAAAGTAAACTCATTCACAGCAACACCATGTACGCCAAAATTTCAGTGACTTGAATTGGTACCCAAAATAGTTTGATGTGTATTCAATTTTGTATCATGCTTTGTTGAAATATTATTGGTTTTAAAAAAGGCTTTTGAAGTGAACTGAAGAATTCCTCTTTTGAGAGTAACATTAGAAATTTGTTTCCTAAATAGAATATCAAAAATATTAAAAGGGCTCATGAATAAATATAATTGACCGTATTCGCAGTTATTCCCATTTTATAATTCTGTACACAGAATTACTAGGAATTGGCTTGGGTTGCCATTAATGCGAAGTGCTTAGATACATTCTATATGCCACAGCGACTGCATCTGTGAACATGGAATGCTTTTCTGGTCTACCACAACTTGAGAATTTTGCTGTGATATTTTGGTTCCTTAGGTAATTGTCCACCAAATTAAAACTTTATAAATATCTTTCCACATTTTATTCACCTTTCCTGCTCAATTTTCAGAACTTACTTTCACAATGGTTAGGTTATTGGTTATTCCCTTTTAAATTTTGCCCCTTCCCTCTAAAGAGGGAATAATTGTTACTACCTAAGAGGCTGCAGAAAGGATTAAGATAGATATTAGATCCAGTGCTTAGCACATAACTCTCATTATTAGCTAAAATTATAATACAAATATTTTTCCCTAGGAAAATTATTCAAAAAGAGGTGCTTAAATAGCTTTTATAGTACATCTCTCTCTTTTCTAAGTATTTTAAAATCATTTTTCTACCTGTTTTTTAAACTATGGTAACTAATTCTAAAAATGGCAGATACTATCAGAATTTTATGTTAAGTATATGCATATATGACATGATATATGAATTTTTATTAAGTAAGGTTGAACAAAAAGTAAATATGATTGATGCCTATGGATATTTGGCCATACAGTAGTGACATGTAGCAGATACCTTTCTCATTTAAGATATTTTCTGAGGCTTTGGAACCTAACCCTTAGTTAATATGATTAACATTTCACTTTTTCTCTCTTCCCAAGCATAATTATATTCCAGATTTATTCTGAATCACATTCATTATTCAAAATCCTAAAAAGAAAATAATTAAGAAATACCAGTAAGTGTCTGTCTATAGGGTTCCTATGTGATTGGTACCTTTTGGTGAAGTATATTTGACCACATCATTTTTCATTTCCAAGTTAAAAGCTAAAGTTTTTACCTATGCTCAGATAATATAGGCTACATATCAGGCTGTGTATTAGACCTCATTACCTGAGCATACCTGTCCCAATTCCCCTCAGGCTTTATTTCCTACTACTAGTTCCCGCTCACTAGCCCTAGAAGCTTTGTACTCGCCTTTGTACTAGTCGCCTTGCCTGATACAGCTGCAGGGCTGACTTGCTCATCTCCTTAAGTACTAGCTCGCACCTCACCTTTGCAATGCAACTACCTATTTAAAACTACTGTAACCTCTTCATTTCCCAGTCTACTTTTTATTTCCCCTGAAACACTTATCACCTTCTAACATACAATGTTGTATATTGTTTGCCTCCCTTAACTTCATATAAGTTCACAAAGGCAGAGACATCACTCTGTTTACTCAAGTCTCCTTGATCAGAGCACATAGTAGACACTCAGTAAATACTCATCGAATTGATGAATGAATTCTTATGTAATAAGTATACACACATTCATAGGTACACACTGCATAAAACTGGTAATTTAAGCTTGCTACAAAATGTAATTTTGTAAGCAGTCACTGGACTTAACAGAATTTCAAAAGTCTTTACTAAATTCCTATAGCTAAGTGTCTAGTACTTGGGGAGGCGTAAGGATGGTGGTAGGGGAGAAGTCAGAAGAGGGAAGGTGTATTGGTGGTCGTGGGTATGTAAGAATTACAATACTGCCCTGCCCTCAAATAGCTAGTCTCAAGACTACCTAACAGTCTTTATGAAAATGTGGCACATATATGTTAAATTTTGGAGAAAAATGCCAGAAATTATATGTCTAAGTACAAAAGGAACAGTAAGTCATTGTGTAAGTCAGAAAGAGCGATGACACTGGTGAGCTGGAGTATTTGGGTTCAGTTTCCTTTTTT
>VBSM01000662.1:13978701-13990284 GCA_008086735.1 Cheirogaleus medius
GGGATCTCACTCTTGCTCAGGCTGGTCTTGAACTCCTGAGCTCAAGCAATCCTCTCACCTGGGCCTCCCCGAGTGCTGGGATTATTGGCATGAGCCACTGCGCCTGGCCAAGATGGAATATTTGAAAAGCCTAAAGGAAGAAAATAATAATTTAGAATTCGCTGTCTCCCAGAAACCTGCTTCTTAGGGTTCTCCCAAATACATGATTATTTCCTTTTTCTTTTAAGAGATCCAGGAATTTTTTCACGTTTGCTCCCTCATAAGTGAAATAAAGTCCATGAATACACTATTAGGTTATAAGGCAGAGGTTGACTTCTGTTTGTTGAACAGGCACATCCTCCAACAAAAATATCTTTGCCTCTATAATTATCAAATTGTCAATTATTTTGCCACACTTCCCAAAGAAAGCACATTGACACAGAGGAAAATATGTATGTTTGAGGAAATGACATTATAATACTAGCATACTTTAGATTTAAAGAGCCTCTTTCTTCCAAAAAGCTAATTTTGCATCAAAGCATATAAACTCATTGATCTTGTTTTTATCTATTTGGTCTGGATAACCCAGTTTATTAAATGATAAAGACCAAGGTAGGGAAGGTGAAATGGTTTACACAGAATCATACAGATAGTTGGTAGAGCTGCCAAGAAAAACATCCAGATGTTCTCTTTGTTCAACACACCATGCTGTGTGGAGCTATGTCGGAGGTCTCTCTCTTCATTGTAAGTCATCACCTCATCTCAGGTCATATCTAATAGCAAAGAAAATGAAAAGATAAATTTAAAACTTAATGAGGCTTTTCACAACTTTTTTTGCCTTTCAATCTGAAGATGAAAAATAGTATTTTTAGAGGATGAGAAAGTGAATGAAGCAGTTTCAGGCCCTTATCTACTGAAACAATATTGTACATCTCTTGTCTCAGTCTTAGAGAGTGAGCGTATTTTAAAATGACTGTAATTGAAGATTGTGACTGTGAGAGGAACATTAATTTTACAACAGGTGAAAATAATGCAATAGTGTGTAGCATAAGTGGGGGTAGAGGATGCGGCTGTCTAATTTTGGCCTACTGGAACTAGTATAGATTTTCCTTCAAACTCAGCATAAATGTAGCTCTAAGAGCATAATAGCAGCTTTCCTTGCTGCTTGGAGATTTAAAGTTAAAGGCAGCTAGACCAGTTTGATATGTAGGTCTGCAAGTGACTAATCTGGCAGGTTGTTCCTTCTGCTCTTACCAATGCTGCTACCTTGTTTCTAAGTGGACATTCTGGGGGTATATATTTTTCTCTGTGCTTCAAAATAGTTATGAATCTTCTGGGAACTAAAGAACCTGGATATTTCAAAGGCCTGTTATACATCAGCAGATACACTGTATTGTTGTGGGATTTGAGAAAGCAACATAGTGTAAACTTCTTTTTTTTATTAATTGATTAGCTTACCTCGTTTTCTTTCTTTCCCCTCTGTAGTAGAAATTGTTCAAACTTCAAGAATAATTTAATTTCTTCTTTCTGGACCCAGTAATTTCCTGCAAGATACATCAGAGTTGTGGGGTTCTGGTTTTTTTTCATGATACAGAAAGTGAATCTTTCAAAAGACAGATAAAAGTACAACAAATACTGTAGTTACTGGAGTTTAAAATGTGGTTGCTCATTTTAGCCAATGTAATTTCAAATAGTTAAAAGCATTGAAATAAATTTATTTAATGAGTTCATATGCCTAAAAATTAAAATTGGATATTTGGAAGAAAGTGAGGAAATGAGATCCAGTTTTTTTCCTTAGAACACTGCAAATTAAGGAAACTGTTTACTAGCTTATTTTATCCCAGCTAATGAAACTTATTTTCTCCAAATTTGGCTTTTCTGTCAAATATTCAGAGACAAAAATATACTATATTGTAATATTCAATCTCCTGTATCTTCTAATTTGATATAAGAAGTTACCTTTATAGGTTACTTAACAGAGTCAAGATGAGATTTTCTTCTTCACCAGTCCTTCTCCCCACCTGGCTTGTTCCCCCTGCCCAATATAGAATCCCCTAACTTGGAATCTCTCTGCAAAGTCATATTCCTGAAGTCTGCAGGTTTTGCTGTTCAGTATGCTCCAACAAGCTGATTTGCTTAAATTCAGTGCTTTGTGCCATTCCCATGAATCTGAGCTAATTATACTCCCATTTTTCAGAGATGTGCGTTAGAAGTCATGTGTGCCTAATTCTGAAAATGGCTTTTACATTAAGGCTCATTTAACCACTGATGGTAAGAGCGAAGTTGAGAGACTTCGTTATTCGTGATACTTTTACAATACAGTAATAGCATGGAACTCTCTTGTACTGCAGGCATATAAGATGCTATGTTGTCAACCTCTCACTTATTAGGAATGTTGCAATTTGGCTTACGTTTTACTGGTCAAAATGTCAGAGATGATATGTTTAGTCATGGAAAAGAAAATCAGTGTCCAGCATGCAAAGACAGTAATAGGATAAGCACTTCCCATTGCATTTTCATAGGAGGATTGATTTGTGTGCATTACTGGTCTGTGTAAAATGGTGTCCTTTTAGCATTAGCTGGATATAAATTTCAGGAAATGTTTTTTCTTGCTGCAGATTAGTGGAATACAGTGAAATTTTTCTGTAACTGAGGGGAGGCAGTGGTTGGGTGTCTGTTAATAGCCTGAAAGTAACTAATGAGGATGTGCAGTTGAAACGATTGATTGAATAGCTGCAGTCCTGTGTGTTTCTTTCTCGCTTGCTCTCTCTGCAAGCTGTAGAGAGGGAGGAGGAAGAGCAAGACACAGGGAGGGAGCAAGAGAAAAAACGCTTTCTCTTAAGTGGAAGTAGCACGGATCCCAGGGGCCAGGAGGCCAGAAATGGAAGTTTACACTGCATCTGTCTTTTAAAGGGAGAACAGCAGGAATCAAAATGTCAGTCTCCGGAGTCACGATTTACTCCTTATTTTCTAAGATCTGGAAGATAACACAGAATACTTTTTTTAGGATGTGTTTTTTTTTTCCTTGTCCATGTTGAGATTCTCTAATGTTATCTGAGAAGCTGGATACCTATATGTCTGTCAGTTGAAGTGGCGATGGGAAGCAGTTGTGACAAAGGTATAACATGTGTATATATCTATCATCTGTGTGTGAGTGTGTATGTGCATATGTGTGTGTGTGTGTATATTACTCTATGAAAATATCTTTAAATGTAGCCTTAATACACTATATAGTAATTAAATAGGAGAATTTCACATCATCTGCAAAATCCTAAACTTGTTAGGTCAGTTTAAACAGATTTAGGATTCCAGAGTAAGATCTTAGTAAGGTCATATTGCCAGACAAGGAGAAGCTGATCTATTTTTGTATCTGCATAGGCATATATGTTGTTTTATTCTGGCAGCAGCTTTCAGTCTTCTCATGGCCCTTTCGTTGCAGTCTAGTGAATCATCTTATCTGCACAGAACCGAACTTTGACCTTTGTGCAAACACCATCGAATCATGTGCAACACTAGACAATATTTTGTTCACAAGAATATTAGAAATTTTATTTCATTCTGTTAACTCCTACATTGCTGACAAATAAAGAAGTAGATTGATATAGTGTGAAATACAAATATTAAATGAACTTAAAGATTTTTTATCATAGCTCAGAGGAAATTATTTTTTATATATGCATGGATAAAGATATAAGCTGTAACACTGAAACAGATTCTTAACTGTAAACAAGTCTCTCTAGTGTCTTGATAGTTCAAACACCACAAAGATAGACAGAGTATGTAGAGATAAGATATAATACACCTTTAAAGCAAACTGACTTTTTATGAAAAACCACTAATTTTACAGTTTAGTGAAAGATCCTAAATGTTAGGTTCTTAATGTTTCAACTTTCCTCCTCTTTTCCAGAGGTGCCAGCAGAAAGATCCCCTCGCAGACGAAGTATCTCAGGGACCAGTGCATCAGAGAAACCCAACTCCATGGACACTGCAAATACCTCACCCTTCAAAGTACCAGTAAGTGTTTCTCTTCTCTATGAGAATATTTTACTTTTCTCCTTTCTTCTTAGAGTTAGAGATAGTCTTGAAGAAATCTAGATATTTTTCTCCTCAAGAATTTCTTATGATACTGAGGTTCAAGGACAGAGTTATCAACATATAGATTAACTGTGGTTAATGTCTTCTACTTTCAGTATAAGGTTAATTAGGTTTTAGGAAATATTATTTTTACTTATGGGATATTTACAAAATACATAACTAAATACATTAAGTTCAAATTCCTCTGAACTATAGAATGTAAATTGTTGCGGATGTCCTTTTATCAAGTTACTAACTAAAACCTATCAAAATTCTGTAAAGATGCTGGTGGGAGTTTTTTTGTTTTGTTTTGTTGTGTTTTAGGGATGGGAATATGATTTTTTTTATTTTTCAGAGCTGGAGCATAAGCAGAAAGTGATGAGACTCACAAAGTGGCAGAGCAGATTCACAGAGAATTAGACAATTGTGAATTCTAATCCCGAGGCTTGGTCTGTGCTTTGTTTAAACCATCTTTTAGATGAGCATCTAAGTGCTTAAGAAATACCCTGAAAAAAGGTAACTCCTAAAACCGAGCAGGCAATATTGAGAATCAGTATTAAACACAAAAGAACGCTGAGATGGAAGGGCCATGTGTGATCAAGTCAGCTGACTACCAGTTGCAGGCCTAGATTGGACCTTTTTCATATAACTCTAAGTAACCCAGATTTTAAATCATCTCCTTTCTTTGTTTATTGGGTAAGAAACATACTTACTTCTTAATCATATCATTTTATTAAAATTTATTGTTTTTATAATTAAAAATAATTGCTTCATGAGGTTGGTCATTATTTAAGGTACAATGAAAATCAGTATGACGTAGAAATAGACTTTTGTATTTTAAAAAAAAAAGGTTTTTTCTCTTAATTCAGCCAAGTTAATATGTTATATTATGTCTTTCTTTATTCTAAAAGGTTTTTTTAAGTTGGGATGACCTCTTAAGTAGAACCAATTTTTTGAGATATATAAACTGACATTCATGTGTAAGGTAATCAAAACTGGTTTCTCCTTGTTGTATCTCAGGGCTTTAAGGAGTTTGTGTATATCTGTTACTGTGACACCTTTTAAATTTTTACAAATTTTCTCATTAGATCACAAGCATATTCTAACCAAGTATAACAGGAGTTTTAAAATATCAGATTTAATGCCTTTTACTAAATTTCTTTGTTCCATAGACATAGCTACCTATTTTTTATTTTATTTTTTTCATGAATGAAAAAAAGCATTTTTTCTTGTTTTCCTGATGGTGCAGGGACCAATAGGTTAAACTGACTAACCACATAGAAAGTTCCGTGAAGGATTGAATTTGAATTTGAAGTTTTTACATAATTATGCTGGAACTAAATGGTGAATTCTTTTTTTTTTTTTAAGTTAATAACTGAAGAAGAATATCTCTCTGCAATAGGGTAACATCGAAGTACATCCTATATTGAGATGAAATTCATGGCCAGGCTTTTAAATTTTGAATTAATTAAGAACCATGATTTTCATTTGTATTTAAAAAATAAGTTGATGACAACTTTAGGATTTATCTTAATAATACGACTAATTATTCTTGAGTAAAAGTTATAAAGCAATGATGGATATACATGAAAGCTAGCACTGCTTACAAACCAGTTAGTACTCAATTGTTAGTCTTCTAACAGTCTCAGCCACCTCATGGATTTAGAAATAATGAGGGAAGGGCCTTTCATTAGCAAATTGCAGTCACAAAGCTCATACACTTAGCTCTCTAGGAGAATTTAACCATTCATAGGCCCTCACCTAGACAGTTTTCTGAAAAATAACCAGCAGAACACACTGATACAACAAAAAAAAGTCAGTGAGTAGAGGGAGGAGGCAGAGAAAATGAGTAGAAGAGAATCATAAAAACAATCTGAATCCACCTTAAATAAAGGCAAACACTTTTCCTTTAGTACTAGCCCTTAAGGGTACCATTGTATTCCAGGATGGTACATAGCACAGAAATTGACATGGATAATAATAATCTTAAATTATCAAGAAAGAGTGAGAGTATATTTGTTGTACAATTTTTTAAAAGTGGAACTGTGTAATAGTATGTGCTATATATCCATTAAGAATGTTTAAAATCTTGAAGATATGTGATGTTTATAAAACTTGTTATCCAGAAAAGTCTGGTTTGTGAAATACCTCATTCCTTGATCATGCTAGTAATTGATCACGATAATAATTTATATATTTTTAAGAGAAACCAAAATATGTTGGCTAAAAGAGGCACTACAGTACTTGCATGGCTCTGTAGTACATTGTATCTTTTAAATTCCCATGTAATACCAATAGCTAAGGTGACTGAGAACACTTAAATATATTGCTGATTAGAAGAAGGTCTAGTTAGTTTTCAGGTCAACTCAAAATATTTTATAATTAATATCACAATGGACTCTGAATATGGAGCAGTATAAAATCAGCCAAACTTTGAGATATTTATTTACACACTATCTCAAGGAAGATTGTTTCCATGTTAACTTTATAAAGAGACAGAAGCAATATTTTAGCACAGGTACTAGTGGTTCTAAGATTCAGTTATCATATCTGTGATAAGCTATAGGCTCACCATTCATCAAGTAGACCACCAAAAACCTAGTAGTGGACTCTTAAATGGGGCCTTATACTTTCCAGCTTCATTTCAGACTTAACTGCAAGCAGATAAGATAGATTTTAGCAAGTCCTGACTAAAATTATTTACAATGGCATGCTTATTGAATGCTTACTTTGGGCAGTGTATACTGGTGATTCATTCACCAATTAATTTATACCTTCTTGGTGTTCTATGCATGGTACTGGGGAAACAGAAATGAACTACAAAAGAATTTTTCACTCCCAGAGAGCCTATAGTCTAGCAGCAAGAGAGAGAAAAATGACCAGATTCATGAAGAGGTAGGTAAGCAGGGTGACACAAGTTATTAACAATCCAATGTGTAAGCTAAGGCTTTGACAAGGAGCAATATTTGAGCTGAGTTTCCAAGGCTGAGAGAATGTAATTGACAGGGTAAGAAGCTGGGGGAATAGCATTTGGGAAAGACAGACTTCATGGGATGACTGATGCTTCCAGGGAATATAGAAGGGATTCAGTGAAGCAGGAATCAGAAAGTATGTGGGTAAAAATGGCAAGCAAGAAGGCTGGGAAGGTGGGTTGAAGCAAGACTCTGAGTGGGTTTGTTTGTCGAGCTTAACTAAATTATGCTGGCTGCTAAAGCCTTGGAGATGTGTTTATTGGAATGTATGTCTTTGGCTCAAAAGCTAACAAAGTTGTATAAGTACTGTGAAGTATTCGTAAATTTCTTGACACTTCCCCTACCTGACTCCTTTTTCTTCTTGCTGTCACAACTCAGGGCGATAGGTAAAGGGCTGTCATTCAATAGAAGGCCAGGCCAGCATTCACCCCTGGCCCTTCAGCTGACACTACTGATTTTTCAAGAGTAGTAGTTAGCCCCAGGGAGACCCAGGAGAAGCCAGTGGATAAGGGTTGCTCATATCCTGCTGGGTGGTGCCAGATAAAGCAGAAAGAAGAATATCTATAGCAGTGAGCTCAAAGCAGGGAAGCCCAAAATCTTTGTATGTCTTCCTCATTCACAACATTTATACTTTTAAAAACTTAGAATAGATGACTGATACAGCAAGGTGTTAATGTTGAAAGAAATAAGAAATGAGAGAAGAGGGGATTTATATGGGTATTGAACCTATAGGTTAAGGTAATGTCTTACATTTTAGGAATGTTTAAATGTATTTGTACTTTTATCTAATCATCAGCCATAGAAAAAGCGATGATCTGCAGAACAATGTGTTCTTCCTTCACTCTCATTCCCTGTTTCTCCTCACATACCTTAATTCCAATTGCAGTTTTTGTTGTAGGTCTCTGTCCCTCATTAGACAATGAATACCTGTTCTAATCATCTTTGTAACTACCCCATTGTCTAGCACAGTACCTTGCAGGTAGCATTCAACAAATAATTATTGAATGGATAAGATATGCATGAATTATCAAAGGACTTGAATTGAATGAGTTTATCTCACATTTATTCTCTTGTTATTACTGATAATGTCTCTACTTAAATGGAATACTAAATAGTTAATAACATTTAATAAACATTTATTAAGAGATTATTTGGAATAATTGAGTATACCTGTGCAGAATAGTGAGGTTTGTTTCCCTTAACAAAGAGAGATTTTAATTAATATTTAGAATTCAGAGCTATTTATGTATATAGTGTATACTGTGTCTACTTATTAGAAACTGAAACTAGATAGCTTTATTTATTTATTTTTATTTATTTATTTAGAGACAGAGTCTTGCTTTGTTGTCCAGGATAGAGTGCAGTGGCATCATTATAGCATCATAGCTCACTGCAACCTCACACTCCTGGGCTCAAGTGATCCTCCTTTCTTAGTTTCCCAAGTAGGTGGAACAACAGGTGCACAACAGGTGCCAGCTAATTTTTTCTGTTTTTTGTAGAGATAGGGCCTTGTTCTTGTTCAAGCTGGTCTCAAACTCCTGAGCTCAAGCAATCTTCCCATCATGGCCTCCCAAAGTGTTAGGATTATAGGCCTGAGGCACTGTGCTCAGCCAGATAGAATAGTTTATTTAAGGGTTTGTTTCTATGGCTATTTATTTGAACCCTTCAGGTGTTATACATATGTGTAAGTTCATAATGTTTTTGCAGATCTGAGTTCTGACTATTAGATGCTTCAAAAACAATTCTAGTCATTTGAAGTTTTTGCCTCTTACAAGATCACGTTTTTTGTTTTTTCTTTAAAATCCTGCCAGATTTTTTACCTTTGTACATTTGTGTTTTCCTTTAAACAAAACATCTATTGTATATTTTATAAATTGCTAAAACCATATTTAAATGATATTACAGAGGTGATGAGGAATAACTGAATAAACTAATGAAAAATTAGCCAGGTATATTTAATTCAGAAAAGGAAAATGTTAACATCTTGTAATCTTATATATTTGTTTCACACTGCCTGAGTTTTTGTAACAGGCTTCTTTCTTTATACTCTATTTATAAAGTGACTGTTAATTGATATTTATGATTTTTGTTTCACTTCTGTATGATAGCATCAATTTGGCTTTGGCTAAGAGAGAGCTGCTTGTGTTCTGGGCCAGGTGCTCAGCTTAGTGTTCTCATTTCCATAACACAATGGTCTGAGTTGGCCTTTCATGTGAGTATAACACAATGCATTGCAGCTGCTTCATTTGTGTTAGCTTTGAGCTTGGCTCTGAAAGAATTCAGGCATTAAAAAATATGCCAAGAAAACCAGAAAGCATAGTTGAACTAAGGTAGTAGCTGAATATTCCTGTGTAACCTTCCTTGTGCTGTTGTCACTGTGATACCTAAGCATTACCAGTCAAATAAATATAGTAGATACAAAAGACTGTCAAAAGACCAAGCCTTCATATAGTTTTTAGAAGAAAGTAAGGCTCCAGGCTCTGGAAAATAAAACGTAGACTAAGTTAAAGTTCCATGTAAAAAGAAATGTTATATCTTAAGTAGCAAGATAATCAGACTTAGTTGGTATCGGTCTGTTTTGAATAGAATCTTCTGTAACATCCTATATAAGTGTTTTTCCAAGTTAAACAAAGAGAAAGCTTCATGCCCACTTAAAGACCAAAAGTGTTCATTGTCCAAACTAGTGGTTTTCAACTATAGCTATACATAAAAATCACCTAAGGAACTTAAAAAAATATGCCAATCTTAGACTCCGCCTCAAACCAGTTAAATCAGAATCTCTGGGCTAGAACCCAGTATTCTGTATTTTTTAAAAGATTCTTGGATGAGTCTAATATGCAACCAGGGTTGAGGACCATTTGTCTAAATGATTGGTAAAATATTAGGAACTCATTTTAGTCAATGTCTTACCTATGAACATCAGCACTTTCTTTTGTACCTTCAAGTCCAACATAAACTAGCAAGCAGTATTTTCTTAGGGGCTTGTTGTTATATACAAATTGCTGCATTTTATATTAGTTGTACTTCTATATGTTTGCCATGGTCAGTTCAGACAACCAGTTTATATTTACAAAATACTTGCTTTACTGTGGCACAGTAACTTCTGACCAGCCTAAGAATCTCAGATGTAGGGGTAAAATAATGAAATTGAATTCATAGCATCCAAACTGCAATACTATTCCAATTTTTGTATTCTCATTGCTCTCATATTTCAGGACACATAATGTTATTTCCCCTGATGCTTAAAGACTCCATATCCATCTTTTTTCCTTCTCTTCTCTGACCATCTGCATGAGGTTAAAATCCATAATAGGAACACCCTGCAGTGATACCTCTTTTAATAAAGAGCGTATTTATATTCATATGTGTATGAATATATAATATATGAATGTATATCCATGTTATATGTCTATCAGGGTATTATTACCAGAGGTAAAAATAATATAATAAACATAGAGATGTCAAAAAAGAAAAATGGTCTGAAGATATTAACTATACCTTTAAATCATTTTGTAATCAGAATGTGTATAATTTTAAAATCTTTTAATGTTAAATAACCTTGGACACATAAAATTTAGAACTAAGACTCTTAGAGCAAAGAAAAAAGAAATATGGTTAGATACAGCCCCTTAAGGGGACAGCACAGGAATTGTCAAATACCTGGAGGAAAAGAGGGAGCAGGCTTGGCGGGAAATGTTGTCAAGACTCTACACTTCAAAGAATCAAAGGATGACAGAAACCTTCCTTAGTCTTTGGTAACTCCAAAGTTAATTCTTTCTAGGACGAAATAGGCTTATAGCAGCACCAACTACTGGAGATTCCAACTTATCCTACCCAGGGGAAGAGAGCTGTTTGAGAGAGTAGATGGGATATACGCACTTACAGCCATTCTTTTAGATAAAAGTCCCTCTCCTTTCAAAGCAAAGATATTTCTCCTTAGCCTTAATGGGAGAGGGAGGCATAAAACCTTCATTTCATAATTAGAGATAAATGTTTTGAAGGACTAGTGCCTGCTTAAGAGGAAATGTATAATCAGTCACTAAGTATAACTGGTATGTGTAACTGTTATCAGACATATAGAAAAAAGTTGCCAACTTCTTGATTTTGCTAGGGTTAGCTATGCAAAAGATATTTTGCCCTTCTCAGGTGTACTTACACTCAGCAAAGTACGAGCATTGCTGGTAAACAATAATACCCCTAAGGTATCTTCCAACCATAAGGCCCTTTAATTCTCTAACCAATACTAGTACCATTACATTGGACTTTTAAATGCTTGTTTTATATTAAATTTATATTAAATGTTTGTTTTATATTACACATCTAATTTCATTTTAAAGAAACTTCATACCAAGGGGATTATTTGACTAAAATATCACTATAAATTTTTTTGTCAGACTATTTGGGTAGCTGGTAAAAGAAAAGGCTCCAAAGGCCGGGCGTGGTGGCTCTTGCCTCTAATCCTAGCACTCCTGGAGGCCAAAGGCGGAGGACCGCTTGAGGTCAGGCGTTCCAGACCAGCCTGAGCAAGAGTGAGACTCTGTCTCTGCAAAAAATAGAA
>VBSM01000662.1:13990384-14016420 GCA_008086735.1 Cheirogaleus medius
GGGTGTCTTCTTGAGGAAAGATAAATATAAGACCCTGTCTTATTTTCGGGGAAATACGGTACTTGGGAGGCTGAGGCAGGAGGCTCACTTGAGCCCAGGAGTTTGAGGTTGCTGTGAGCTAAGGGATGCCACGGCACTCGAGCCCAGGCAACAGAGCAAGACTCAGTCTCAGAGAAAAAAAAGAGAGAGTGAATAATAAGAAGAAAAAACAAAAAAGAAAAGGCTCCAAAAGGATTTGACTAGACATCTCCCTAAAGAAGTTACACAAATGGCTAATATGCGCATGAAAAAATGCACACCATTAAGCACTAGGGAAATACAAATCAAGCCACAATAGATACCACTTGATACAAACTAGGATGGCTATAACCAAAAAGAGGGACAATAATAAGTGTTGAGGATGTGGAGAAATTGAGACCCTCATACATTGCTGGTGGGAACGTAAAACGGTGCAGCCACTTTGAAAAACAGTTTGAGAGTTCCTCAGAAATTAAACATACAGTTACCATATGACCTATAAATTCTACTTCTAGGTATATACACAAGAAAAAATATATATATATACACACACAAGATGTACATGAATGTTCATAGCACCATTATGTATAATAGCCCAAAATAGACACAACCCAAATGTCCATTGGCTGAATAGATATACAAAATGTGGTCTGTTCATACAATGGCAAATTATTCGGCCATAAGAAGAAATTAAGTACGGATACATGCCACAACATGGACAAACCTTGAAAATATTGTGTTAAATGAAAGAAGCCATACATGAAAGGCCGCATATTATATGATTCCCTTTACATAAAATGGTCAGGTAAATCTATAGAGACAGATCAGTGGTTGTCATGAGCTAGAGGAGGACAAAATGGAAAATGACTGCTAATGGGTGTTGGGTTTCTTTTTGGGTTAATGAAAATGTTATGGAATTAGACTGTAGTGATGGTTGTACAACTTTTTGAATATACAAAAACCACTGAATTGTATACTTTAAAAGGGCGAATTTTATACTTCAGGAATTATATCTCAATAAAGCTATTTTAAAAACTAAGATACTAAGTTTAGAAGACTTAGGATATCTTATTTTAATACTTGTAATATTGATTACATGTTTTGGATATATTAGGTTAAATAAAATATATTTTTAGGTAGGGCACCAAAATACATTGCATAATATATTGGCTACTTATTATCTACAAATTTTTTTAGGTAGTCATTACTGATATTTTACATATTTGCATTTTTACACACTACCATAATTTTGCCTACTATAAGATAGATAGTACCGTATACTTTTACTTAAGAATGTAGAAATGGGAAACATAACATTTAGTTTAAAATTAAAAGAGCAAATTATGACAGTGTCATATATAGAATTTTTAAATTTTTGCAAATTGTCAATAAATTTTCATATCTTGAGTTACTTGTATCTTATGTAAATAATATACTTTATAATTTCTTCCATAAGTTCATATCTTTTAGATAAATTGTTTGACTTTTTCTATCTTATATATGGTCCACCTCTGCCTCTACATTCTTATGAGGTGTCATATGTGGGCTTGTTTTATGGGATAATGCTGAGATCTCATATTAGAAGAGTTTTTTTATGACTTTTGTATAGCAGTGAAATTAATGATGAACAAATCAGGAAATAGAAGGGTTGCTGTTTTGGCAAACATTCTTCCTAACAGTCCCCTGTGTTCTACTAAGGCTTGGATCTGATGTCACATAGTAATTTAAGCTCAGCTTGCCCTAAATTGTATTCACTTAATGTTTTTCCTAAAACTTTTCCCCTTGAATTTCTAACTTTTTAGTGCTGCAAATTTCTTCAGTTCTCAGAGCCAAAAGCCTAAGATTCATGGTAGACTCGTCCATTTCCCTCAAATTCAGTCACCAGATCTTCTTGTCTGCCTCTCTTCAAATTCATCTGTCCCCTCTTTTCCAGCCCCACTGCCGTTTACTGGGTCAGCTTCACGAGCATGAGACCGGTGCAATACACAGAGCCTGTACTCAGAAAGGCCCTATGCATGACGTTTAATGCTCTCTGATTGCCATCTCAAAATTCTTAATGATCGATCTTTTGATTTGTGTGTTGTAATTGAAGTCCAGGGGGACAGTGGAGCATTTGCAGGGATCTTGGGCCAAAACTCACATACAATACCACCTGCTGCTTTTACCTCCTGGGATGGATTCTCCACTGCCCACTTCCCTGCCTCCTGACCCCATCCAACCTCTTTCTCTCCACTTCGCCCAGCCACAGCTGTCACCCTCTGACCCTGGCAGGGGCCTGTGCACAAGTGTGGGATAGATGGGTTAGGCAGCACACCCCATGCTGTCTTGGCGTAGGCCTTGGTAATGTAGTCCTTGCGCCCCTGTTAGCACCTGGGATATCTGGCTACAGAGGCTACAATGGGGGAGGGAGGAGCCTCTTGCCTATCCCCAGTCCAGGTACCTAGTTAGTTGCAGTGACAGCCACGGGAAGCGAAGAAGCCTGGCTCAACTTCCCTGCCCTGCATCAGGGCATGGCACGTACGTTTGGTGGCTGGCAAGGGGGAACCTGGCAGTCAGTGGGCACCTTCATGCCGAGTCATAGGCTCCCTGCCCCCTGGCACCTGTGAAGGTCTGTACTTATCCTGGAAGTATCCTTGGTGCCTGAGGGAATGTGACATTAAATAGTAAATAAAAAGCATTATGGCAAGTGGAGAGAGAAACTGTTGAAGAAAGGAAAAAGTTTCCTGCTTTAGTACCTTTAATGGCAGTGTCTTCCTGGTTTTGAACAGTATCCCTACATTTCCATTTTGCACTGAGCCCCTCTAGCTGTGCTGCAGGCCTGTCGGGTGCAGTGGAGACTCTTAACTCTTGGCCTCCGGTTCCTCCTCACCCACTGTAGCCTGCACACTGCTGCCAGAATGGTCTCTTTAAAATCCAGACCTGATCATTACTTGGCTCTCTCTTGCTCAGTCTTTTAGTCGCTCTCTGCAGTCTCATGCCCATGAACAAGACCAGATTTTATACATTTTATTTGGCTTGCACAGTGGGTTCTTTCTCCTCTCTCCTCATCTACTCTCCTCTTCATTCCCCTCATTTGAATGTCTTAAGACAGAGCTAGCTTTTCCTTCAGAAAGCATCAGTCACCTGCTAGAAGCTTTTGAGTTGAACTTGTGTTATAGGCTGATAAAAACCAAAGTTAACTCAGTACAGAGAGCCTTTTCATTGTCTACTTTTTGACTGCCCTTCCAGACTAGCTTCGTGATGCCCAATATTCCCCTCCCCACTCTCAGCTCTCTGTGTCCTGCATTCCATCTTTACCAAACCTGGGAGTTACCCAAACAAGTTTTCTCAGGTCTCTTCGCACATTTCTGCCTAGGAAGTCCATGTTCTATCCTTCATAAAAGTATCCTCATCCTTTAAAACTTGGCTCCAGTGTCTCTTTACCTCTTCTAGGCAACATTAGCCTTGACTTTCCCTGTCCTTCCACAGGAGTGTACATTTATCTATTATAGCACCAATACTATTGTACTGTAGGTTATTATTTGTATAGTTGTGTTCCATGGTCTGTGGTCTCCAGAATGGTCTATATATACCTCAGGATACCCAGACTATATCCATCTGGAGTACAGAAAGAAAATAATAAATGTTTGATTTTTTTATTCCTTTCTTTTTAAAGTTTTGTGTTATTGGATGTTTCATAGTCATACATCAGAACATTCTTATAAGTAAGCATATTGGAAATGCACACTCAACAATATTTTATTCATTTCATACAGTCAAAACAGTTTGGAAACCACTCTTCTAGAAGATCAGAACTAATTTCATCTTATAACTCCAGCACTGACCTTTTCATCTGTCTATGAAAACAATTTTAATCTATGGGCGGCATTCATGATTACTCCAGGTGTGCACGTTGCAGAAACACTAGCCACTTACACCATAGTATCTTCATCATTAGTTGGTGGTTTTAAATTAATCAACATTGTGTACTGTTTTTTAATAGGGTTTACAATAAATCTGTTCAATAAAAAAAATTAATAAGGGTGGAATGTCGTGAGTAGAAAGAAATAATTTTTTTCTGTGGAAGCCCTGTGAGAATAATGATAGGGTAACTCACACGGACTGTCTTTCTTAGTTTGCTTCTCATTCAAGGTATAATTGGATGTGTAGGAATGTGGTCTGCCTCTCCACTCTAAAAGTTAAATGGGGCCGGGCTCAGTAGCACATGCCTATAGTCCCAGCTACTGGAGACGCTGAGGTGAGAGGATCACGTGAGCCCAGGAATTTGACGTTGCAGTGAGCTACGATCATGCCACTGCACTCCAGCCTGGGGGACAGAGCAAGACCCGTCTCTTAATTTAAATGGGAAAAAGAGACAATACAGCCAACAGAAGTGAAGGTCAAAACCTGATGATCTGTCCTAGCTACCTGGGCTCATATCTTATATAGTGAAACCGCTGTTACTCAGGAGCACTTTTCCATTAAAATCAGGTGGCTACAGTTAAAAAAGGCTCTAAACTCTTCTGACCATGTGATTTAGGGCCTGTGTCGCCCTGTCTTTTTAAATTTGTCAGAGTGCTAGAACAAGGATTTCATAGTATTAGCATTTAATGATTTATACCTAGAATAGGCAAAGGAATGATAGTTGTATTTTTTTTACTGTATGTTCAGCTAGCATCTCACTTGTCTGACTAAGAACAAATTGACCTCTTCTAAGTCTATCATTTCTTTTTTTTTTTTTTTTTTTTTTTTTTTTGAGACAGAGTCTCACTCTGTTGCCCGGGCTAGAGTGCCGTGGCATTAGCCTAACTCACAGCAACCTCAAACTCCTTGGCTTAAGCGATCCTCCTGCCTCAGCCTCTCCTGGGTAGCTGGGACTGCAGGCACATGCCACCGTGCCAGCTAATTTTTTCTGTTTTTAGTTGTTTGGCTAATTTCTTTCTATTTATAGTAGAGATGAGATCTCACTCTTGCTCAGGCTGGTCTTGAACTCCTGAGCTCAAGCAATCCTCCTGCCTTGGCCTCCCAGAGTGCTAGGATTACAGGCATGAGCCACCACGCCCAGCCAATTTCTTTTTTATAATAATAAAATATTATAGAAATATTTTAAGATCTTTGGAGGTTTGCAGATAAAAAGGTATTATATACTAAGGACCAATTTATGATTATTTTGGTACCTAAATTCATAATGGAAAAATTGTTTGCAGTATTAGAAACAGTACGGTTAGGAACTAGCCTCTAGTTGTAATGTAACTATGCCTAATAAAATCTTTTCCATAATGTATTTTTCCCTTCTCCACTTTATTTTATACTTTAAAAAAAGCCTATACTGATAGACATTAGTAGAAAGTAATTATATTGTTTCATATTATACTTTTTTTTCTCACCACCTTCCATAATATGGATTTTAGGTGCGTTTTGTTTTCACCAGAGGCAGTAAGAATTTTATCTTTTAAAAATAACTAATAGGTCCAAAGCTCCCCTTCATCTGTGATGCTATTGTTCTTAGAGTCCTAGAAATGAGAAATGGAAAACTTCAATTAAATTCATCTATTCCTTCTCCCCTGACAATGAAAACATTTCTTTGATGTTATATTATCTAATGGTTTTTCAGGCTTCCATGATAACCTCTGGGAGACTGTCCAATAGACTAATAGATCACCCTTTGGGGGAATGTTCTCTTTCTAGTTTTGACCCATCATTTCTCATTATTATATTCCTTAAAGCCATCTTCCTTAATATTCATACTCTGTGTTCTTGACTAAGATCAGCACAGGGTCTTAGTCATAAGAAAATCAGGCTGGGCGTGGTGGTTCACGCCTGTAATCCTAGGAGGATTGCTTGAGTTCAGGAGACTGAGCAAGAGCAAGACCCCGTCTCTACAAAAAATGGAAAAATTAGCCGGGCATGATGGCACACGCCTGTAGTCCCAGCTCCTCCAAAGGTAAAGGCAAGAGTAGTTGATATACTGTTTGCCTTCAAGAGTTAAGATTCAGTAGGGAATACAAAATGGGAATAGAAATAATTATAGGTCAGGAAAGAGGAAAACAGTAGTATAAACAAAAGGTCTTAGACAATCAGAAGTGAGAAGGACTGAGTCCTATTAGAGAAATAAAAAATGTATACCATGTGCTATCACCTTGGGAAAATCAACTGGGAATACTCACAACATATAAAAAACTATTAAAAATTAAGGGACAAAATGACCAAGACCCAATAGGAAAATTGGGAGAACAAAAGACATGAATAGGTAATTCTCAAAAAATAGGCTATAAATATTGTTCTGAACATAGTAAAACAATGTTCACATTCACTTAAAATCAGAGAAATGCAAATTGTAAAACAACATAGAAATACTATTTCATCTTCAGGTTGACAAAAACTATCACGTATGACAACAGATTCATTTGTCAAGGTTGTAGGAAACAGACACTTTCATACATTTTTGATGGGAAGACAAACTGGTACAACCCTTCTAGAGGGAATTTGGCAAGACTACATATATACACTTATCTTTCAGTCCAGCAATGCCATTTTTAGGAATCAAACCTTAAGGTATACCTCCACCATTGTGAAAATACATATGTACATTGCAGCATTGTTTGTAACTGCAAAATATTGGAAACAGCCTGTATACACATTCATAAGAGAGTGATTAAATAAACTATATGCAGAAAATAGCATAATGGTCCTCTCTCAAAGATGTCCACATCTTTTACAGATAGGATTAAGGCTAAGGACCTTGAGATGGGAAGATTATGCTGTGTTATTCAGATGGTTTCAGTCCAATCACATAAGGTGAGGCCTTAAAAGCTGAGAATCTTGCACAGAGATACAACATTGCTAGCTTTGAAGATGCAGGAAAGGGCCAAGAGCCAAAGAATGTGGGTAGCCTTTAGAAGCTGGAAAGGACAAGAAACAGATTCTCCCCTAAAGCCTTCAGAAAGGAATGCAGACCTGCTGACACCTTGTTTTTTAACCAGGTAGGACCTATGTTGGACTTCTGACCTACAGAATTAAGATAATAAATTTGTACTGTTGAAGCCACCACGTTAGTCGTAATCTGTTATAATAGCAATAGAAAACTAATACAGTGGAAAAACTGGTAAAATTAGAATTAGGTCTATAATTTAGATTAGTATGGTACCTATGTTAATTTCCTAGTTTTCATGATTATACTATGGTTTGGAAGATGTTAATGTTAGAGGGGAAGCTGGGGCAAAGGAAAACTCTCTGTACTATTTCTCCAAATTTTCTATAAATCTAAAATTATTTCATATCTAAAGGAATAAACACCAGGGATTCTGTCCCTTCTCAATATCCTTCCCCCATACTATCTCATTAACATCTTATTCCCTTAAAAAGTTGCCTTTTCTTCCTGTTATATGTGTGTGAATTTCCAACCAAGCTTTTAATTCAGTGGTTCCCAAACCATATGTCCACATAAAAACTTGTTCTTAAATGTTTATAGCAACTTTATTCTTAATAGCCCCAAACTGGAAACAACCTGACTGTCCATCAGTTGGCAGATGTATAAACAAATTGTGGTATACCCATACAGTAGAATAAGAACGACCAAACTACTGATGCATGCAACAGCATGGATAAATTTCAGAAACATTATGCTAAGTAAAAGAGGACTACATGCTTTGTAATTCCATTAATATGACATTCTGGAAAATGTAAAACTATATGGACAAATCAGAGTAGTGTTTTCTAGGGGTTGACAGAGGAAAGGGCATGAAGAAATTTTTGGGTGATGGACATGTTCTATTAATGTATCTCAATTGTGGTGCAGTATACATTTGTCAAGATTCGTCAAGCTGTACTCACAAAAATAGTGAATTTTGCTTTCTATAAATTATACTTCAATAAACCTATTGTAAAAGAAAAGATGTTTTAAAACATAATACATAAAAGTTGGAAGTAAAAGGTTCAAAATACTTTAATAGGAAGATAATAATCAAAAGACATCTGATATAACAGATTCATGAAAATGAATCTCCAAAATAAGGAATATTATTTGTAATAGAGAAGGTGTGCTAGATATCTTCAGTTTGACCCTCTAGGAAATTTTGACATATCAATATATATTAACATGTCCTAACATATTATAATTATATAATACACATATATTTATTTTTATATCTTAATATGATCATACGGTATAGCAACAACGTCAATAAGTTGACATTTATTACCTCCGATTAATGGGTATGTGCTTATTAATTTCTGTGTATGTTTAAAAGTTTCATAATAAAAGTTTTACTTTGCTTAATAAAGAAAAGAATCACACTGAATGCTTGTTAAAAATACAGATCATTGATTGTGCCTCACACCCAAAGATTCTGATTCATCAGCTCTGGGCTAGAAAAACAATTGTAATTTCTGATAAAACCTTTTCTCTTTCCCTTTAATGCTTAAATTTAGGAAAAAAATAACAAACTTCCAGTGGAGGGGGTACTACCCATATTGAAACTGCTTGTTAACTGTAAAGCACTTTGCAACTATTTGTTTTTTTATTATTCTTGTCATCTAGAGTTTCCCTTCTTGTTTGAACTTCCAATAACTGGAAGATAAACTAAGAAAAATATAATTGAAAGGTAGACTTTAACACGTTCAGTTACTCTTTATTTTTCCTTGTTAATTTTCTACAGTTATGTTTTAGTCAACATTTATTGAACATCTATTAATTCCCGAGTTACAGTAAGACAGCAAGAAAAGGAATGGTTTATATATGACGTAGAGTTTTATCCTCAGGTAATTACAACCCATGAGAAAATGAACTGCTAAAATATGTAAAATACATAAAGATTAATTTACTAATTAAACTAAAACTTGAAAAGCAAGAATGAAAACAATTCTCATCTGGGTCCCTTCTTGTTGACAGGGTGGCATTTTCTTAGTCCAAGTCATATAACATTTTAAGGAACTGCTATTAAAATTACTTAGCTGCTTAGAATTGCTCTAATGTTGTCCTTAATCCCATGTGTGTTCGCTGATGTGAACAAGTCTCGAGCAGAATCAAGACGCACACCCCTGTATTTCTGTGTAAAGGTGATGACCTGCGTCTCTTTCTCCACCTCTCCTGGTCTTGAGGGAGCAGCAGCAGTGCTTGGATGCGGACAAGTCAGCGTCATTACTGCCGCTGAGGCGTCAGAGAGCAGTTGGCATAGCAGGGGCTTCGTTTCACTTACCAGTCATGCCCAGATAGCCAAGTGCAGTCTTCAGGGTTATTCCAATTTGCAAGTGGTGAGCAATTTTTGTTATCATTATATCAGCATTTACCATGCTCCAGAGAAAGGCAACATTTGGCTTTTTCTTTCACTGACAGTTGCTAATTTTAAGTCTTATTTTGAAAGAAAATAGTAAGCACCAACTAATCAAAGTAAGTCATTTTAGTTGTATCAATTGCTGTGACAATGTAGTTTTTTTAAATAGTGAGTTATTTACTATTTTTAAGAACTGTAGATAGTAGCAACAGCATTTCAAAGGAGAACTGGGAAGGTATGATTTGTTTTGAGTGTTTTCAAATTAGGTTGGTGTCAGAGGATGAAATTAGTTTCTTATAGTCTTTCTTTCCTTTGTTTCCATTTATGCTGTTGGATTTTTAGAATAAACTTAGAGGAGCATCATTTACAATCTTCACATTTCTATAAAACATGGCTATCATAACTTCAGGTGAAAGACAAAGAAGCATTTTCCTCTTGGCATTTATCTATTTTTAAATTTTATATTTGGGTTTTTTTCTTTTATACTCAGTGACCACAGAATCAGTTACATATAACAGTAAATTCAATAGCGTTTCAATTTTGTTTAGTTTAAGTATATAGCTAGAAACCCTAGGGGCAAATTCTTGTAAATCAGATGTCACATTAGTAATTTTTTTGGTTGTTTTCTTCTTTCCTTCATATTATGAAATGTCATATTGCATTCCTGATTCTTTGTGATATATAATTCTACAATAAGATATGTGTAGAAATTAAACATAATAAATATGGGGAAAATAAGTTATAGTGATGATAGTATTTGAAGAGGCATTAGAATGTGGGGAATTAGGTTAGCACAGTGGATAGCAAGGGTGCTAGCATCAGAGCACCTGGGCTTGAAGGTCGCTGCCATTTAGCAGCTGTGTGGCCTTGAGAAAGGTCATGTGTCTTGGCTATTGTGACGTGACTTACTGCTCATAAAATGAACTGTTCATAAATTGCACATTTCTTGCTCAGCCCTTTATATTAAATCAGTATACATTTCTATTTTCATAGCTAAAAGTATTTCTCTTAGAAAAGCTAGTTTTTATTTATTTATATGACTGTTTTAAATTGTCTTGTCATGAGCGAGTCAACAATGAGATGTTGGCTTCCTTAGACATGGCTTCCTCTCCAAGCCAGAGTAAAAGGCGAGGTCTTTGCGATGGCCTACAAGATCTGAACACTACCACCCACTCCTGGGGTCTGTACCCACCCCACTACCAGGACTACCACCACCCTGCTGCCTTTCTGACCTCATTTCCCACTACTCTCTTGTCACTTTCTTCACTTCAACCACACTGACTTCTTGGCTCTTCCTTGAACGTATAATGGTAGGCGTGCTTCTGCTTAAAGTCTTTGCCCAGCCCCTTCTTGCTGCCTGGAGTGTTTTTCCCTCTGATATCAGCAGGCTAACCGACCTTCTTGAAGTCTTTACTCAAATATAATCCTTCACTATAAAACCTACCCTAACCACTTAGTATCATGGGTCTATTTTTACATGGCTCTATTTTTCTATAGCACTTGCCTTTTAGTTATTTATTGTGTTCTTTGTTTATTGTCTGTCTCCTTCCACTAGTATGTAAGAACTTTTCAACAAGAATTTTTGTTTGTTTTGTTCACTGATATATTTCAGATGCCTCAAGTATCTGACAAATAATAGGTATTCCATAAATATATGAATGAACAAAACTTTGTAAACTGTTTTTTTTTACTTTTTTTTAATTTTTTTTATTTCAGCATATTATGGGGGTACAAATATTACGGTTATGTATATTGCCCATGCCCCCCTCCCCCCTTGAGGCAGAGCCTCAAGCATGACCATCCCCCAAACGTTACACATCTCACTCATTATGTTTGTATATACCCACCCCTCCTCCCCCCTCCCACCCGCCCGACACCCGACAAATGTTATTCCTATATGTCCACTTAGGTGTTGATCCATTAATACCAGTTTGCTGGTGAGTACATGTGGTGCTTGTTTTTGCATTCTTGAGATACTTCACTTAGTAGAATGGGTTCCAGCTGTATCCAGGAATATACAAGAGGTGCTATATCACCATTGTGTAAACTTTTTAAATATTAGCAGTATACTGAGTTTAAATCTTAATTCTGTATCTGTTAACTGTGTGACCTAAAGCAAATTACTGAATACCTACCTCATGGAGTCGCTGCATGGATTAAATGGTATTACATATTGGAAAGCACCTGGCCAGCGCTGACATGCAGGCCACCTACAGTAAATTCATTCAGTCGACAAATGTTTACTGAGCACTTATGATATACCAAATATCACTATAGGCACAAAGGGATACATCCCTGAACAAAACAGCCACAAATCCCTGCTATTGTGGAACTTATTTCTGGTTTTCTTCCCTTCCTTTCGTGCTGTAGTTTCTAGGAGGAAAGATTGTGCATCCACCTAGCCTATTCAGCAGTCTCTTACCCTAGATTCATATCCATTTAATACTTTAGGGGCACCCATTTTCTATTATTTTAAAAACATTTTTGTGTTCAGTTATCTTATTCCTTTAAATTACCCTAGGAAGAGGATTTTTAATCCTCCTTTCACAGATAAATATTAAACTTGGAAGTTGTAACTGGCCCAAGTTCATTCCCCCTAGGAGGAATTGGAGCCAGGATTTAAAGCTACTCTCTCTGATTCAGAGTTCCCTGATCTTCCCATGGTGGTAGCACATGGCATACAGCACAAATACCAAACGACATTCATTTCACTGCCTATTTTATTTTAGTTCTAAAAACATTTATTGAACTCCAACTAAATGCCAAAAAACCTGCTGTTGGAATACAAAGATTGTTTAGTCCCTACCCTGAGTTCGGAATTTAGTAGGGAAGACTGATGACACATAAGTGAGCATGCAGTGTGCTAAATGTAAGGCTAGCTCCATTATAAATACTTGGAAGCACAAAGGAGGGGCACCTAATCTAGAGCACGGTCAGGCATGTCAAAAAAGACACCCTAGAAGAGATCATGCCTAAGCTGAATCTGAAAGGATGATTTAGCCAGGGAGAAGGGAGGGAATACGAACAGTAGTAAAATGCATGGTGAATTTGGAGAATTGTAGGTTTTTAGAGTTGCTGGAATATAAAGTATGAAGCAGGGAATGGCCAGGCATTGGGCTAGAATGGTAAGTACTGTGTTTCCCTGAAAATAAGACCTACCCATAAAATAAGCCCTAGCAGGATTTCTAAACATTTGCGCAATATAAGCCCTACCCCAAAAATAAGGCCTAGTGATGGACGTGGCTGTGCAGCCTATCTGCACAACCCATGCATTTCGTCAGGGAGCAGTAAAGAAGACGAGTAGCCCTTCTCATCTGCCCCATGAGAGCTCCATTGCTTG
This sequence comes from Cheirogaleus medius, assembly GCA_008086735.1. NCBI lineage: Eukaryota > Metazoa > Chordata > Mammalia > Primates > Cheirogaleidae > Cheirogaleus > Cheirogaleus medius. The sequence goes on from VBSM01000662.1 coordinate 14,002,994, forward strand.
ACATGAGAGATTGGGGCCAATGGTTCTAAAGGGAATAAAGTCGTAAGAAATTCAGGATGGAATTCGGGGTTTGGAGAGTTATGATGATGTTCCAGAAGAAGACGACTTAACTATATTTGAATAAATGTAGATTGTAGTACCGTACTTAAAAAAAATAACACATCCCCTGAAAATAAGCCCTAGAGTGTCTTCTTGAGGAAAAATAAAAAAAATATTTTCGAGGAAGCACGGTAGTTACCAGATGACACCCTATTTCATAGAAAGAAATCTTACCAGGACTACTCTTAGCCACTTTTAGGTACCTTTAGGTCAGTTATCCACCCTGGTCCAGTCAGATATAGCCAGAGCAGAAGGATTGCATGGCACAAAGCATAGTGACCTGTGTGTAAGAAATTTTCCAGAAGGAGGCAGTGGGCAAGTGGACATGGCATCCACTCTGAAATTTCTTAGAAAGGGTAATGTTGCTGGAAGGGTCAGTGCATGATTGGTCCAGGATGGAGGGATGGTAAAAGCTAAACCAAGCTTGGAGACAACATTGTTGGTGACTTCAGCCTCTACAGCTATGTGGTCTTCCTGAACAGGTTGGTCATGGAACCCGAAATATGGATTTTATAATAACATTGATTTAATTTTCATTTCGGATAGCTGATCATTAAGAAAATGGAATATATTAGTAATTGAATAGCTTCAGATGATTAGCCATGGAGTCCAGGATAGAGAAAGAAAAGAGAACAGAAGGAAAAAAGGGACATGGAGAAAATAGGGTAGTCAAATGGGGTGGCCAATACAGTAGATGTTTCTGTGAAGCTGAAGAGTAGATGCATGTGGAGAAAGAGGTATTGAAAAAGTCAAAGATAAGATGTCTGAGGTGGAGGATCTCTGAATGATGATTAGAACTAGAGTGTGGCTATAAGAATGAGTGGCTAGAGGGAAGGATAATAGGTATTAGAGTCAAGGAATTATGAAACTAGTGTATTAGACTAAATAACCTGGTTATTTTCTAGCATGGTATTAAGAGTTAAGAGACAGAAAAATATTGCAAGCCAGGGGCTCAAGTTCTTAATGAATAAAGGAAAGTGCAAGAGATTGAAACATGAGAGCAGCAAAGAGAGAGAAAGGATGCTAAATCAAGATGAAATGAACCTCAAAGTATATGCTTTTACTCTAAACCATGGTTTCATGGAATAATGGTTTTGAAATAGTTATGATAAGCTAGTAAAAGCCCAGGTTCCTCTTCTTTGAGTGGGTGCCATTGAATATTGGGTAAGGAAGAATAAAAATCTTCAACGGAATAGAGACCTAAGGGAAACACTTTCTCAGGTAAAAACTATGCTTCAGTAACATCAAGGAGATGAAAACAGAATTTTGAAGTAGATTCCACTACCTCTATGAAGTATTACTGACCACTCTGTAATCTTAAACGTTCCCTTATCTGTACTCCTAAAATAAACATAATTTCATGTATATAGTTATTATATATTTATAGAGGACTTAACTAAAATTTAAACACTGTGGTAGATGTTAAGGTAGATAATAGCATTATACCATCCTTCAAAAGTTTAAAGGCAAGACTTCTTGCTTCTGGATAGGAAAGCCTGAACTGTAATTAATGAATTGCTGGAGGTTTAGTGTAGAGAAGTCTGAGAGAAAAACTCCAGGGGGACCCCGTAATGGGGAGGCCCCACACTGTTTTTTGTTTGTTTGTTTTAGTTCTACCTCCTGGCACCTTACCAGGTTCTTGCAGTGAATATCTGAGAAAAATCCCCTGGTACTTTGGCATTGGGGTTGGGGTACAGAGTGGGGGAAGACTTTTTGAAATATGGCAGAGTGCTCTATTCTTAACCACTTGGGTCCGGCGCTCACCGGCCACAGCCGGCACTCGCAGTCCGCACGGCAGTGTGTGCTGTGCATTGACGACGCATCCGTTTTGCTCTTGTGTGACGAGGAAAGCTTTAAAGCACTGAAAGCTTGTTTTACGTTACAGGCAGCTTTAGGAAAATAACTATAATAACTCCTACTAAGGACTTGTTAAAAGGTCACAGACTCGTAGTAACTTATTAGCTGAACGTACACACTGCAACTGCAGAGATAAAAGCTGTAAAAGTAAAAGCTTTTGGCTGTCAGCTAAAGTCGACACTCGGCTGTGCGCCTTCATATCAGGGCTGTCGGCTAAAGTCGCTGTGCGGGTTCATCTGTGGCTGTCGGCTATAGTTGAAACTGGTACCAAAGTGGTTAATGAGATCTGCCCTCAGTGGAAACTATTTAACCAGAGCCTAACTGACCTGAGGGAAGGGAAATCTCCAATTCCAGCCCTCTCTATCCATCCTGTTCCACCTAAGTGGGGTGGGTGGGATGAGGAGGTACTGAGAAGCATTTGTGAAGTTCACAGTCCAGAGACACAGGCTCACTAACAGACTGAGACCTGGTCATAGGACTATAGAATGCCTCCCTACGTCTTACCACCACATTACTAAAGACCTATTTACCCAAGTTCCTTTCATGTCTAGCTATAGAGAAAAAATTAAGGGCATGCTTAAAGGCATAAAAAACACAGTTTCAAGAGACAGAGCAAACATCAGAACCAGACACAAATATATGACACAAATATTGAAATTATCAGATCAGGAATTTATAACAATTATGATTAAGGGCTCTAATGGATAAAGTAGATACCATGCAAGAACAGATGGACAATATAAGCAGAGAGATGGAAATTCTAAGAAAGACCCAGAAAGAAATGATGGAGATAAAAAAATACTGTAAAAGAAATGAAGAATGCCTTGTATGGGCTTATTAGTAGACAGGACACAGCTAAGGAATCTCTGCACTTAAGGACATCTCAGTAGAAACTGGCAAAACTGAAAAGCAAAGAGAAAAAAGACTGAGGAAAAAACAAAAACAGGGCAGATCCAGAGAAACCTTAAATGCGTATTACTAAGTGAAAGAAGCCAGTCTGAAAAGGCTACATACTGTATGATTCCTACCACATACTCCTCAACTTACAATGGAGTTACATCCCAATAAAGTAAGTCAAAAATATCCTAAGTTGAAAGTGTATTTAATACCCTGATAAAACCCATCATAAACTCAAAAAATTGTTCAAACCATCTTAAGTCAAGGACCATCAATATATGATTACAATATATGGAGTCAGTAAGATCAGTGCTTGCCAGAGATCAGGCTGTTGAGGATGTTGAGGGATGAATAGGCAGAGCACAGAGGATTTTTAGGGCAGTGAGTATACTGTGGATGATACTGTAATTGTGGATACATATTATCCACATTTGTCTAAACTCATAGAATATACACCAATAGTGAACCCTGATGTAAACTATGAAGTTTGGGTGATGAGGATGTCAGTGTAGATTCATCAGTTGTAAGAACTGTTCCACTTCGGTGGGAGATGTTGATCATGGGGGTGGTTATGCATGTATAGATAGGAGGTATATTAGAAATCTTTGGTTCTGCTACTCAGTTGTGCTGTGAACCTAGAGCTGAATTAGGAAGTATTCCTTCTGATTTTGTCTTCTGAAAGAGATGTAGAGAATTAGTATAATTTCTTCCTTAAATGTTTTGTATAATTCACCAGCGAATCCATCTGGGCCTAGAGCGTTTTATTTTGGAAGGTTACTAATTAATAGATATAGGCCTTTTCAGATTGTCTCTTTCTTCTTGCACAAGTTTGGCAGATTGTATCTTTCAAGGAATTGATCCATTTCATTTAGTTTATCAAATTTCTGGATGTAGAAGTGTTCATAATATTCATTTATTATCATTTTAATGTCCATAGGATCTTTAGTGATATCCCCTCTTTCATTTTTGACATTGTTAGTAATTTGTGTCCTCTCTGCTTTTACTTGGTTAGTCTGGCTAGAAGCTTATCGATTTTATTGGTCTTTCCAAGAAACCAGCTTTTGGTTTTATTGATTTTCTCTATTGATTTCTTATTTTCAGTGTCATTGATTTCCACTCTAATTTTTATTATTTCTTGTCAGTTTTTACTTTTGATTTAATTTGCTCTTTTTTTCTAGTTTCCTAAGGTAGAGACTTAGATTATTGAGTTTATCTTGGCTTCTTTTCTAATAAATGCATCCAATGCTATAAATTTCCCTCAAAGCACTATTTTTACTGCATCCCACAAATTTTGATAAGTTGTATGTTCATTTTCATTTAGTTCAAAGTATTTTAAACTTCTCTTGAGATTCCTTCTTTGACCCATGTGTTATTTAGAAGTATGTTATTTAATCCCCACATATTTTGGGATTTTCAGTTATCCTTCTGTTATCGATTTCTATAATAGTTTTTTTTCCTATAATAGCTTAATTCCATTATGGTCTGAAAGCATACACTGTATGACTTCTTTTAAATTTGTTAAGGTGTGTTTTATGGCCCAGAATTTGGCCCATCTTGGTGACTGTTCCATATGAGCTTAAGAAGAATGTGTAGCTGCTGTTGTTGGATAAAGTAGTCTATAGATGTCAATTACATCCACTTGACAAATGGTGCTTCTGAGATCAGCTATGTTCTCACTGAATTTTTGCCTCTTGGATCTGTCCATTTCTGATGGAAGAGTGTTGAAGTCTCCAACTATAATAGTGTATTTATCTATTTCTCCTGGCAACTCTATCAGTTTTGGCTCACATCCCTTGACTCTCTGTTGTTAGGCAGATACACATTAAGGATTATTGTGTCTTCTTGGAGAACTGACCCCTTTATCATCATGTAATGCCCTTTCTTTATCCTTGGTAACTTTCCTTGCTCTGACGTCTTCTCTGTCTGAAATTAATATAGCTACTCTTACTTTCTTTTGATTAGTGTCAGCATGGTGTATTTTTCCCCATCCATTTACTTTTAATATATTTGTATCTTTATATTTAAAGTAGGTTTTTTATAGACAATATATAGTTAAATCTTGTTTTCTGATCTACCCTGACAATCTCTATCTTTTAATTGCTGCATTTAGATTATTGACATTCAGAGTGATTACTGATAGAGTTGGATTACTATCTACCATATTTGTTACAGTTTTCTATTTCTTGGCTTTGTTCTTTGTTCTTACTTTTGTGTTCCATTCTTTTTTGTCTTTCATGGTTTTAATTGGCGTTTTATATGATTCCATTTTCTCTCCTTTCTTAGCATATCAGTTATACTTCCATTTTTACTTTTTTTTAGTAATTGCCTCATAGTTTGCAGTACATTTACAACTAACCCAAGTCCGCTTTCAAGTAACATTATACCACCTCACAGGTAGTATGAGTACCTTATAATAACAAAATAATCCTAATTCCTCCATCCCATCCCTTACATCATTGTTATCATTCATTTCACTTATATATAAAGCATATGCAAGCATATATATGATATATACATAAAGATACATAATTAAATATATTATTGCTATTATTTTGAACAGACTTATCTGTCAAATCAAAAAAGAATAAGAAAAATAAAAGATTTTATTTTATCTTCATTTATTCCTTCTATACTCTTCTCTTTTTTATGAAGGTCCAATTTTTAACCTATATTGTTTTATTTTTCTCTAAAGAATTTCTTTGAACATTTCTTGCAAAGCAAGTCTACTGGCCAACGGATTTCCTCAATTTTGTTTCTCTGAGAAAGTCTTTATATCTCCCTCACTTTTGAAAGATAATTTTACAGGTTATGGAATACCAGAGTTTTTTTTTTTTCTCTCAACGCTTTAAATATTTCAATCTATTCTCCTCTAGCTTGTGTAGTTTCTGAGGAAAAGTCAAATGTAATTCTTGTCTTTTTTCCTCTGTACATAAGAGTTTTTTCCCTCTGGCTTATTTAGGATTTTTTTCATCTTTGATTTTCTGTAATTTGAAAATGATATGCCTGGGTGTAGTTTTTTAGCATTGATGCTGCTTGGTGTTCTCTGAGCTATTTGGATATGTGGTTTGGTATCTGACATTAATTTGGGGAAATTCTCAGTCATTATTGTTTCAGTTGTCTCTTCTGTTCCTTTCTCTTTTCTCCTGATAGTCCCATTACACATATATTACACCTTTTATATATTGGATAGCCGTTGGATATTCAGCTCTGGTTTTTCTAGTCTTCGTTTTCCTTGCTTTTCAGTTTTGGAAGTTTCTATTGATACAGCCTTACATTCAGAGATTCTTTCCTCAGCCATGTCAAATCTACTAATAAGCGTATGTATATATTTATGTCGAGTATCTAAATCCTAAATTAAACTACAAGTTCCTTGAGAGCAGAGTTTGTGTTTGTTTTATCTTTGATTTCCTTACAATTCCTGGTATAGTTCTATACAGTAAGTAGACACAAATTTTTTAAAATAAATATATTACATATGAAGTATGATATAATAAGTGCCACAAAAAGGTAGCTAAACTATTAGATGAGTAACATTCACTAGTATATTCTCAGTCAAGTGCTTAACTGTATTTTTGTTAGAAATGTACTTACATATGGCCAGGCGCAGTGGCTCACGCATATGTTCCTAACACTTTGGGAGGTGAGACGGGAGGATCACTTGAGGCCAGCAAGACAAGCCTGAGCAAGAGTGAGACCCTGTCTCTACAAAAAAATAGAGAAATTAGCCAGGCAAGGTGGCACACACCTGTAGTCCCAGCTACTTGGGAGGCTAAGAGAGGAGGATTGCTGGAGCCCAGGAGTTTGAGGTTGCAGTGAGCTATGTTGATGCCACTGCACTCTAGCTCGGAAGACAGAGTGAGACCCTGACACACACACACACACACACATACGCAATCAAGAAAGAAAGAAATATATATGATTTTTGGTTAGATCCTTGGGCTGGATCTCAAGCTAAGGTTGTTGACCTAACCCTAAACAATCCTATTAGAATTCCATAAACTTAAGTCTGGTTTGCTGACTAAATATATTAGCAAATGTGGTGACTCACTCTGATTGAATCGTAGAAAATAGAATGTCTTCATCCTTGTTGTCTTCCCTTTGAGCAGGCTGTGGAAGAGGAGGCGGAGGAGTTGGTGCTGCTGTCTCAGCAGCGGCAGAGGGGAAGAGGTGGAGGAGGTGGAAGGGGAGGCGGGAGAGGCAGGCACATTCAGTGTAACTTTAAGAAAATGTGTAGTAATTTCTGTCAGGCTTCTTTGCTTTTTAGTTTCTCTAAAATATTTCTATGCAGTACCGATCTTTCTTCCACCAGTTACTTTAGTTTCAGTGTCCATACCATAGAAAGGTTCATATAAAAGAAGTCAAAAGCAGTCTTGAATAATCAGAACGCTTCTACCAGGTTATCTAATATCAATTTGTTGTCTGGCACTGCCTCTTCTACATCTTCTTCCTCATCATCTCTCATGGATTTGGAGGCACCCGTCTCCATCAAGTTGTCTTCTGTTAATTCCTCTGCTGTGGTGTCGTTAGCTCTTAAATTTCTCCAAGATTTGTATCTCAAAACCTTTAACCTCCCACCTTTTTTACTATACCCACAATCTCATTCATGATTTTCTTGATTGGCTCTGTTGTAAATCCTATGAAGTCATGCACAACATCTGGACAAAGTTTTCTCCAGCAGAAATTTATTGTTTGGGGCCTGGTGGCTTTTGCTGCTTTTTCTATAACAGCGATGCATCTTCAATAATCCTTCCAGACTTTTATGATGTTCTCTCTATCAGGGTTCTTTCCATAATGTCAATAGTCCTTTCCATAGAGTACCATGACCATAGAGTACCCCTGATCTAGAGGCTGAATTAGAGACATTGTGTTTGGGGACAAGTAGACCACTTCAGTGCCTTCAGTGTTGAACTCATGGGGCTCTGGGTGCCCAGGGGTATTGTCCAATATCAGAAGAACTTTAAAAGGCAGTCCCTTACTAGCAGGGTATTTCCTGATTTCAGAGACAAAGTGTCAATGGAAGCAATCCAGAAAAAGGGTTTTCATCCAAGCATTCTTGTTGAACAACCAAAAGACTGGCAGCTGGTGTTTATCTTTTTCCTTCAAAGTTTGGGGGTTAGCAGCTTTATAGGTAAGGGCAATCCTCATCATAAACCTGGCTGCATCTGTACAAAACAGTGGAGTTAGCCTATCCCTTCCTGCCTTAAATCCTGCCACTTGCTTTTTTTCCTTATAAATAAATGTCCTTTGTGGCATTTCTTCCAGAATAGGGCATTTTCATCTGCATTAAAAAACCTGTTCAGGCAGATATCCGTTCTCAATGATTTTCTTAATGGCATCTGGGAACTTGTCTGCTGCCTCTTGTTGGCAGAAACTGCTTCTCCTGTTATCTTGACATTTTTTTAAACCAAACCTCCTTGTAAAATTATCAAACCATCCTTTGCTGGCATTAAATTCTCCAGCATTAGCTCCTTCACCTTCCTTTTGCTTTCAGTTGTGATATAATGACTTTGCTTTTTAAAATCATTTTAGAGTCTGTAGAGATGCCTTTCTTATAGCAATCCAGTACCCACGTAAAAGCTGCATTTTCAATACAAGATTAAAAAGTACAGTATTTTGTAAAAAAAAAAATAGATAAATAAGCAAGGTTTTCATGCCTACTGGAGTAGCTGCGGTGACAGCTTCATGAATTCTCTTTTCTTTGCTTACAGCAGTCCTTATGCTGGATTCATTTATCTCAAAATAGCAGGTAACCACAGCTGCAGACCTCAATCTATGGTACATATCAAGCAATCCAACTTTTTCCTGCAATATCATGACTTTTGTCTGCTTCTTGGGAGTGACTCCAGCATCACTGATAGCACTGCATAAGGGTCCCACGGTGTTGTTCAAGGTTAGGGTGCAATGAGCATGATGAGAAATATGCAAGAGCCAGAGATCACTTTTTACTATGATACACAATTTATTGAAGAGACAAACTGCTCATGTGGAGATGATTAGCATCACACAGTGTTTTAATAGATACAACACCTGAGCTCACCCCAATAGCAACAGGAGGTAGCTACAAAATTATCATAGAAGTAGAGTAAGTATGTACTACAGTTAATTTTATGCACCTCTGATTTAATGCTGCATCTTTATATTTGTCTTGACTGTGAATGGCATCGTGTATGGTCCGTAAGTGTTTGCGTGTGGAAGTTTGGATAAATTTTAACTTTTTATAGTAAATTTCTATATTTTTATGGTATTAAATGATAAAATATACTGGTATCTACATACGTTTTGTGCATTCTTTTTCTTAATTTTTTTGATATCTCTAGGCTAGGCTACACAGTTCATCTGTGAGTTTTTTCAAATTGTTGCAAATCCCCCCAAAATTTTCCAATATATTTATTGAAAAAAATCTACATATAAATGGACCCACACAGCTCACACCCATGCTGCGCAAAGGGCAGCTGTCTAGGAGACCAAGCAAATGCCCGTCTCTGAGACATACAGCACTTTTAGAAATAGTGTTTTTCTCTTCCCTCCAATCAATCTCTGTACACCTATGATAAGCTGGAGTAAAAGATAGCCTAGAGCACCGGTCCCCTACCTTTTTGGCACCAGGACTGGTCTCACGGAAGACAGTTTTTCCACGGGCGTGGGGAGCAGGGAGGCAGAGCTCAGGCTGTGATGTGAGCGATGGGAATGGCTGTAAATGCAGGGGCAGCTTTGCTCGCACTTGCGCGCCGCTGCTGCTCCAAGGGGTGGAGGGGTGAGGGGCGGAGCTCTGCAGCCCGGTACCTAACAGGCCACAGACCTGTACCAGTCTGCCGCCCGGAGTTGGGGACCACAGCCCTAGAGGTTTTATTTCTAAGTGATATTCTCTTGGAGTTTGTAACACTTATCCTTTGAGCAGCAAAAACAGCAGAATATAACATAAATATTTTTCTTCAGTTATCTAAATAGTTCTACTTGTGACTCAGGTTTGTTGCCATTTATCTCTACTGAGGGCAGCAATGCCTATGTGTTTAAAAAACACTTAACTTGGTAAAGCACTGTGGCAATCTATACTGCTATTCACCAAATATTTTCAGTTGTCTTTCTGGGTATGTGTTAGGATTGCATATTCCTTCCCACTGAAGTTAGGTGTGGTCATGTGACTTTTTTTTATCCACTTAAATGAGACCAGAAGTAACATGAAGCTTTAACAGCTAATACATGTGCATAATTTGTTACATTTCCTTTATCCTGCTGCAGCAACTGCAGAAGCACAGAGAAGGCGCCTCCTTAGCCCAGGACAGCAGGGACAGGACCCCAGGCCCTCGTTGACCTGCTCATGGACATGGCACATGTTTTATGTCACTGGGACTGTGGGCATCATCAGACAGACATAACCTAGCTTATCCTGATTAACATATCTTCACCCCAAATCAGGGGGTTTTGGTGGTGACTGAAGAAATATAAAATATTTAATTTCCTAATATTGGCCCAATATGTTTTTTTCTTTCTTATGGAAATGTTTATTATATACAGCTTATATGAGATGAATATCAAATAAAGAAAGAGTCATTTTCTATGTGTCAAAATATTTTTCTTTGAATTACAGTCTTTTAATATACTATAAGATGTCTTTTCATCTGCCGACAATAGAATTGTAAGTTTCTTGAATGTAGTTACCATCGTCATTCATTCTTGTATTTTTTTCATTTATCCCACAAACTTTCATTGAGTGCTTGCTATTTGCCAGGTGCAGAGTCTTGGGAGATGTTCAGGGAACTCTAGATAGTTTGGTAGAAGTAGCAAGAGACAAGCAAGGGCCAAAGACTGTAAAACACTTTGTTCTTTATAGTCCGGATGCTTTAATGATTTCATAAATGATCGATACTTAATTTTAAAATAGCTACATTTAAAACTTAACTTTATTATAGCATATTTAAGACAACATAGACCAAATTTTAACACTTTGAGACCACCAATATATTACCTTATACAACTTAGTTAACTAATTTAGAATGATGATCTTAGAGTAGAGCTTCTTCTCTTCTCACTGTCAGTATCTTTCAATTCCTCCAACATGCCAAGTATGTTCTCACCTCAGGGCCTTTGCACATGACATTATCTTTGCCTATTTTCCCCTAATTTAGGAAATCACTGGATGCCACTTATATTGAAATTGCTGACATCATCTTCATAGAAAGGAATATATTTGTGTATGTTATATTGTTGTGCTTTAAAAAATCTGCTAGTATAGTTAGAAGCTTCTCTGCCATAGCTAGTATAAAAACTATTTAAGAAATAAGATGTTAGGTACTATCAAAAGATTTCATTAACCCAATTATCACAGAAGAAAAAATTTTTCTCATTATATTACCAAGTAGTTTCAAGCAACTATTATATACAAAATAAAAAATTTAAAAAATTACAAGCTGGATTCTGTTTCAGGTCTTCATTATAAAAGTCTAAACACCTTTTACAAAGATAGTGCAAAGGGTGTAAGGTTCCCTTCTCGCTCTCCCTCCCATCACTCTCTGCCTTTCACTCTAGGGATTCTTCAGCAAGCGCCTGAAGGGCTCCATCAAGAGGACCAAAAGCCAGTCCAAACTCGACAGAAACACGAGCTTCCGGCTTCCGTCCCTTCGCAGTGCAGACGACAGGTAGGAAGTTCACTTGCTTAAAATAGATGCAGTGGTTTCAGAGTGAATTTTGATGAGGCATTTTGGTCTTCTCTGACTTTACATCAATGACAGTGAGAAAGATCCAATACAAAATTTACTTGTCTTGCTCTTATCAAGGCCAGATACAAGATATTGGCTCAATACCCAACCAGTTTAAGAATCTTATATTCGACAGTTTGTGGATACATAACTAAAGTAAGAATCAGTCGTGCTGTTTCTATAGAATCAAGTTCTAGTGGTCAGACTTGTGTCCTTTTTTTTTTAATAGAATGACTGTAAGGAATGGTGATAGCTAAAATTTTTTGAGCACTGTACTGGATGCTCTATATACATTTTCTTGTTTAATCTTCAAAATAACCCTATATGATAAATATTATTATTATCGCCATTTTATGGATGAAGAATCTGAAGCACAGAGAAGTTGTAATCTTGCCCAAGATCATACTGCTAGTAAATATCAAAAATGGTATTTGAACTTGAGTAGTTTGGCTCCAGAGTCCATGATCTTCACTGTTAGGTTGTTCTGTATGTACAGCATATGGAATTGATCTTGTTGGTTTGCAGTTAAATCTAGAAGACTTGTAATGAAAAGGAAGCCTGCATCTCAATAATTAGGACTACTAGCTTGAGTAAGCCTCAACTGTATAGCTCACTAAGGGTAACATCCTTCTAAAATTGTTGAATGTGTGCTGACACGCCTCTAATACTTCATGTCTTCATAATGTTCAAAATTTTGGAAATACTGCTTATTGTATTAGCACATCATCGCCATCACCAGTATTTATTGCGTGCTTACTTTGTGCCAGGTGTTCTAAATGTAGTCTCTAATGTTACACAACAACCCTATATACTATTATTATCGTCATTTTGTAGAGGAGGGACAGAGGCATAAAGAGAATTGAGAAACTTACCCATGGTCAAATTGCTAATAAGTAGTGGAGCTTAGATTTGAACTGAAGTCTGCCTCTTATATTTGATACTCTTATTTATACTTGGATTTTTTTTTCAGTAAGTGATATTATTTTCAGTTGTCTGCCTAACAAATAGAAATAAAAATTATAGATTTTCCAGGCAGAGAATTACTGTCCTTATTTTATGAAGGAACTAGTCCCCCATAGTGAGTTGATGAGGGACTAATGCTTTATCAGCTCTTCCTGAACCATACTAAAGATCCTCTGTGAAATTGGCAAGTCTGTCCAATTTGCAGTGTAATTATGTTATTAATTATCTTTTATGCCCCTTTGTTTTAAAATAATCATAAAAAACTGATTTTTTTCTCATATTTTTCCTTAGTTTCCTATTATTCTATAATTTCCATCATTCCAGGAATTCAAAGCATTTCATAAATGTCTCAATATAATAGAATATTATTTTTCAAATTCATTTGAATTACAGAGGTTTCCTATACACAAATTTTTCAAAAACTTTATTCTTCTTGTAGAAGAATGTATTCAAAAGACTTTGAATGTATTATAATTTTTAGAAAAATCTATCTTGCCTTTAGGTCATCTGAACATTCAGATAAATAGAGCTAAGGTGCAAGACATTAATCAGCTGAGTTCTTTCAATTAGTACTATTTTAGGTGTGACCAAATATTGACACCAACTTACATGATTTGAGTAAACTGACGGAGGAAGATTTCCGAATATGGATTGCTACAAAACTAAATGGAATTGAAGAGAAAATAGAATCACAACATAGAGAAACCACAAAAACTATACAGGAAATGAATGAAAGATTCTCCAAGGAAATTGAGATTATCCAGAAGAACCAAACAGAAATTCTGGCAATGAAGGAAACAATCAAGGATATCCATAATACAGTGGAAAGCCTGAAGAACAGGATGGACCATGCAGAGGAAGGAATCTCAGAGCTTGAAGATTATGCCTATACTCTAAACAAATCAGAGGAAGAAA
>VBSM01000662.1:14024214-14057918 GCA_008086735.1 Cheirogaleus medius
GCCCAGGAGTTTGAGGTTGCTGTGAGCTAGGCTGATGTCATGGCACTCTAGTCCGGGCAACAGAGTGAGACTGTCTCAAAAAAAAAAAAATTGAGCAGGAATAGCTATAGTTATATCAGATAAAATTATTTTAAAAGACAAAGAAGGTCATTATGTAATGATAAAGGGATCAATTCAGCAACAGTATATAACAATCCTAAAAATATATGCACCTAACATTGGTGCATCCAGATTCACAAAACAAATATTACTAAACCTAAAGAAATAGATAGCAGCACAGTAATACTGGGAGAATTTAACACCCCACTCACAGCACTAGCAGATCAAGACACAAAGTCAACAAAGAAACATTGAACTTAAATTGAACTTTAGACCAAATGGACTTAATAGACATTAAGAGAAAATCTCCCCCCAATAACTACAGAATATACATTCTTTTCATTAGCACATGGAACATTCTCCAAGATAGACCACATTTTAGGCCACAAAACTAAACTTAAGAAATTTTTTAAATTGGAAATCGTATCAAGTATCTTCTCAGACCACAGCAAAATAAAGCTAACAAGCAATATAAAGAGGAACTTCAGAAACTGTACAAACATATGGAAATTCAACAACATGCTCCCGAATGATCACTGGGTCAATGAAGAAATAAAGATGGAAATTTAAAAAGTTTTTGAAACAAATTAAAATGAAAACACAACATACCAAAACCTGTGGGATATAGCAAAAACATTGCTAAGAGGGAAGTTTATAGCATTAAATGCCAACATCAAAAAAGTAGAAAGTTCACAAATTAACATGCTAACATCACACCTCAAGGAACTAAAAAAACAATAAAAAACAAAACCCAAAGTTAGCAGAAGAAAAGAAATAATAAAGATCAGAGCAGAACTAAATGAAATAGAGACCAAAAAAATACAAAGAATCAACGAAACAAAAAGTTGGTTCTTCAAAAAGATAATTAAAATTGGTAAACCACTAGCTAGACTAACCAAGAAGAAAGAAAATTCAAATAAAAAGCAATCAGAAATGAAAAACGAGACATTACAACTGATACCACAGAAATACAAAAGATCATCAAAACTATTTTGAACAACTAAATACTCACAAACTAGAAAACCTCAAGAAAATGGATGAATTTCTAAAAGCATACAACCTCCTGAGATTGAACCAGGAAGAAGTAGAACTCCTGAATAAACTAATGATAAGTAGCAAGATTGAATCAGTAATTTAAAATATCCCAACCCAAAATAGCTCAGGACCTAATGGATTCACAGCCAAATTCTGTCAGACACAGAAAGAACTGGTGCCAGTCCTACTAAAACTGTACCAAGAGATCAAGAAGTAGGGGAATCCTCCCTAACTCATTCTACAAAGCCAGTATCACCATGATGCCAAAGCCAGGAAAGGATGCAACAAAAAAAGAAAACTACAGACTAATATCTCTAATGAACATAGACGTAAAAATCCTCAACAAAATACTAGCAAACCAACTCCAACAGCACATCAAAAATATAATTCACCACGTCCAAAAGTGGGTTTCATCTCAGGGATGGAAGGATGGTTCATTATACACAAGTCAATAAATGTGACTCACTACATAAACAGAAGTAAGAACAGAAATCATATGATCATTTCAATAGATGCAGCAAAAACATTCAGTAAAATTCAGCATTTCTTCATGATTAAAAACCCTCAAAAAACTCGACATAGAAGGAGCATACCTGAAAATAATAAAAGCCATAAATGACAGATCCAAAGGCAACATCATACTGAATGGAGGAAAAACTGAAATAATTCCCCCTAAGAACTGGAACAAGACAAGGATTCCCACTATCACCACTTCTATTCAACATAGTACTAGAATTCCTAGCCAAGCAATCAGGCAAGAGAGAAATAAATGGCATCCAAACTGGAAAATAAGAAGTCAAATTATGTCCATTTGCTGATGATATGATCTTATACATAAAAAACTCTAAGGACTCTTCCAAAACACTCCTAGATTTGATAAACAAATTTAGCAAAGTTTCAAGTTATAAAATCAATGTACAAAAATCAATAGCATTTCTATACACCAACAGTGAACAAGCTGATAACCAAATCAAGAACTCAATCTCATTTACAATAGCTGCAAAATACAATGCCTACGAATAAATTTAACCAAGGGGGTGAAAGATCTCCACAAGGAAAACTATAAATCACTGATGAAAGAAATCATAGTCAACACAAACAAATAGAAAAACATCCTATTCCCATGGATGAGGAGAATCAGTATTGTGAAAATGACCATGCTTCCCAAAGCAATCTACAGATTCAGTACAATTCCTATCAAAATACCAACATCATTTTTCACAGAATTAGAAAAAAATAATTCTAAAATTCATATGGAACCAAAAATAAGCCCAAATAGCCCAAGCACTCCTAAGCAAAAAGAACAAAACAGAGGCATTACATTACCTGACTTCAAATTATACTTCAAATTATAAGCCTGTAGTAACCAAAACAGCATGGTATTGGTATAAAAGTACATACATAACCCAGAAACAAAACCATATACCTACAACCAGCTGATCTTCAACAAAGGAGACAAAAACACACACTGGGGAAAGAATATACTATTCAATAGTGTTGGGAAAATTGGAGAGCCACATGCAGAAAAATGAAACTGGATCCCTATCTCTCACCACATACAAAGGTTAACTCAAGGTGGATTAAAGACTTAATTGTGTAAGACCTGAAACAACAAAAATCCAAGAAGAAAACCTAGGGAAAGCTCTTCTAGACATTGACCTGGCAAAAACTTTACAACTAAGACCCCAATAGCAAATGTAATAAAAACAAATGGTACTTAATTAAACTAAAAAGCTTCTGCACTACAAGAGAAATAATCAAAGAATTTATAAGCAATCTACAGAATGGGAGAAAATATTTGCAAACTATGTGTCCTACACAGGACTCATACCCAAAATCTACAAGGAACTCAGCAAAAAAGAAATAAACAACCCTATTAAAAATTGGACAAATGACATAAACAGGCATTTTTCAAAAGAAGATATATAAATGCTTAACATCACTAATCATCAAGGAAATGCAGATTAAAACTATGATGAGATACCACCTTACCCCTGTCAGAATGGCCATTATTAAAAAGTAAAAAAAAATACATGTTTACCCAGATACAGTTAAAAGGGAACACTTATACACTGTTGGTGGGGATATAAATTAGTACAACCTTTGTGGAAAACAGTGTAGAGATTTCTCAAAGAATTAAAAGTAGATCTACCATTCAATCCTGCAATCCCACTACTGTGCATCTACCCATAGGAAAAGAAATCCTTATATCAGAAAGATACCTTCACTTGTATGTTTATCACAGAAAAATACGGGATTAACCTAAGTGTCCATCAACTGATGAGTGGATAAAAAAAATGTAGTGTATCTATGCCATGGAGTGAATGTGACTCAGTGATAACAAAGAATGAAATAATGTCTTTTGCAGCAACTTGGATGGAACTGGAGGCCATTATCTTAAGTGAAGTATCTCAGGAACAGAAAAACAAATGCCACGTGTTCTCACTTATAAGTGGGAGCTAAACTATGGCTACACAAGAGCACACAGAGTGGTATAATGCGCATTGGAGACTCACAAGGGAGGAGGGTGGGAGGTGGTGAAGGATGAAAATTACCTATAAGGTACAGTGTACACTCTTCAGGTGATGGCTACACCAGAAGCCCAGACTCCACTGTATAATATATCCATGTAATGGAATTCAACTTGTACCTCCTAAATTTATTAAAATAAAAATAGTAGAATACTATACAATAATAATGAGTGCATTCATGGTCATAATATTTCTGCAATTTGGAAAAATATAAAGTTGACTCCCTACCATATTCCTTTCATCTCTCCTTCCCCCTCACCAAAAAAAATCCAAATGGATTGGATGAAAAATAAAAAGCACTGAAGGCAAATATAGCTGACTTCTTATGATCTTGAATGAAAACCCTTTCTAAGCATACACTCAGGGAAAATAATTACAAATATGACAGAGAACTATTAATAACTTACTTAATATACAAAATGTTCACAGATCAGTTAAGTACAATAATTAGAAAAATGCTTTAAGAACAAAAATAGCAGCAATTCACAGAAAAGGGAAACAAGATTGCCAATAAACATATATAAATGTCCACAACTTCATAATTAAAGAAATCTGTACTAAAGCAATAATGAAATAGCATTTTTTATCAATTATAGGGAGGCCGAGGCAGGAGGATCACTCAAGGTCAGGAGTTCGAGACCAATTATATTGGCAAGTTTTTGAAGTTCAGCCACAACCCATGTTGGTGATATCATGTAGAAATATACACTGTGTTGTTAGGTGTTTAAATTGATGCCATATTTGTGGAGGGTAATTCAGCCATGTCAAAAACATAAACAAATGTCCTTTCATCTAGCACTTTCACAGCTGGAGATGTAAAGTATGAATATGTGCATATGTGCATAAAGGTACATATACTAAGATATTCTTTGAACTTTGGTGCTAATCACGAAAAAGGAAAAAGGAAAAAACTTAGATGCTCATCAGGGACCAGTTAGGACTATGTAGTCATTAAAAAGAGACAAGTGGCTCATGCCTGTAATCCTAGCACTTTAGGAGACTGAACCTTTGGGACCAGGAGTTCGAGAACAGATTGGGCAACATTGTGAGACACTTTATCTACAAAATTTTTTTTTTTTTTTTTTTTTAGAGACGGGGTCTCGCTCTTGGTCAGGCTGGTTTCGAACTCCTGACCTTGAGCTATCCACCCGCCTCGGCCTCCCAGAGTGCTAGGATTACAGGCGTGAGCCACCGCGCCCGGCCCCAACAAAATTTTTTTAAAAAATTAGCTTGAGTGTGGTGGTGCACACCTGTAGTCCTAGCTACTTGGGAGGCTGAGGCAGGAGGATCGCTAGAGCACAGAAGTTTGAGGTTGCTGTGAGCTATTATCACACCACTGCACTCTTTTGAAACAGTGCAAGACCTTGTCTCAAAAAAATAAATAAAAAGAGGCAAGTTATATCTATATGTTCTAATATGGACAGAAGTTTAAAATATACTCTTAAAGTATGGTAGCATCCCATTTGTAATAAATAGAATATATAAATATATACTTATATTTATTATAATATAAATATTTACTATATAATATGTATATAAATATATATTTGTATATAAGTGTGTTACATATATGCATTTTAAATATAAATATATTAATATATAATAAATATACTACATATTATATAATTTATATAATCATATACTTATGTATAGTTGCCTATGTATAAAACATGTCTGGGAGGGTTTACAAAAATTGTTAATGACATTTTCTTTGGGAGATTGTGGGAGGTACCTGCAGTTTTATTGTTTACCTTCTATCCCTCTGGACTCTTAGAATTTTTAACCAAGAGCATCTATCACTTTATTATTTAAGGAAAAAATTAAAAGGTGATTAAGTTTTTAAAAACCCTATTTTAACCCGATGTCTCCCTCTAGCTGTTTCACTGTCGCCACTCCCTCACAATTAGACTTGTTGAGTTAGTCGCCACTGTCTTACATCCTATTCGTTTTCTCAGCCTACTGCAATCTCATTTTTGTCCTCATCTCTTCACTGAAACTCCTCTTGCCAAAGTGTCTACCTCTCAATTCCTAAATTCAGTGGCTACTGTTAAAACACACTTGGTCTTCTGTCATAATGGACAGTCTACCCTTCTTGAAATCTCTCTTCCTTGAGCATATATGATAACTTGAGCCTCCTGATTTTCCTTCTGTCTTTCAAATTCCTCAGTCTCTTTTATCAATTTTGTAGATTTACATGTTGACATTCTTCAGTTATTTTCTTAAGATGTTTTCTCAGTCTGCATATTCTTTTTCAGTATTCACATCTGCCCTGACAGAAACCTCAAAGTCAACTTATACAAAACTTGATTTCCTTTCCACTCTCACCTCAACTAGCATTGCCTCTTACATCCTGTCTCTGTGATGTGCATCACCATCTTTTTACCAGTGGTTCAAGCCAGAAATGATAAGTCATCCTTTACTCTCCTTCATGCTTCCAACATTTGAATCCTCAAGGCCTATTTACGTCCTAAGTATCTCTCAACTCCATCCATTTCTTCCCCATTTCTGCTAGTCCGATCATGATCTTTACTCAAATTACTACCATAATCAGTGAACTAGTCTCTAAGTCTTTAACCTTTTCTCTCTGCTCTCTGTCTACCCCTCTGTTTCTCCACTCCTTAGCCAAGAAGTTTTATTGAGACACACGATCATACCATTTTCCCTCTACCACCCAAAACCTTTCTACATCCATCCACTGGTCTTGTGATCACATGAAGTACCCACACATAGCTACAAGTCCATGCTCTCCCTCAAACCTTATTATTCACCATCCTCTCTTCTCCCAGCCTCCCCCTTCCCGACGTCCACATTACACCAAAGCCACACTGCTGAATTTCTTTAGTATCTCAATACCTCAGCCTTGCATACTCTCACCACAGGCCTTTTCACATGCTCATTCCCTCTAGATCTCTCAGCACTTATACACCTGCATATGGTGAAATCCACCTCATCCTTAGGGTTGAGACTCACATTGCTTTTCTCTCCAAGAAACCTTCTCTGAACCCCCAACTTAAGATCACCTACCAAGTGCTCACAGAGGCTCTTTTGCCTCCTTTTTCATAAGTCTAATCACATCGGCAGCAATCTCCAACCTTTTTGGCACTAGGGACCGTTTTCATGGACTGAGGGCTGGGCGTGGGGGTGGATAGCGAGTGATGGGGAGCGGCTGTAAATACAGATGAAGCTTTGCTACCTCGCTGCTCACCTCCTGCTGTGTGGCCTGGTTCCTAACAGGCCATGGACCAGGGCCAGTCTGCCGCCTGGGGGTTGTGGACCACAGATAATGGATCGTTAATGCACTAGATTACAAAGTGTGTGTGAGTACTAAGACTGTGACTTTCTTCTTCACCTTTGTGTTCCTTGCATCTGCTTCCAGTGTAGTGCCCAACACATAATACATACCAAGTAATTGTTGGATGGAAAGATGGATTCATACATGTATTCATTTATTCAATCAAGTGAAAAACTAATGGGAAAGCAAATAGTCATGAGTTTAGGAATTATTAATTTAGGAATTATTAAGAAGTCAGTATTGGGGGATGGTCACGCTTGAAGCTCTGACTCAAGGGGGGAGGGGGGGCAAGGGCAATATACGTAACCTTAACATTTGTACCCCCCTAATATGCCAAAATAAAAACAAAAAAAGAAGTCAATATTATTGAACTTCACCAGTGCTTTCCTCTTTTATCCTTCTTTCACCCATAAGCTTAATTCTATGGCAATTATAAGACTAAAAGTCTAGCAACTGAATTCAGAAAAAGGGAAAGAAAAGTTAGTCTTTCCACTCATTCTTTAACTAGTAAGTATGTTAGCTGAGTTGGATTACAAGTAAGGTTTGATTTAGTTTCTGTTTTTTAAAATTCAATATAGTTGTGTTTATATTTAATTTGTTTAATAGATACTAGTAGATTTTATTTCATTTGCAATGTAAGAACCAAAAAAAGGTATGTTAGAACATGGTACAGTTTCTGTAAAGGAATTGTCCCCTAGTGTCTGTCATATTGGAGGCAAATTGAATTTTCCACCCGCTAGAACATGTTTTAATATTTATAATGTAGTCTTCCTTCTGTGTCCACCTTCATACATACATATACATGTACGTGTACATGTATATGTACCAAAGTAGGTGTGGATGTTATTTTTGCTGATGTTGATAAATTTCCTTTCCATGAGTTTGTTCATTTTAAGTGACAACTCAGGTTGACAAATATCCTTCTTTGTCATTAGCAGCTGGGTTCTTTAGACCATCCTATCTAGAGGCTAAAAGCAGGAAAGATCTGCAGGATATGTTATGTTTCCATAAATAGCTTTTAGTGTGAGTGGTCGTGTGAGTGGTAGATACTTTTGACATGTATATTAAAGTATATTTAAACTAACATAAAGATTAGTGAGTAACATAAAGCGGTGGGGACTGGCTTTAACTGCAGCCGGTGAACAGGTGCAGCCGGGTCCTCAGGCAGTACACGCTTTTAGCACTAAACAGAACTCTGGTGAATGAGCTCAAACTAATTTTTTTTTAATCCAGGGAGGGAAGCCTTTAAAATTATAATACAGAAAAGGATCTGTGCTTTCAAACCAAAAGCATCATTTGGATGTTTTCACAAGATACCTGATTGGAAAACAATAAAATCTGGAGGGCAGGTAAAGCTACATTTTTCCCAAAGTGAGACCTCAGATGCAATTTTTAAAGACCTGATTAGATGCTATGTAAATTTGTCAGTAGAGTATTAGGACACCCAATTTTGTTAATTCCTACCTGGAAGAATCTCAAACAAGGAAAGGAATGCATACTGGTGAATACAAGGGTATGTTGCTACACCCAGCTTACTGGCTGAGCTGTCTCTTCAGGAATTCAGTGAAGCAGTTTGGAATCATAACTGCCAAGCCAAGCAGAAACTCACCTGTACTAGAGTCCAGGATTTTGTGTGGCAATAAGCATTTTTAATTAAAAGTTCCTAAATTTGGAACTGAATCTGTAAACATGTGGCAGATTGAGGAAGCACTTCCAAACATCATTGAAGCTATGGGGTATATGTGGCTTTTTAAAAAACTGGATGGTTAATATAAGAAAATCCAGCTGTGTTTTACTTAAAATTAACACTAATCAGAGTTCTTGTACTCTTTTTTTTTCTTCATCAGTGTATCTGCTGTTGTGTGTGTTGGCTCCCCATCCCCCAGGCCTTCACTTTTATCTCTTAATACTGATTTCAGATAGGGATAAGGATTAAAGCAATATAATACTCATTCACTTTAGTGAGTAATACAAAGCCTCTGCTGCTTCGTAGTTTATTCCTTAAACAGATCAGAAGCAGCAGGTAATCTTCATCAGCAAAGCAATTAGATTTTCAACCCTTACCTATCACATTGCCAGAGGTCTTATTAGAAACCAAGGTTGTCTGTTGACCTTAAAACAAAAATGTAAAGAATATTGTTTTTTCTTAATAAGAAATAAAATTACCTCTGGAAAGCAATTTCCCAAGTAAATTGAGAAATAGTCATATTAGAGCCCTGAATGGTTCTTACATGATGTTTGGGATAACAGGGAAGAGGAGGGAGCAGTCAGGGAGAGAACCTAGCCAGTAGTCCAGGGATTCACCAAGTCCACTTTCTGGGCAATGGATGAAGGCTATTGTCAGATCCGACTGAGAATAGTTATTTTAGACTTATTCTTCTCCCAGTAAATCCACATTCTACTTTCTGTTAGAGGAGTAATCTGTGGTTCCACATAGGGCTGCTAAAACTCTGTAATTAGTAGATCTAAGAAAAACCAATTCACATGAAAGTACAGGAGGAGGTAAACATGATTTAGAGGAAACTTGGAGTTACTAATGCTATTATATTGAAATATTTGTGCATGTAGTGCCTCCCCTGCCCCAAGCCATTCCCAGGCTGTTTGATCTTCCTGTTTACTGTAATCTTGCTTCTCTGGGAATTATTTCTGTCTTCTCAGAGACACTGTCTTCCCAATGCAGAAAGGGCTTGCTATTTATTCAGTAGTAATGGTGAGCATATTAGTGACTTTGGTTTTCAATTATGTGTGTGTGTATGTACATAAAAATGCTGAGCAATATGAAATTCTAAGCTCTGTATTAATAATTGAAATTTCAGTAACTAGGAAGAGTTTTGAGATACAATTCCACATGGCTTCATTGTAATATCTGCTTAGGGCTACATTTGAAGTTAGACCTGAGTATCACAGTGAAATCTGTGGTGAAAAAAGTATTATCCAACTGTCTCTAAAAGAAAAAAAATGTATAACCCAGATAAGTTCAGGTAAAATAATACCTAGAAACATTAAACCAGGGTAGACACTGCAAAGGAAACAGAACAAATGTGAGAGAGAGATTGTACTTGCAAGATGGGTTGTACGGAATACTTTCTAGAGGGGGTTGGGAATCATACATGAAGCAAGCTAAAACTGCTCAGATTTGTCCCTAGTAGAGTTTGAATAAGGGATGATCCTCCACTCCCAGAACTGATTCAGTTGTTTATTTTCTATAGCCTTTCACTGAGAACTTGTTAATAGAAATGAGTAGGGGCCTCTCCATTCCTTCCTCTCTGTCTTAAAGTGGTCACCTTTGCCACATTTGCTTCAGTCCTTCAAGCCGCAGCTTCTCCCTGTTGCCTTCCCGCTGTAATCTCCTTATAGGTGTAGCACCATGGCAACGGACCCAGCCTGGAGCCCTGGAACCTTGTTTGCGTTACCTGAGGGGCGAGGTGCAGCCTAAAGGAGGAGAAAAAGGAATATTACCTATCCTGCAGACTGTTCGAATGAAGATGACTTTTTTATCTGTCGTTTGTGTTTCTGTTCTGCTTCTATCGAAGACTTGAAATAACACCTGGAAAACATTTATCCAAAGATGTTATCAGTAACCGAAGGCAGCAGGGAAACCATCTTCTGTTGGTTCCTGTCTTCTAAACAGAGAGTTGTTTTCTGAGATGTAGTTCAGAAAGTGACTTGCTGTACTGGGACATGTGGCACCGCTATGATTTGGGGTTGCACTGCCAGGTGGCTGTACAATTGCTTCATGTAGGTAGATGTTTATTTTGTTTAAAATAAGTTAATTTATGCTTTAGAAAATTTTCATAGAGAATTTTAAAAATAAAAAGTAAGCCTTTGTCATGCTCCTTCTATTTTAAATGTGTTTTCGTCTTTCCCGTTGAGAGGCTCACCGCAGAGCAGGAGAGGCTTTTCCTTTCTAACAACTCCTCCTGGGAAAATGCACTAGAATCGTTGCTTTATATCTGTTTACAAAAGATCACAGTGTCCTGCTTTCCTCAACCAGGCTTCCTATGCAGCATATTGGAAAAGGTTGTATGATAATTAGATTAAAGTACAATTTTTTTAGCATTTAGTTATTTATAGTTGATGTGCTATATTTGCAGTATGTAACATGTCATGGTCTTATCAAATAGAACAAAGGGAAATAAATGTGGGGCTGTTACATTGTTAAATTGTTACATACAAAATATTAGGTGGCATTTGTCTCTTTTGTACATCTTTGCCTTATCAATGGAAAATATAAAAGTTGACTTTTTGACTTTAAAAATTACTGAATGTCAGAACACATGTTTTTCAGCCTAAACTTGAAATGTGGTTTATTATTTTTGTGGAAAGAAGAAAGACTAAAATCCTTATTGCTTAAAATGTTCTTATTTTATGGAGTTTCATTAAACGATGTTAGAATAGAGACAGAAGTTAGAGAGCAGTCTTAGTGCTAGTTTCCGATATCTCATTACTTTATAATTTAACTAAAAGCTACTCTGGCATTAAGCATTTCAGTTCCTTTTGGTGTTGATATGGTTATTTCAAGGAAATAAGCCGTTTATTTAATGTGTTTTATAAAAACAAATGTCTTTACACAAGGCATTTCTTTTTATCCTTACTGCTAAATACTTCTGCCTGAAATATATGTGTGTAACTCCGGATGTTTCAGTCAACAAATACTACAATTATTGAGTAAAACTGTATGGTCATCCAATTTTGTATTCAAGAATATAGTGCTTTATATTGTTTGACTCCATTAATTCTTTCAAGAGAAAGGTAGTGAAGTACTAGTTCCTATAGTGACAAGAGTCATGATTTCCGGCATTCTGTTTTAAAACAACTAGGAAACAAAATCAGACAGGATGTCCAAATGGTATTAACAAAGATCTGTCTTCTAGATGAGAGTTTGGGCTTTTTTTTTTTTTTTTTTTTGGCATCATAGTGGAAGGTTTTTCAAGGAGCTTAATTCCTTATTCGTATTTATACAGTAAAGCATGGATAGAATCAAAAGCTTACCAGAAAAGAATCCCATATTGACATGGAAATCAGGCCTTTTGAAAGACAGGGTCTTGTGCTAAAAAGTGTGGCTTCAACTCTGTATGTGTGTATGTGCGTGTATGTGTGTTTATTCTGCTTTCTGCCAAAGTAGAAAGAAACAAAATGAGTATTCAGCCACTATTATTTTGTCAATGATGGAAGAGGATAAAGCTATAGCATGGGGAAAAAAAGAAATAATTTGTCTTTTGGCAATACCTTTACATGAAAAAGAATATTTAAGATAACCTAAATAGTATATATTTCTCCATGTTCCCAGGTAGGAATGAGGATTAAACAGTGTCTGTAGTGGAGCTTTGAGCTCCCTTGAGATGAGTGAAATCGCAGATTGTTTTTATGCTTTATTGAAAAAAAGTGTGTGTGTACTCACATATATATGTAGTTTATATTTGCTGCATGAATATGATTATTGTTGTTATAGATTGACTAGTAATTTGTTCCCTGTTTATTTTCTTTCCTTAGGCATGTGTACATTTGTTGTAGCCTCCATCGCATTAGACTCCATTTCCTTGTCGGCCTAGGTTACACTACCTTAAATATCTTTTTCTACTTTTAGGTCTCGTGGGCTCCCTAAACTAAAAGAGTCACGTTCCCATGAATCCTTACTGAGCCCATGCAGTGCAGTGGAATGTCTGGATCTCGGTAGAGGGGAGCCTGTATCCGTGAAGCCACTCCATAGTAGCATTCTGGGACAAGATTTCTGCTTTGAGGTAAAAAAAATACATGAATAAAAAATAAAAAGAAAAAGAAAGAATAAAGAATAGTTAAACAACAAGCAGATTTTCTATCCAGTAACTTTGTGATTTCATTACTGTGGTATTGATGATATGATTATCTTAACTGGTTTTCAGTTCTGAAAATTACCTACTTATGGGAAAAAGTTGGAAATTTGTACTAAAATTAAAAAGTTATTAATGATAGCTTCTCATTTCTTTTATTCTTGTCTGCTTTCCAAAAAATTGGATTCCTAGTACATTCTCAGCAGAGGTCACAAGACTAGCAATAATTTATTAAATTAGCATATTAATTTTTTAGTATTGGTAAGAATGTCACTATGTTATTATTTTTCTCCTGAAAACCTTAGTCCCCAATTTTAATGGTTTTTTTAAGGAAATTGACCCAAACCATAGTTTTTCTAACTACAATGTAAATAGTTGAAGATATTGGATCATGTCTTATTTATTTTTGTAATCCCTTGCACCTAGCCCAGTCTCTAGCACATTGCAGGTACCCAAATTCTTAAGTAAATTGCCCTTCACTAGAAAATTATGGCTATCATTTTTTATAAGGTAGTTTCTCCCTTCCAAATTAAATATACACTATTGGCCATTTACAAGTTAAAATTGAAAACTGCATACATATATATGTATCCATATATATAAAAATGTATATATATATAAAATATATATAAAAATATATATATGGATACATATGTATCCATATATATAAAAAATTATTGGAGTTAGGATTTGATTAATAAGAACTTACTAAGTGCCTAGTGATGAGTCCTACAGTAGATG
Source organism: Cheirogaleus medius (assembly GCA_008086735.1). Taxonomy (NCBI): domain Eukaryota; kingdom Metazoa; phylum Chordata; class Mammalia; order Primates; family Cheirogaleidae; genus Cheirogaleus; species Cheirogaleus medius. Next base: position 14,037,723 of record VBSM01000662.1, read on the forward strand.
CTGTAGAAGTTGAAAGATACTTGGTTCCTATTCTTATGGACCAGCACTATCCAAAAGAAATATAATGCAAACCACATATGTAGTTTTAAATTTTATTTAAGCAAAAAATTGCCATTGCAACGTGAACTATAAAAATTATCAATGAGAAGTTTTACATTATTTTTTGGTGCTAAATCTTTAAAATCTAATGTGTATTTTATAGTTACAGCACTATCTCAATTTAGACTAGCCACGTTTTAGATACTTACTAGCCACAGAAGGCTAGTAGCTGCCATGTTAGACAAAGCATATCATCTGATCTGGTTCACTAGGTTACAAGCTGAAATCGAGTTAACATGTGAGCACACTTCAGCAATTTGGTCAGGTCATTTATTGGTCTTCATTTTATAAAAATCACTTTAACTTTCCCATTTTTATGGAGTTCAGCTCAACAGATTGGGTACCAAGCCCAGTGTTTGGTGCTAGGCATATAACAACATGTTTCACTTTTAAAGGACTTTGATAATAGTGGTAAGGCTAACATAATAAATGACTGGAAATCAACAGTCTGGTTGCCTAGTGGAAGAAAAAAATGAGTTCCAAAGACAGTAATGCAATACTAGTAACTTTTCCCTATTTCATTTAATGCCTTCTATTATATTATAGTGAAGGTGGTCTCAAAAAATCTAATAAGCTGTTTCAGAGACCTTCTTCCCTTTTTAGTTATTTTTATTAACTCACTCAGAATTGAGCATATTCATTTGCAGGTAATTTAAGATGTTGCCTAAAAGGGTTTTAATTTTGATTTTTCTTAACCATAGGCCAGTTTTAGGTTCCTCAGCTGAATTTAAAATGGCCTTTGTTCTCATACCTGGAAATGAGTGTGGATGCTACCTAAGCAAAAAGTGAATGTAGATATAGGTATTATAAAACTAGCAAAGATCATTTTAATTTCATGTAATATGATTTGGGCTCATAGCATACCTCTAACTCTTCAGTGATAGAACTAGGAAGATAGAGTCCCCAAATCCTATGTTTTCTTTTCCTTATCTGTAATCTTTATGTTGAAGGTCACCTACTTAAGTGGAAGTAAGTGTTTCAGCTGTAACTCTGCTTCTGAGAGAGATAAGTGGATGGAAAACCTTCGAAGGACAGTTCAACCTAATAAGGTAATGGTAGCTTTGAGTGTCTGAAATTGTAAGCACTAAGTTGATAGAAGGTAAATGTAGTAATAATCCATGTAGTAATAACTTTGATAGAGCTTTAGAGTTTTAAAGTGCATTTATATATTAGGCCATTTTAAGCTAAAAATTATCTTATTGCAGATATTATCATCATGGTTTCACCAATGTGAATAAGAAGACAAAAATGTTAAGTGACTTGCCTAAGTCAGAAGCTAGTACATGATAGAAAAGGGACTAGAGCACCAGCTTCTTAACTATTTTTTTCTTTTTTTATCTGCAGAATTTAGTACAGTTGCCACTTGGCTGGCTATATGAAAACTCACCATTACAAGATGATATTTTCTTAACCCAAGTAAAATAGAATATATGTGGTTCTTTAAGATTCTGACATGGGGAGGGTGGGAGAGGGCGTGCGGGATAAAAACTTACCTGTTGGGTACAGTAAACACCATTCTGGTCAGAGGGGCACACCAAAAGCCCTGACTTAGCATTATCCAAGATATCCATGTAATAAAAACACTTGTACCCCTTTAAAAAAAAGAATTCTGATACATTCTGGTTTAGAGCTTGCTATTATACTAATCAATGAGACAGCAATCCTTTTCATTATTTGCTTCATTATATATACCCTTAATAAGAGCACATAATCAGTATCACATACTTTAAAAGGAAAATGTTTTCTGTCTGGGATATCATATCTCAAATTCAACTTTGTTGCCTCTTTATAGGACAATTGCAGACGAGCTGAAAATGTTCTCCGTCTATGGATCATTGAAGCCAAGGACCTTGCTCCTAAAAAGAAATATTTCTGTGAACTGTGCCTTGATGATACCCTCTTTGCTCGTACAACCAGCAAGACCAAAGCAGATAATATTTTCTGGGGCGAACATTTTGAATTCTTCAGCCTTCCACCTTTACATAGTATCACAGTTCACATTTATAAGGATGTGGAAAAAAAGAAAAAAAAGGACAAAAATAATTATGTAGGACTAGTTAACATCCCCACTGCCAGTGTGACTGGTCGCCAATTTGTAGAAAAATGGTATCCAGTGAGTACACCTACACCCAACAAAGGAAAGACAGGAGGACCTTCTATTCGGATTAAATCACGTTTCCAAACTATCACCATTCTGCCTATGGAGCAATACAAAGAATTTGCAGAATTTGTCACCAGCAACTACACCATGCTGTGTTCTGTCCTTGAGCCAGTAATTAGTGTGAGAAATAAAGAGGAGTTGGCTTGTGCCTTAGTGCATATTCTTCAAAGTACTGGCAGAGCTAAGGTAAGTGGAAAAGGGGGTTGCATTACCTGAAATCTCTTCCTTACCTTTTACAAAGAGACAAAGATATGGATACTGTAGAGATCCAATTTAGAGAATTGTGCTTTGCTATTGCTCAAAACAAGAAGAAAAATAAAAAGAATTAAGAAGAAAACCCATTGGCGGTTCTTGGATCCAGAAAAGATAGGGATTATAAAACTGAAAAAGTAAAATGGAGGACCAACAAATATTAATATAAAGTCCATTTGCATGAAAGATAGATGCCATAGTCAGCTCTTTATTGTCTGAAAAAATAAATGGTAGGATCAGCATGGTAACCCCACATTGTGTTCAGAATTCTCTGTCTTTAGTTCTAGGGTGTTGTATGGTGGTTTTCTTCCTCACTATATGTTGTTTAAGATTAACTGATGACTTTATCCCCTAGGCACAAAAGGAGGTATTCCAGAATCATGCTGGGGGTTAGTAAGAGTCCTCATGGGATTAAAATCTATATTTGGAATAAAAATACCAAGGGATGTTGTACAGTTGGTAGTCGTTTCATGATAGACTTATTTCAACCTGGATAGAAGTAAAAATGCAGGAAGATAAAGAAAAATATGCAGGTTGTGGGAAAAACCACCACCAATTGACAGAATCTTTGACCTGCGAAGCATATTCTTTTTACTGGGCTGAGTCTCCGTATATTATATGCAAACTGGCCATAGTAAATTATATTTTAGATCCAGAGAAGTTCACAACCAGAATAATTTATTTAGAACTAAACATTAAAATAAAGTGCTATTAAGATTTATTGACATAAATCAGTTTATACACAATTTAGGTACAATAAACTACACCCATTAAAAGTGGAAAAGTTCAGTGAGTTTTGACAGATTATGTACCCATTGAAACCACCACCATAATCAAGATACAGATATGTTATCATCACCCCCAAAAGTTTCCTCCTGTCACTTAGCATAAATTTTAATAGTCATTCCTAAGTCTACAACTCTTTTCTACTATTGCACTGGCCCAAAGTAAGTCCTATTAATATTTAAAATGCTTAATAACATTCAAAATATATATCATACTTCAAACTGAACAACAATAAACACTGATTTTTATATCAAGTTCTTTAAAACTGTTGAGGAATGAAGCAGCTATTTCTTCAAGGTTTTATTTGTCCTTATGCCATCCTTCTGTATGGATGGATGCATAGATGGACAGACAGCCTAGAAAATGAGTTCAGGTGATGAGTTTAAGAAATTCCATGTTGATACTGGGGACCAATTTGTAACTTTTATGCAATAAACACCTAATACATGCCAGAAACTGTTAGGTGCTTTGGATGTTGTGGTGAGCAAAAGTAGACACTGTCCTTGGTCTTATGGAGCTTACAGTTTTCTGGGGAAAACAGATATTAATATTAGTCAAGTAATTACAGAAATAAATGAGTGATCACAGTGAGCACTGCAGGGGTAAAAGCGATGTGGTGCTGCGAAGGCACGGAGCAAGCAGGCCGGAGCAGTTCCGGGGAAGTGCTGGCCAGGGAAGGTTCTCTGAGGAAATGGTCTGTGAACTAAGATCCGAAGGATCCCAGGAATTAACGCCACAACAGTGGGAACAGGAGCAAGGGCGGGCGTGGAGCACAGCAAGAAGAACAGCAGTTGTTGAAAAAAGGGCTTTGTGATGAACAGAGAATTATGTGTGTTATTACAGAAAGGGCTTGGTGTGTTACAGGCCCTAAAAAGAAAGCCCTTGAGGCCGAGCAGAATGCAGAGAAAGGTACAAGACAAAGCTGAAAAGGTAGACAGAGACAGAGACTTGTAGGGTGCATGCAGAAGTATGGTCTTTATCAAAAAAAGTACAGTGGAAAATCTTTGGAGGAATTTTAAACTTAGGGGTAGTGACACCTAAGGTTTTATGCTGATTTTTTTTTCTTTCAAACAAATCTGGTAGGTTTAGTTTTAAAGCAGCATACACAGGATGTCTGATATTTCATCAGTCTCTTCTAATGTATATTATTTATTCAGTTGCTTTCTGCCTGATTGAACATTATTCTACCAGGATTTTCTGACTGACTTGGTGATGTCTGAGGTGGATCGTTGTGGAGAGCATGATGTCTTGATCTTCAGAGAGAACACCATTGCCACCAAATCCATTGAGGAATACCTCAAGTTGGTGGGACAACAGTATCTTCATGATGCACTAGGTATAAAAGAGAAAAACCTGTATTTTCTTTTCTTTCTCTTTCGATTTTAAGTTATTTCACCCTCATAAAACAAACAAATTGAGCTCAAATTCTGCATATTATTTAGTTCTAGCTGACTAGAGTATTAAGGTTTGCGTTTCAACTATAAGAAGTCTGTACAGTACTTACCAGTGGAGTAACAATAGATTGGTTTATCATAGCATGTGCAGAATAGAAAGTCCATCAGCATAAACAGCTTACTCCCAGGCCCCCAAGTTCATGATTCTGGGACACACAATAATATCAGTGAGTGTCACTGCTGGACCTGAGGTGGCCTGTTTTCCCCAAAGTGTTCAGTATTTATATCATAATATAAATATAAGTTTTGAGAGTGTTACTCTAACCTTTGTTATCATGCATACAAAATTTTGATCAAAAGTGAAGAAACTCTTGCCAGTTCCCAAAACTCCCCCAAAGATTTCTGCCTTCAAGGTCTATAGAATTTTTAACATAACTAATTTGGTTTGGCCCATGAATTGTTCTTGCTGACAAGGCCACTCACCTGCAGTTCCAATTTGGTCCTGAAATTCAAGCATTAACCACTAGAGTAAGGCCCTGTGCTGGGCACTTTGATACACATCATGATAGCGCAGAAGGAGGTTCCGTGAAAGAATATCCATTTCTTTCACCTCCATGTCCGCTGTTCTTACACAGAATGTAGAACAGCACTGTACAGGAGCACATGTCTCCTGTAGAGACATAACGTGAGCCATGTGTGTCATTTTTATTTATTTATTTTTATGGAATTTTAAATTTTCTAGTAGTCACAAAAAGAGTAAAGAGAAACAGGTGAAATTCATAACATTTTATTAACCCAATATGTCCAAATATTATTTAATAGCTAATCAACGTAAAAATCAGTAATTAGATATTTTACTTTTCATGCTCTTTGAAACTCAGTGTGTATTTTACATTTATTGCACATTTCAATTTGCACTGGCCCCTTTGCTAATGCTCAACATCACATGTGACTCTCAAGAGTAGACAGCAAGTAAAGGTATGTTGAATGACTGGAGAGATTTTTGCCCTCAGGGAGCTTACAGTAAAGGAGATAAGATTAGGGATATCTCTGTACCATAAAAGAGAGAAATTCTGTGTTTTTTCAAAGAATTTTAAAGAAATGACTACAGCTGACAGAATTTTTAAATTTCCTATTTGAAATACATTTATGTTGTGTGTGTAGCTTCAGGGTAGAAAGGTTGTATATATACAGACATTGGGTAAGGGCAATGATAGGGATTCGCAAAGGGAAAAGAACCACATAAACAAAAAGGGTGTAGTTGTGGGAGAGAACCAGGCATGTGTGGAATAAAACCTTTTAGCTGAAAAAAAGGCATGAAAGAGACAGGTGAACAACAAAAAGATTAGGAAATAATTAGAATGAGTCTGTTAAGAGCCTTGAATGCCTGGGTGAGGGCTTAGACTTCACAGTAATCCTACTGTGATGTTTTGTAAAGCTGCTGAAAGTTTTTAGCCGGGTGTCTTCAATGCAATTAATTAACCGGCCGACTAAGACAGGTTGGTGAAGAATGTCACTGAAAGCAGAGACATCAGTTTAAGAAGCCATTGTAATAAGGAAGGTAAGAAATAACGAGACTCTGAATTAGGGTAATCACCATGGGTAGGAATAGAGAAAACGATGGGTATGAAAAATATTAAAGTTGAACTGATAGGAATCGGCAGCTTTTTCAGTTTGTGGGATGGGAGGAGGGAAAAAATATTACAGAGAATTTGGAGCCTGTGTGAGAGACTAGGAGGATGATGAGATTCTTAACAGAAATAGGAATCATAGAATTAGTAGGCTCGAAAGAGGGGTAATGATATTTCTACTTCATATATATTCAGTTTGAAGTTCTAGGAGGAAATTTCAGGGGCTTTAAGTAGTAAAGCTAGACAGGGTATCTGTCTAGCCGGCTATTAGAAATTTGGGACTAACCCGAGTGGAGGGATTAAATAAAGCCATGAGATTACCAGAGCAGAGAGAGAATAGAGCCAAAGGCCTATCTTACTGTGTACCTGGGTTTATGGTATAGAATGAAGAAGAGGAATCAGAAGTGATCAGAGAGAGAGAGAGCATACAGAAAGGAAAGAAAACTAGGAAAATACTTAATCCTGGACACCAATACAGAAGAGACTATCAATAGAATCAGAAATTATGAAAGATAAAGAAATTTGGCAACTTAAAGATCACGTGCGATGGCTCAGATTGGTACCAGGAGGAAAGGAGCCGGCTGTAAGGGGTAAAAAGTGAGTGCCTGATGAAGAAATAGGACCATTGTGTTTACGTGGAGCAGACCCACTGCAGTACAGTGGTCTCCAACTTTTTGGCACCAGAGACCAGTTTCATGGAAGACAATTTTTCCACGGATGGGGGGGGGGTGCAGTGGGGGGAGGCAGGGATGGTGGCCGGGTTCATAACAGGCTGTGGGCCGGCACCAGGCCGCGGCCCAGGGGTTGGGGACATCAGCTGTAGGAACAATTAATTTCTACTCTGCAGAAATAAATTTTTCCTCTTCCTGCTTATCTTCACATTCTTTTCTCTAACCCATGTACTTTAGTCTGATATTAGTAAAGGTACAGAGAGAGGTTGATAGTCTCATTTACACAAAGAGCTTATTATAGTCATAAATTATATCATAGTTTGCTTTAATAATTTGTGTTGTCTTATAAAAGACAACAGTGAAGCATCTCAAATAGTATTCTCCGTTCTGTGGATATAGGGGTGAATATTTGTTGACCAACTACTTCAAAATCAATTATTCATATTCTAAAATTCAATGTGCTAAACAGGATCTCTGAATGAAATAATTTTCAGAATGAAACGTGGATACAATTCATTTGATAGGACAGTGAATAATTAAATAGCTGATTGACTCAGTGAGGCATGAAAATTAATTCAGTGAGCATGGGAAGAAATTCAAGTAACCCTTTAAAGATCTCCATAATAATATTTGTAATTCAAGAGCAAGGGCCAGGGTAATAAAACAGTTGCAGCTTCCGAAAGCATAGACAGAATTCATTGGTAAGCTTCTTCAGGACAAGGATTGTATTGTCTTCTTATGAAAGTTTTGCTATGTTTCACACACTTTGGGCAGAAAATAGATGCTATTTCCAGACTGGAGAATTCTCAGAGAGAATTTATTTTAAAATATGCAAGTAATATTGTACAATATCTACCTGCTTCTTAGCCAGTCTTTATCTGGATTAAAACATTCTTTCTGCGCAGACTCTGCCTTATTTAGACTTATATCTTCCATCTGTTAGCCCCTTTCACCTTTCTAACTGAAATCAGATTGCTTTGGTACCCTGTGATACATAGGAAATGCCATGTGTGAGGTATGGAAAAGAAGTCCCTGAAAAGGCCTGATTTCTACCCTTTGTGGCACAGGCAAATTCCTTTCAGCAGTAATATGTCCATATCTACATTATTCCTACATGTGAAATTTTGATACGCTAGATAGTAATGAGTTAATGATCTATATAGAAAACATGTCACAGAGGTCAGAATTCCCGTACTGATCAGTAATGGGATCACGCCTGTGAATAGCCACTGCACCAGCCTGGGCAACATGGTGAGACCCCGTCTCCTTTAAAAAAGAGGGGGAGAGGGGAGGAGAAAAAACAAAGAAAAAAAATTGAAATCATAGAACATTCAAAGACTTAACATGTAAACAACATAGTGAGCACTCCCTTTGACTTTGGTTTTTGGGGGGGGTGCGGTTTGTTTTGTTTTGTTTTGTTTTTTAATTGAGACAGAGTCTCACTCTGTTGCCCGGGCTGGAGTGCTGTGGCATCAGCCTAGCTCACAGCAACCTCAAACTCCTGGGCTCAAGTGATCCTCCTGCCTCAGCCTCCCAAGTAGCTGGGACTACAAGCATGTGCCACCATGCCCGGCTAATTTTTTTATATATATTTTAAGTTTTCCAGCTAATTTCTTTCTATTTTTAGTAGAGATGGGGTCTCGCTCTTGCTCAGGCTGGTCTTGAACTCCTGAGCTCAAACGATCTGCCCGCCTCGGCCTCCCAGAGTGTCAGGGTTACAGGCGTGAGCCACCGCACCCAGCCTAATTGCTTAGTTTTAAATTTAGGCACTCTTTAAATTAGGTAAATTTGTGGAGGCACATAGCACAGGAAACATGGAGAATATGTTGCATATATATCCTGTGAGAACTGGTAACATTTTAAAAAGCCTTTTACTAGTTTTGGCCATTCCACTTGATGAAAAGTTATTTAAAAATGGCATGTACAAAAGTTATTTAAAAGTTGGTATGTACAAAAATTGTTTGTACATAACAATATTTTTGTATGGAGCCCCTACTAAGTGCCAGGCACCATATCAGCTGCTTCTCATGCATATTTCTGATCCTCACCACAACTCTACCAGGTGGTGTTATTAACACTGGTTTATACATAAGACAGCTGAGGCTCAGACTCGCTAAGTGGCTTTTCAAGGCCCAACAGTTAGTTAAGTGATGGATCCAGAATTTGATCCTAGATCTCTCTGACACCAAAGCTTTAAATCTTTCTGTGCACCACTTTCTTTTCTGTGTACTGCTTTGCTTCCTATTCTCCAAGCATTTTTCTTCAAAATTATCACTTCTCATCGTTGTCATAGCTATTTTTAAAAGCTTTCATTTATCTCAATACTAACCACCATTCTAATAGAAAATGTTCTTCATGTTGCTGCCACTTCCTAATTTTGCAGGAATTATTGTTCACTTTTATGAACTCTGTTATAACTAGCCTGAACCTTGGGAATGAAAGCATATTTGGAAGGATCTTTGAAAGGTCCATTCTTCTTTTGTGAAGACCTATAAAAAACCAAGAAGACATCACTGATAAATATTTATTGAACACCTGCGATGTTTGGGAGCTGTTTAAGAGACTCAGGATTTGAACATGAGCAAAACCTAGTTCCTAACCTTCAAGGGAATTCATCCTATAAATGAGACAGACAAATAAGCACAAAACAGTATGAAACACAGAGCAGTAGAAAATATACAAGGTATAGTGTATAGTGGAGAATGAACAGGTAAGGTAGCAATTTGTTCTTTCTGGGAATAGTGGGCTTATCTTCATAGAGGACAGGCTATATGAACAGGGCTTCTAAGCTAAATTTATATGGAAAAACATATACAGATTATGTAAGGAGATCTCCTGTTACAATTTTATGCTGCATTGAATGACTATCCCCATTACAAGAGGTAAGCCTACAGACCCTTACTTGCATTTGGGTTAGGCACCACCATTAGCACTTAAAACCTTAGGTGGGCTATTCAAGCTTGGTTATTTGTTCTTCTAGCATAACAATAATAGTTACTCCAATAGAGCAAGCCTTATAACAAATAACAAGTTTATGCTAATATATTTGTGGGTTCAGTTAAAAGACACTATGTTGTCTAAGGTAGTATCATTACTATTTTTATAAATATTGCAATGGTGATGTTAGAGATTGCTGTTATTCCACTTCCAGGATAAAGGAAATAAACATGCTATATGAGATGTGGCAACTTGGGCTCCAGAGCAGTGGCCCTTCGTGGGCAGTATTTTGTTCCCTCCATGTCAGATCTGAGAAAAGAATTTCCCATTATACATTTTAGGACAGAAATCCTAAATCCATTTATTCTATCCAGGAAGAATTTATAGTTATACTATCTTTCACTTTCTCTCTTCACATAGGGGAGTTCATCAAAGCCTTATACGAGTCAGACGAGAACTGTGAAGTGGACCCCAGCAAGTGCTCGTCCGGCGAGCTGGCAGACCATCAGAGCAACCTGGAAATGTGCTGCGAGCTGGCTTTCTGCAAGATCATCAACTCTTACTGGTGAGCTCGCCTCCTCCGCTGTTTTTGGAACTTACATGTTTTCATGTAAAAGTCACCACAATGTTAACTGTTATTTCACAGCCAAAGGAGGGGGGCTTAGGGGAAAAGTTGGAAGTTTCTCTAATACAGTCCTATGTAAAATTGAAATCTCCATTGTAAGCCATATGTGAATATAATTTTTCCCCAGAATATTAGTACTGCAGCCTCTAATACCAAAAGTATTTTTCTTGCTTTCTAAAATATTCACTAGAGTTGAACAGACATGTTCATGAATTTTGATCATTGCTCTAACCCCTGCAATTGGTGAGATTTGGGGAGATTTTGATGAACAGGCTTTAGAGAGATTATGGTGAACCATATTAAACCAGATGGTTTACTCAAGAGCCTTCTGCCATTTTCCCACTTTGTAAAACTAAATTTAAACTAATCCAGAGCTTTGGGTTTGCAGTCTGGCCTTCTGTGAATTTTCTGTCACCTCTCAGCCATCAATAAGGTAGAGCCTCATCCCCAAATCTGTATTGGATCTTCCCCATAGCCTGGCTCTAGAGCAGAGATACATTGGATCAAAGTAGGGTCTCTTGTTCTTTGGGTTGCAGTACTTTTGTATTTAGAGTTGGTATTTTTTTCCTTCCTTAGTGTTTTCCCTCGTGAGTTGAAAGAAGTATTTGCATCATGGAAGCAGCAGTGCCTGAATCGTGGCAAGCAAGACATCAGTGAGAGGCTTATTAGTGCCTCCTTGTTTCTCCGTTTTCTGTGCCCAGCCATTATGTCTCCCAGCCTTTTCAACCTCATGCAGGAGTATCCTGATGACCGCACATCTCGGACTCTGACTCTTATTGCCAAGGTCATCCAGAACCTGGCCAACTTTGCCAAGTAAGTGATGTTGTCATAACCACTTTAAAAATGCATTGTTTAACAAAATGCTTGAGGTCTAAAATTTGGATAGGGATGGGGTGCCTCATCAGTCATGTTACCAGATTTTCACAGTGGTATTAATAAAAATAGCAAAAAATTAGAAACAATTTAAATATTTGCTTTATACAGGAATGGTTAAGTAACATATGGTACATGCATGTGGAATATTTGCAGCCACTACAAACAGTGTTTACAAAGAATATCTAACAATATGGAATATGATGAAGATAAAATTACGTTAAATGAAAGTACTAATAAAAATATGTTAGAACAAAAGGTGGGCTGCAAAATGGTATATACACTATCATCCCAGCAACATAAAAACACAAAAATCTGTAAGTATAAAAATGTTGCAAAGAACAGTCAGACAAATTCTGTGGTTACCTTGTCTAAGACAACTGGCCTGACCACTTCAAAAATGAAAATGAAAAATGCAAAAGGTGGAAGGGGACTGTTCTATTATAGATTAACCACTTGGGCACGGCGCTCACCGGCCGCGAACCCTCGCCCGCAGCCGGCACTCACAGTGCGCACGGCAGTGTGTGCTGCGCGTTGACGACGCATCCGTTTTGCTCTTGTGTGATGAGGAAAGCTTTAAAGCACTGAAAGCTTGTTTGACTTTACAGGCAGCTTTACTTGTCATGTAAATCAGAATAGGTAACATAGACATATATGTTTTCATTACGTTATTTTTAAATGTTCACAATTTTATTTTGATAAATGAAAAATTAGAAAAGTCACATCACGGCTGTCGGCTAAAGTCGCGGTGCGCGTTTATCTGTGGCTATCGATTATAGTCGACGCTGGTACCGAAGTGGTTAAAAGAGACTAAATGCAATACTTGAAACTTATTTGGATCTTAAATTGGAAAAAAAAAATCTATAAAAGTAATTTTGGGGACAATGGGTGCAATTTAAATACGGACTGTATATGATTCATGAAAAATATTTTTTAAAGTATTAATGGGATAATGGCATTTGTTTATGTAAGAGATATTCCTTATTCTGAAAAAATGCTAAAGTATTTAGAGGTTCAAATGGTTCAAAAAAAAGTATGTGTATGGAAAGAGAGTAAAAGCAAACTTGACAAAATGTAACAGTTCGTTAATGTAGATGAGAGGCATTTGGGTGTTCATTATATATTCTCTCAACTTCTCTGTAGGCTTAAAATTTTTTAAAAGAAAGTTAGGAGAAAGCAGTTGGGGAGGAAATGCACTCACATGTAACAGCAGATATGCTTTGGTAGTTGAGTCTGACAGCCACACTTTTTTCCTTCTCCTTTTCATTGTTTTCAGAGTTTTCTTCAGTAAGTTTGTATTGTTTTTATAATTTATAGAAAATAATTTTAAGAAGTGACTGGGAAGGAATTCCCACTTGCAAAATTGATCACAGATTTACTCAATAGTGAGACTTAAATACAAGTTTCTATTAGCAATGTATTGAAGAAAAAATTAGAACTTTAATGAAACAGGTTGTTTTCTAGTATAATATAAAAAGTGATTTTTTTAGAAGTGTACTATTTTAACTTTGTATACTTCATGTATGAGCCAATGCCATATTTAAGCTAATTCTGGTCAAAATTATTTCTAGTTTATTTTAGAACAGGTTTTATGGACTTAAACTGGGCCCTGAAGATAGCTAGAATTTAGATAGGCAAAGAAGAGAAGTTCTTCCCTAGTGGAAATAAATAGCATGAGCAAAGGCTTGGAGAAGAAAAAGAATATAATATATCTGGGAGACTTTGAAGAAGCTAGCAGTGTTGAGGATTTGTACTGGTGAACGCTTGGTAAGTGAGGACTGTATTACAGAGAAATTTAAATAAATGTTAAAGTTCTGCGTAAAGTCAACTCAAAATGATTATATCTCTTCTCTTGAATATGTTCTTTCTCATTTTTCTCACCCTCTACTTCAGGTTTGGTAACAAAGAGGAATACATGGCATTCATGAATGATTTTTTAGAACATGAATGGGGTGGAATGAAGCGCTTTCTTTTGGAGATCTCTAATCCAGACACCATCTCAAACACCCCAGGCTTCGATGGTTACATTGATTTGGGCCGAGAGCTTTCAGTTTTGCATTCCTTACTGTGGGAAGTAGTTTCCCAACTTGATAAGGTAAAGTAGGCTGATGCAAGATGGAGAACTTTAACGTCCCTGGGTATCTCCAGAATAATAGCACTTACTCTTTTTGCAAATTGAAAGCAAACTTTTGCCTTAGAAGTCTGGTATTAAATGGTTATCATTTCTGAGTAAAATATGTCATCTATGACCATGAAATTCTAGAAAGCCATGAAATTATTAGTATATATTTTAAATAATTATCTGAATCAATGGCATGTATTTCTATAAGTGTATACATATAGATATAGTATATATCCAAAAACTTATCTAGAAACTAATAATATATATTGGTATATGTAGCCTTATTCATGTATACCAAGATGAGATGAAACCTCATATAGTAATGTCTAACAGAAGTATAGACTTAGGTAAATACTGAGCTTATAATGTTTAAGTAACTTTACCCATGAAAAAAATTTCTTTACTGTACAAGTCAGAGAGTTTCATATAATTAGGAGTGCTAAGAATCATGTGGGATCTCAAAATCCAGTCTTCTTTCTCCACAGATGTGAATTAAGATATAGAAAACAATTATCATTTTTAATCATTTGTGTTCTGGTTATAAACTAAGAATTTTGTTATATACCACATTAATATGTAAATGTATACCATGCCAATTATTTTCTTCCTTCTGAAATTTTATGAAAAAGAATAGATTTTATAGTAGAAAATAATGTAATAGACTTTGGCTAGGTTTATCACAATAATTATTTATTGATGCTTTTGTTTGCTACAGGTACTATATAAATATGTATGGTGGTATATTAGAATAACTTCAAAAGACAAAGTTATTTTTCTATAATAAGGATTTATTTGTTTTCCTCCATTTTCCTATTCCTAAAAATACTATACCAGTAAAATTTGAAGGGTGATAAAACCTATTAACAAAGACCCTTCTCCCAAGGAATCATAAATGGTAGTGTGTTCAACAGTGCTTAAAACACTTGTAAAGCAGTAAACCATACCTTATTCTCAAGGACCCCTCCTTCACTTTTAGAAATGCTAGCTATATTTTAAGTTACAGCTATGCTGAGGATAAATTTCTCTAATATAAATCATGGCTCAGCATTGTTGAGCAAGTAACAGCATTCTTCAGATGGCATTTGTACGTATTTAAGTAGAAGAGTCTAATGATTGTTGAGAAGACAAAGAAGACCTAATGACAGCCATGTAAAACTGCCTAACAGTTGAGGGGACCTAAGATGCCATAAGACTAAGAATTCCCTAAAGGAAAAAATGATTGAGATGGATAATGCAAGTACTGAAGAGTTGTTCCTTGTTGAATTAACTGCATCAGTGAGATGCAAATACACTTATCTTGTGAAATAGGCCTGGTTTATTCAGGATCAAGGTCTTTTTAATAGGCTTTGTTGTGTAAACACACTTTCTCCTTTTTAATCTCTGTTTGGTCCGGGGAACCAGGAGTACATTCAGACATATCTCATAAATAGAATTTATCTGATTTTGCTGTTTAAAAAAAATTGTCTTACTGATGAAAACTCAGTTGGCAATGGGTCAGGGTTCCCAAGATTGACAGGGTTCCTAACTGTGTGCCCTGCTGTGCTCTGGGTCCCTGAATGCAGCACCCTCTTGTATGTTGGCATGCATTTCTTTTCTCACATGATGCCTTTTCTTTGGAAGTTTTGTCACACTAGCTGATCCTCTGATCTTGATGTTCTTTTTGGTCAAAAGGTGTTTGGTTCTTTGCCTATCCTCCCCCACCTTGATCTACTAGCCTCCCAAAGATTTAGTTTGCTTTGCATGCCTATTTTAGTTGGAATGGCAATAGTTTGGTTGTTTTGAGCATGTCTTTTAATTTTTATTTGCATAATCCTAATTTCTATTTCCTTTTTTCCTCGATGTCTGCTGCACCTTGTTTCGCCTCCTCCATTCATCTCGACGCCATGATTCCGCTGCTCCATAACAATGCATTATGAACCTGCCACACCCATACGCAAACACCTACCCTTCCCTCCAACCTACACCCCTCCATCAATGGGCATCGTTGTCCAAAAAAATCTGTGGTGGATGTCGCAATGCTTATTATCCAATTAGGGTGAAAATTCCTTCCTACAGGCGACCGTGGCAAAACTGGGGCCTCTCCCTCGTGTTCTTGCTGACATTACCAAGTCTCTGACTAATCCTACACCAATACAACAGCAACTGAGACGCTTCACTGAGCATAACTCCAGTCCAAATGTCAGTGGAAGCCTTTCTTCTGGGCTGCAGAAAATATTTGAAGACCCCACTGACAGGTATGAAAGAGAAGGTTTGAATTACTATCTCAGAGAGAGACAGCATTTAGATTTGGCAGAAATAACTTATTTGAATTTACAACTTTAAAGTCATGAGAAATTAAAAAGACTCATCTGACCTGAGAGCAATACAATCATTTGTCATAATAATGCTCAAGATCTGGGATAACTTATTTTCTAGAGTGATAGTATCAGCCAATCTATAAAAAACTATGTCCTAATGGAAGACTAAGGGCTTTATGAAATTGGTATTTTCATACATGATAGCACTCAAAACTCTGGAGGACTTCAGTTAAAACTAATTGATAGCAGGCCATGTCACTGGACGGGTAGATACACTGTTGATGCTTAGACTTTGTGCCTGTAGCAGGGACCCTTAGTTGTATACTTAGAGCTTCTTTGCTTGAAGGTTTAGAAAGAGCCAATTAAATATGAATTGGAATGCCTTGGGAAGGTTTAAGACCTAACTAGGAAATTATTGGAATTCTAGTAAAAACTGAAGATAATGATGGGGTGGTATACACAATGTTATTCTCTACCTTTGGGGGAAAACTGAAAATGCTGGATTTTATTCTGAGAATTGTAATAATGAAATCTGAGTTTCTAAAGAAGTTTAAGTATCCACATGAGGCCTGTGAACCTACAGAAGAGTTCATATGCCTGAACTGAGGAATCTTAACTATGTTTAATTTGTCTCAATAGAAATTAAGAGTCCTTTCCTTTTCCACAGTGATTTGCATAAGCTGAAATCTCCAAGCCAGGACAACACAGATAGCTATTTCAGAGGGAAAACATTATTGCTGGTCCAGCAAGCCTCCTCCCAGAGCATGACTTACTCTGAAAAGGATGAAAAGGAAAGTAGCCTTCCTAATGGTCGGAGCATCTCCCTCATGGACCTCCAGGACACTCGTGCTGCTCCAGCAGAGCATGCACCTGTCATGCTTGACGTGCCTCTGCGCTTGACTGGAAGCCAGCTGTCCGTGACCCAGGGGGCCAGCATCAAACAACTGCGGGAAACCCAGAGCACCCCCCAGAGTGCACCCCAAGTGAGAAGGCCCCTGCACCCAGCCTTGAACCAGCCAGGCAGCCTTCAGCCCTTGTCATTCCAGAACCCTGTCTATCACCTCAATAATCCAATTCCAGCAATGCCAAAGGCCTCTGTAGATTCCAGTTTGGAGAACCTAAGCACTACCAGTTCCAGAAGCCAAAGTAACAGCGAAGACTTCAAACTCAGTGGACCCAGCAATAGCAGCATGGAAGATTTCACCAAACGTAGCACTCAGAGTGAGGACTTCTCTAGGCGGCACACTGTGCCAGACAGACACATACCTCTTGCTCTGCCACGACAAAATAGCGCTGGGCAGGCCCAAATCCGACAAATGGACCAGGCTGGGTTAGGTGCCCGAGCCAAAGCCCCACCCTCCCTGCCACACAGTGCTTCCTTACGAAGCACCGGGAGCATGTCGGTGGCATCCGCAGCCCTGATTGCTGAACCCGTGCAGAATGGAAGCCGGTCCCGGCAGCAGTCCTCTTCCTCTAGAGAGAGCCCTGTTCCCAAAGTGAGAGCAATCCAGAGACAACAGACACAGCAGGTAAGGGTGCGTGCTGGAGGGGGTCTGGCTTCTACTTGGTCTGTTTCCTTGGTTCTCTTACATAAATCATTGGGAAATCCAATGGCTAACAAGGTTTCTACTTAAAAGTATTTTCTGCAACCTTTAAATGGAAAAGGAAATGAAAAAGCTCTGCCTAGGTGGCAGCAAGAACGGAGTCGGGCCACTGCCCTTAGGAGACCCTCTAACAAGCATGCGGGAGGCCTGCTCTTGGAGCACTGCTCAGGCTGCACTGAGAGCACAGCTGTGATGTGGAATGAATAATTAGACACTTAAAAACTGCAAAATCTATAGGAATCTGGAAATGAATCTTTCTTAATTTTTTCTTAATCTTCCAGAATAAAGCTTTGCATTCTGAGCCAAGAGCTTAATGTGACTACTCCCCACACCACCCCCAACTCTCTCTGGAAATGCCAAGTCCCATGTGCGTTTTCCTGGAGATGGCTAGAAAAATAAATAATTGGACACCTGTAGAGGCAAGGTAAAGGAGAGGGTAAAAAGAAACACAGGTAGTTGACAAGTATTCTAAACATTTGCAAATTCCTTATATTTCTATTTATAGTTCAACTAGCGTCATACCCAATCTTAATGTGATAAGATTTCCAAACTTTTTTCTTGACAAATAAAAAGGTTAGCCAAGAATTTAATCATTTATCCTTACATAGTACATTGTGAAGCATCAATACATATTTTGCCCTTTGAAACAAACTAAGAACCTTTGGGCTGTGTGTGGGGGGGGGTGTGTGTGTTCATCTTTCATCTAAAAAATTTTTTCTCCTAGAAAGCTTTGTATTTGTTGAATTTTTGTGAAACCTAATTACACTTTATAAGTACTAAGGAGCATGGGATTAAAAGAGTTCTATGACAAATCCTCTTATGTAGCAAAATAACTGGGCACAGAGACTGCAGTAAAATTCTAATGTTTCTCTTTAATATATTTGCATTTTTATAGGTAAGCATTTACATTTGGCTGGTTCTGCCTCCAGTCTGCTCTGATCAGAGCCCCTTGACCCTACATTAATAGTTACTGTTTAAAAAGAAAAGTTGGGACATTTATAGAATTCTTGGATGCCTAAATAGAGGAAGAAATGAAAAACATGACTAACTAAGCTGACTCTGGGAGCAGACTTCCTGGATTGAACCTCCTAGTTGGTCATTCTTTCCTCAGAAATAACATTTTTCTTCAGTCTTAAATTTTTCGCTTTTATTTTGTTACATTTCTCAAAATTTCATCAATTCATTTGATTTAAAAAGCATTTTTATTTAAAGAAAAGGAAAAAATAAATTTTTGTATATATGTCTTGTATATAAATTTGTATGTGTATATATAAACATAAAATTTGTATTTGTAGGAGACTGTCATTCACACCTTACTGTGAATTAGTTTCCTCACATTGCTTTTGTGCTAGTCTCTAGTTGAGATCAACTACTTTCAGAGAATTGAAATGTTTATTTGGAGGAGAAAGGAAAGAGAGTGATTTTAGAGATGGATGCCGTGTGGAGGCAAACTCCCACTCCGGGACTTCAGGAGGCCGGTGAGGGCACTGGTGCTGCAACAGGAAGGAGGGAGCAGCACCAGATGGGCGGAATGGACAGGACAGGGGAAGGGCCCTCAACCCACTTGTTAAAAGCTTACTTAGGTGCAGCCCTGTACAGAAAAGGAAAATAAAAAGTCTCTTCCTTTTTCTTTTGCTTACCCATTCCTTCTGTATCAGGTAATCCTCAATTCCTAGGGCCCATGACTCCGGCTGATTGTTTATGAATATAATAATAGCCTTTTGTGTGCTTATCTGGAACTAGTTATCATTTATAACATTTTTCCTGTAGGAAAATATAATGTGCATCACATAGGCACATAATACACGTTTCTGTGAGTTATGAGTAAAAGACTGCCTGGGTGGATGAGAAGTTGGGAATGCACACAGTCTCCAAACAAGCAATTTAAAAGTTAATTTTTGTGCCACTACCATCATTGAGTCAGGGAATGTCTGTATCGTACCGGCGTGGAGTGACACACAGCCACAGTGAGACAGATGCCCTAGCGGAGCTGCGAATATCCATCTTTGTTTGTGCCTTTGCTGGTGCTGCCACCATAGTACCACTTGAAGCATAAATAACTGTATTTTGATTGTTCAAGTTTCTGGTTTTTCTGCACTGGCTTTTTCTACCCAGATGGTTCATTCTTTCAAACTTACGTTGTTAGCTTTTTTTTATTGTTTATCTTTCCATTTCTTGCTTGCTTTTTTTGTCTCAATCCCATAAAGCCTCTGAAGTTCTATATAATCAGCACATTTCCTAGGCAAATTCCTTTACATATTTTAATTGCAAATTGTGTTGGGGAATTCTTCTCTCCCAAAAACTAGAAGATTTCTTTGTGGGAATTGTTCTGTAGGCGGCTGTAATTATCAGTGGCTTTGTCCCATGTACATTCCATTTGTATCTTAGCACGAAGGAGCAACCATTGTTAGCCGGATAACTAGATTCAGTTTTCTCCATCTAGTGAGTAGGAAGGAAATAAAATTCTAGTGAAACAATTTATGGGGAAAGAATTTTTTTTCAGGAAACTATCTTTTAATATTTTGACCCTTTTCAGCTTCAATTTGAATTTCTTTTTTCTCCTTTTCCTTCCTATTTTGTTTTTCATGTATCATGTACTTTGTACAAATAATACTTTACTTATTTACAATATATCAGTAGTTCAGATTTAGCATGTTTCCTAACCTCAAAAATTCGAATTTGAAGAGACATTTTAAAATAGATATTTGACAAGCACATCATTATGATGCTGCAGTTTTCTTGGT
>VBSM01000662.1:14058018-14091512 GCA_008086735.1 Cheirogaleus medius
TCTCTGGGAGCAGGAATCCCGGGGGTTACCTTTACTCCGCCATTTTTCTTCCCTCCACGCTGCAGTTTTCATACTTGGATTAGTTGAACCCTCTCCTAACCAACCTCTTCAAGGACTCTCAAAGTTTAGTTATTAATTTAATCAGCCATTTCTTTGGTGTCGATAGCAGAAATGTTATTCATGTTTGGGAACCTGACTCTTTCAGACTATCCAGAAGCTGAAACCAACAAGTCTTTGTTTATATCTAGTGAATACTAGCAAGGAACAGGGGACGGCCTGCTCTCAGCATAGCCAGGCAGTGACTCATTGTAGCAGTATCATTGAAACTGCTGTGTCAGGCTCTTTTGCACTAAAACATTATTTTTTCCAGAGAAACCCTATATACCTTTATCTCAAAAGGAAGATGTTTTTGCCAGGTATGGGGGTACATGCCTATAATCTCAGCTACTCAGGAGGCTGAGGCTAGAGGATCCTAGGAGTTTCAGACCAGCTTGGGCAACATAGCAAGTCCTCACCTCAAAAAAAAAAAAAATTGATAACTCAAAAGGAAGATAATTTTATTTATTTATTTCTTAATTTCAGAATATTATAGGGGTACAAACATTTTGGTTACATGAATTACTTTTGTACAGTTTGAGTTAAAGTTATAAACGTGCCCATCACCCAGATAGTGTGTACTGTACCTGTTAGGTGTGCATTTACCTGCTCTGCTTCCCCTTCCCAGCTGCTTAGTTTCCACTGGGTTT
This sequence comes from Cheirogaleus medius, assembly GCA_008086735.1. NCBI lineage: Eukaryota > Metazoa > Chordata > Mammalia > Primates > Cheirogaleidae > Cheirogaleus > Cheirogaleus medius. Next base: position 14,058,765 of record VBSM01000662.1, read on the forward strand.
TACTTCCGTATGTGCCCATGAGAGTTGAACAATTAGTTCTAATTTGACGGTGAGTATATGTGGGGTTTGTTTTTCCATTCTTGTGATACTTCACTTAGAAGAATGGTCTCCAGTTCTATCCATCTTGTTACAAAAGGTACTAGTTCACCATTTTTTATGGCTGAATAGTACTCCATGGTACACATATACCACATTTTATTAATCCACTCATGTATTGATGGGCACTTGGGTCAATACCGTATCTTTGCAATTGTGAATTGTGCTAAAGTAAACATTTGAGTGCAGGTGTCATTTGGATAAAATGACTTTTTTTCCTTTGGGTAAATCTCCAGTAGTGAGATTGGTGGGTCAAATAGCAGGTCTACTTTTAGTTCTTTAAGGTATTACTATACTATTTTCCGTAGAGGTCATACTTGTTTGCAGTCCCACCAGCAGTGCGTGAGTGTTCAAAAGGAAGGTATTTTTAATGGGAATTCCTGCTCTTTTTTCTTTTTGTCTTTTCATTTTCTTTGGTAATCCTTTTGAGAATCAATGGATATAAATTCTCTTCTTGAGGTTATCGCTAAGCAAGATGGGATCTGAACCACTTACCTACCTCTTTCCCCAGTTGCTTCAGCTTATAAAAGAAATGGAACAAACATGGAAGAAAAGCCTTTGATGCACCTCCAAAGGATTAGAGGAAAACATAGAGTATTCTCTTAGTAATAGATTATATTTTAGTAATGAATTTTAAAGAGATTCCAGAATAATACATGAATAATACTTTATTGAGCATCTGTTGTGCATTTAACTACTCACTGTCATTCAGAAGAACTCACTATCATTCATATGATATGATGCCATTAGATTGACAATCTAATTGGGAAATAAGACCAACAACACACATAAGACCAAAAGAAAAAATATGAAAGGTAGTATATAGTTTTTTCATATGAAGAATATACTATAACAAAAATAATTTTGAAACAAAAATTACCTCTATTTCTTCCCAATCTAGCACAATATCTTTTTTATTTATTCAATATTACTTTCTAGTTTCTTTATAATTGTGTAAAGTCTTTATCATGAATAGAAGGAATAGTTAGGATTGATTTTATTTATTTTGTCAATTTTATTTATTTTTTTATTTTGACCACCTACTCTATACCAGGCAAAGTACTACAATATATTAGAAAGTGGCTGGAAATAAGATTTAACAAATAAAATAGGAATAGACCTGGCATCCCAGTTCTAATTGTGCAATTTCTTGTAATTCACTGGCCATTGTGTTAGTCCTATAGATATTATAGCTACCACCATCACCAGTTGAATGAATCATCCCTTGTTTTTAAAGCTTCTCACTTAACAGCTAAGTCCCAGCTTACTCTAAAGTGCTTTTGTGGTGGTGGTGGTGGTGGTTGTTAATATGCTCTTAAGGGCTAAAATCTGTGTTTGTGTTTTCTCAGGAATACCATTAGTTTGCAGTGCATTTATAGGTACTCAGTAAATAGTTAACCCATAACAAATCACAGGGAAAGAAAGTTCATTCAGGCAACATCTTGTTAACTGTATAAACCAGAAAGCTATTGAATTAGCTGCCTTAAAGTAATAAATTCCATATAGTAAAGTTGTTATTAGTTTTAGTAGCTACTTTATCTCAAACTGATATTGAATAGAAAAATCCTGGTTTCACAGTACAGCTTTCCTGTGCCCCTCTGTGCTAAAGTGATAAGATTATAAAGCTAAAAAGAATTTTATCTCCTTTAAATATTGACTTTCTATTAATTTTTTAAGACTCGATGCTACATTCTTTTGCCTTCCAGGTACACAGATACCAAATAAAAACCTAACTCCCTTGTTACTGGGTTTCTTTTGGGTTTTGGGTTTTTTTTTGTTTTTTTGTTTTTTTTACTAATACTAAAGCAATTTATTGTGCTCTGCTCTTAAAATCTACTAGAGGGAGAACTGTAGTGTGTGTCTGTGTATGCAAAGTACCTTGCAATTTACAAAGCGCTTTTACATGCTGTCTCATTTGTTTCTCATAATAACTTTTGATGTGCATAGTTATTATCTTCCTTTTATAGATGATACTATACCCTATAGGCCAGTCTTCCCAAAGTGTAATATTCAAAATTATTTATGTGTATTCAAGGTATTAATTTGATCTTATAATTATTTCATTTTATTTAATCATGAAATTATTTTAATAATTAGAAAAATATTAATATATAAATATGTCTATAATATAAATATATTAATTTATAATAGCAAACTTATGATTTTACTGGTATTGTTTAGCACAAGGGCTTAGCTAACTAAAAATGGTTGTTTTAAAAGATAATAAGTAAATATATCAGTGATAAAGGTGGGTATGACAAACTAATGAAATAAAATGTATAAAACACACCTAGGTACTATAGTGGAAATAGAGATAGACTTTTAAGTACTAAGTTAAGACATATTTACATGTTTCTTGATCCAGTGGAGAAAATGGCTTTATAGAAGGAATTTCTAGAAGTTCATTCACAATTGGTTGTGTGTGTGTGTGTCTGTATATATAAACTACACATGTCAATCCTTAGGCATGAAGCCATTTTTATTGATACATATCTGTAAGCTGCTTATAAATCCACTAAACCAGAGTTTTCATCAAGCCTTTAAGAAATACCCTCGTATTACTTTTGCATGTTTAAGTTTTAAAGTCTCTCCCAACCCATCTCTGATAACCTTTTAGTCTCTGCAACCAATTGTTTTATCAAGTCCTTCTAACTCTCAAGATCATCAAAATACCCCTTCTTTTAAAATATTTGTTTAGAGGTTAGCTGAGTTCTATTCCAGAATGACATAAAGATTCTTAAGGTGTACAGCTCTACACGGAAGAGAAAATTTCCTTCAATTATGAAATTATGGAATATTGGTCCTAAAAATATGAATCCATCCATTTTAATTATGAAGTTTATATTAAGTTTTGTTATCTCTCAGGTGGGACAGCAGGACAGAGAAAAAACATCATTATGTATTTCCACCATTGTTTGTGGAGAATGCACTAATGTTCAGGAGCCTAATATGAACTGTAATGCCCAGTGCCAGTTTTCAAAACATAAATATAGTAGTGGCTGACACCTAACCTCTCTATGGCGCTCTGAAGCTTCCAGAGAGCTTCCACATACATTATCTTATTCAATGGTCAGGATAGGTCGTGGTGATGGTGACTGTATCTCTATTCAGTAGATTAGGAAAATAGTATTAAGAGACTGATTTAACTACTAAGTGGCAGAATTGCTACTCAAGGCCAGAATTCTTTTTTTCTTTTCTTTTTTTTTGAGACAGAATCTCACTCTGGGCAAGTGCCATGGTGTCAGCCTAGCTCACAGCAACCTCAAACTCCTAGGTGCAAGTGATCCTCCTGCCTCAGCCTCCTGAGTAGCTGGGACTACGGGCTTGTGCACCATGCCCGGCTAATTTTTCTATTTTTATTAGAGAGGAGGTCTCACTATTGCTCAGGCTGGTCTCGAATTCCCAGCCTCAAGCAATCCTACCGCCTCGGCCTCCCAGAGTGCTAGGATTACAGGCGTGAGCCACCATGCCTGGCCAAGGCCAGAATTTTTAACACTCTGTATATCTATATTGGAAAAGGACAATTTATCTAGCTATCCTAACGTGGGTAGGCTATCTGGTATCCATTGTTTTGATCCCATATTCATCAAGAAACTTTCTAGTCTAAAATACGGACTTGTGAGTAATCTTAACCCATCAAGAAGTCAGTGTTCTGTAAAGATAACCAATATCACTTGTTCTTCTCTTTCTCTAAATAGGTAATATGAAAACTAAGTATTTGGCATTCAGATATATAAATAGGCATCTTGTGGGTTTGTTTAGCATTAATCAGTTTTTTGGTTTTAGATTATCTCTGGATTAAACTAGACATTTCCTCACCTGAATAGTCAACCATCAAGTTGTGTTTTCTTTCTTTCTTTCTATCCTCATCTTAATTTTGGTAGATAATTTGGTACCTACCAGTATTTGGACCAATGGGCAAATTAACAATTTTAAGGCCTTTACTTTCTTTAGAGGGAGAGAAAGGGTGGTTCTTGTATATGATATATACAAATTTAAATTCAGAATAGTTTGTGCCTATACAAATGTGTATTCCCTTTCCCCACGCCTGGACTTGGCACTGATAAAATATTACTTAAAGCAGAGAACATTTATTAGAGAACTGAGGGATCACAATTATGTCTTCCGAGAATAACTCTCTTTGTGAAACATCTGAAGTGGTGAGCTGTTTGGGGAAATGCTAATAACTATTTCTGATGCAGGTTCAGTCACCTGTGGACTCTGCCACAATGTCCCCAGTAGAGAGGACAGCAGCCTGGGTTCTGAACAATGGGCAATATGAAGAGGATGTAGAAGAACAAAATCAAGATGAAGCCAAACATGCTGAGAAGGTAGAACCCAGTCTGTCTTTATTGACTTATTATCCCCAGAAGTGGGTGGCCACTAAACGGGTTATCTAGCCAAGAACATGATGTCCTTCCAGCCCCCGTCTTCGCCTCTACCTCTTATGTTAACCATCATATACACATCTTTGTAAAATGGGTCACTAGTGTGTGTGTGAACATATGTGGGAAATGCCCATCTTGCTGGGGAGGTGGGTGGTTAGCTATGCCTTAATATAGAGGATACTCTGCTATTCATTTCTAGTCATTTCAGGTAAATATTTAGTGTTTTTGTAAACTGGTTGTTAGTCTTCAACCAAGGACAAAATTACCCTAGGATGAGACTTCTTTTCTGTATTTTGATAACAATTTGGTTTTCGTTTGTTTTGTTTTTGTAGGGGGGTTTGCCTTTTATGGATAAAGAAGGTCTAGCTCTATCTATAATTCGTAAGAGGGCATTATCTACTGTTTGGGTTGTTTTTTAAAGAAACATTGATGTGGGGGGAAAAAAAGAATCATCAAACAAGAACTTTGACATCATGTATAGCATTATCACATTTGAATGACAACCAGACAATTAGCTTCTTCTTTCTTATCAGCATGATCCTACACTATGCTTATTAATGCAGTCTGCCTCTTCAAAACTCATAAAACTCTTATCTTTGACCTTCTAGATGAACAAGCATAATTTAGGACCATGATGTTATGTAAGCAATAGCTAGTTGTCTGGTTGTCAATTAAATGGGATAATTTTATGTGAAAATAAATTGCATTTTACAAAGCACCATACAGATTTATCATTAATTATTAATGAATATAAATAAGTACACTATCCATAAGAAAGCTTAGGCTTTTCACCTACCCTAGAGAATTTTACATTCTGGTGTCCTCAAACCTGAACCACAGAAACTTCATATAAGAAAGGACCATGTAACTAATTGGATTACTGGATTTATGTAAAACTTCTTAGGGAGAATACAGACATATATGTTCCAGCAAGCAGTACCTAACTGGGCAGATGAACCATAACATGAAAACAGGCTAAGAGGCAATATTAATAAGCCCTAGAGACAAGTAGGCCTTTGTTTAGTCCTTGAGACCTGAATATTTTACACTTTGATAGTTAGGTAGAAAACAGAAATAACCTCTGCCATAAAATTCTATTTATTGATTGAGTGGCTTAACATTATAGAAATGTTGCCTTTTCTCTAAGGGGCTGATTCTAGTAGAGCGCAGGAATAGTGGTCTGATGAGCCAAGTCAGTCAGAGGTCCTGCAGGACAGGTGATGATGCAGAAAGCTTTTGCTCTTGTAGACAACTGGCTTTTGACTTATTTTAAGTGATATGTCAGGCTTTTAAGTGCTTTTTTCTCTTCCCTTTGATACCATCACAGATTGGACGTGGCTTGCAGTAGTGGTAGCTTAATGTAGAGAGAGATATATAAATATATAGGATTTGGAATGCCAAGTTAAGATATCAAATGTAATTTTAGGAAGTAGGGCAAAGCTCCGTTAACATTTCTGCCAGTTGATAATTTTAAACAACATTAGCAACAGCATAGGGAATGGCAGTTCAGACAGCATCTAGCTACATTGCTCAGGGTTTCTTTTGTAGAAAAGTTAATCACTAATTTCTAAAACCAGTGTAACTCTATTTTTTCTCTCCTTGTCTCCTCTAAGTATGAACAAGAAATTACTAAACTGAAGGAGCGCCTGAGAGTGTCCAGCCGGCGGCTGGAGGAATATGAGCGCCGGCTGCTGGTGCAGGAGCAGCAGATGCAGAAGCTGCTGCTGGAATACAAGGCCAGGCTGGAGGACAGTGAGGAGCGGCTGCGCAGGCAACAGGAAGAGAAAGACAGCCAGATGAAGAGCATAATCGGCAGGTCAGAGGACCATCGGTGGCAGACACAGGCTCGTTAGGGTACAAAGAAGTGCAGAGGTGATCCAAAGAATCTTGAAGGAATGACAGCAAAAGCTGTTTCCAGCCTTGTACATACTCTGTGGCACTCAGTACAAATGTGACAACTGACAGTATCTCTTAAAATGCCCTAAATATGACACATACGGCACTTCTTATGAAGATAGCAGTAGTCTGTTTTTCTTTAACAATAACAATCAGAAAAAATAAAAACTTAGTGACTCACTTAAGACGTCTTAGAGAAAGGGTTTCAAAATGTAAGTATCCAATGCCCAAGACTAACTTAATCTTTCAAAACAAGTCCTGAAACACAGAAAGGAGTTTTACTGGATATCTATAAGGCCAGAGGACTGAGAGGGCCATAGATGCCAAGGGAGGGTCAGTTTCACCAAACATTCACTATAGGCCAGACACTTTTCTAAGCACTTTACAAATAATAATTTGTTTAATCTTTATCACAACCTCTACACAGGTATTATTACGATCCTCATTTTACAAATAAAGAAACAGGCAAGAAATTCATTAAATCACTTGCCCAAGGTCACGTAGTTGGTAGTGTACCAGGACTTGGACCCAGGCACTCGGACTCCAGATTCCATGCTCATAACCATTGTCCCTCAGTATTGCTTGGTGCTGTGCGCAGCTCAAGTAAATGGAGCACAGAAAAGTTCATTGTTTTACTAGTATGGAGGTAATTGGCAATCTTACTGAGAGCTGTCTTAGTAGAGTTGCAGTGTTAAACATCAGTGAGTTAAGATGTGAACAGTGGATGAGAAAGAAACTAGACCTACTAAGTATATAGTACTCCTTGAGGAAACTTAGCTGTTCAAGGGAAGAGAAAGATAGGACAGTGGTTCTAGGGTAATTTGAGATTAAGAGAGGGTTGTTTGGTTTTTGTTGATTGGTTTGGTATTTTAAGATGAAATAAGTTGTCCTGAGGGAGGGATCTTATAGATGAGAAGGAGGAAATCATTATTTTAATACTGTTCCAAAGGAGATGAAAATGCCCAGGATGCAGGCACAGGTAGAAAAATTAGCCTTGTATTAATGTCTTCCAAGGTGGGAGAGAAGAAGAAAGAAAAGACGGTTGCAGGTCTGTTATTAGGAAGAAGTAGAAATAATTGAACAATGATAAGTTTTGAGTTTCTTGTTTTCTACATTAGCTAGCCTTGTCTTTGAAGATGTTGACATCTCCTTCCTGCCGCATTCTAGGCTAATGGCTGTAGAAGAGGAACTGAAGAAGGATCATGCTGAGATGCAAGCAGTTATTGATGCAAAGCAGAAAATAATTGATGCACAGGTAAGCAGGCACTGAATCTAGCAGAAGGCACTTGTTTATGATAACTAGTATTTGCTGACTTCCCACCTTGCAAACACCAAGTCATCTATGGGAAAATGAGGCATTGAAAAGTTTTTGGCATTATTACCTTTTGAAGATTAAATGAGTTATGTGACCTCCATTACTTTTCCTTTCTTTCACTGGTGACAAATCTGTTTACCCAGCAAAATATTAGCGTGCTTAGTGCAACTGCTTAACAAATCTCAACCTAGTGCATGATGGGGTTTGCTTCTTTCCTTATGGAAAGGAGGGCATTCTCTATGGGGGTAATTGTGAAAAGTGCACTGCATGTGTCTGGCTTGTGACCTCCACCGACCATTGCTTGGCTGGGCTGTTCATGATCTTGTCAGTCAGTCATGTCCACTACCATCAACTCTAGCCTCAGTAATGGAATTGCAGGGGAAACACAAGAGTGTGAGAAGGTACCTTTCCTTATTACTCTTTTGGTTCAGGGTTTGGCATTGCTGCTTGGAATGTGCTTGGCTGCTCTTCTCTGTTGGTGCTATGCTTAGGCTCTTTTGATAAAACTTTTTTAAAAAAAAGAAAAGGTTGATGAAATCAGAACCTAGGCCTCTGCTCACTGTAGCTTACGCCTGTGACGCCAGTGGAATGTTAACTGCCAAGAGCACCTCCCAGGGACACGCCAACGACCAGAGCAAGATCCAGGGGCAGGAAATGTCTCTAACTCCTTTTCATTTTATCAATGCAAAAATATGGTGGTATTTCTTAAAGTGAAACAAATAACAAAAAGCAAGTACTGTTTTGATACTGACTAACCTAACCACTGAATGCACCGCCTCCCTAAAGACAACACAGCCAGGTTTGCATTTTTCAACTCTAAATACCATGTCCTATCCCTAAGCCGTGAAATAAAAATGAGAACAAGGACTTTATGCATAGATGTTCTACTCCCTGCTCTACATATCAGCCAGTAGTCAGTGCATGTTAGAGCCACCAGTATTCTTAAACATACACTTAACAGTCTAGTTTCCTTACAGAGTCAATGTGGGGATGGAGTTTATTTTTCAAAGGAATTGGGAGTGAGGCTGAAAGCATAGTCATGGAAAGAATGCTTCATGGGCCTCCTACTCCTTCCTACACAGTGGACTTGGAAGTCAGGTATAAGTTGTGATGCTTTCTCATCAGCATAGCTCCCCAAGATATTTGGACTCTTAAACTAGATAGTTTTTTTGGATATTTAGACCTGCTAAGAATAAGAAGAAAGGTCTACTGTAATTATCTTACTTGGTTCTTTTTGGAAAATCCTTCTAGTTGTTCCCAAGGTAGGTGAGAGAAGGGCAGTGGAGACAAGGCTATCTCACTATATATACTATAAAAATTCATCCCAGAGGCTTACGAGAAACAGCCTGGATAAAGAAGGCAATTGAATCAGGAAAACTAGTGTTGATAAGTTTTCACTTTTGGAATTTCAATATAAAGCAGGGAGAGTTCTATTAATAACCATACCAGGAGAGATTTTAGTACTAATGAGATAAAGCAGACCTTCTTAATAATTTCAGCTGGTCTAAAACTGTCAGTCTGAAGCAGAAGAGGGTTGGGTGTGCCACAGTCATGGCTCTGTACATGTTGGCTGCCAGGATGGCCTCATCATTAGCTCCTAAAGATTTCTACCCCACCCCGATTTTGACATTAGCCCAAGGTGACTGGGTATAAGTAGAAGTCATAGGCAGGGAGGGAATCTGATTCATCAGGGCTCAAAAGCCCTGGAAAATAAGGACATTCTCTCATTTAACCAGAAGGGTATCATGTGAAGGGACGGTAGAAATATTATTCTCAAAGCATCAGTCAGTGTCGGACTTGTGGTCTGGCTACACTGGTTAAAATTTTGAGTCCATACCGTGTTTCCCCAAAAATAAGACCTACCCATAAAATAAGCCCTAGCAGGATTTCTAAGCATTTGCGCAATATAAGCCCTACCCTGAAAATAAGACCTAGTGATGGGCCTGGCTACGCAGCGCATCTGCACAACCCATGCATTTCCTCGAGGAGCAGTAAAGAAGACGAGCAGCCCTTCTCATCTGCCCCATCGTGACAGCTACTATCCCAGAGGAATAGGATGGAATTCAGGGTTTGGAGAGTTATGATGATGTTCCACAAGAAGACAACTTAACTATATTTGAATAAATGTAGATTATTGTGCTGTACTTAAAAAAAATAACACATCCCCTGAAAATAAGCCCTAGGGTGTTTTCTTGAGGAAAAATAAATACAAGACCCTGTCTTATTTTTGGGGAAACACGGTACTTCAAGGCAGTGGTTTTCAAATGGTTTGGTTCCCTGGACTATTTTGATGGACCAAGGCACCTTCCATAGATTGATATCAAGTTTTCCCAGTGATCATTCAATAAGGACCACTCCCAACTAATGGATCAAATCATACTGGGGTTGGTTAAATATTAATAAATTATCCTACTGAGACCCACTATGGATCCCTAAAGAATACTTGGAGAATCCACTAGACCATATTTTGAAAACCTCTGCACCATGCATAGTACAAATCATAAACACTAAAGATAGTTTTTTAAAAATTATAGTGTTCTTAAAAGGAAGGTTTCTCAATTTCAGCTGTTGGCTTACTGATACATTAAGATCTTATAGCAAAAGATTTTGAACATCCTTTGGCGTCCTTTGCAATGTATGACTTTTATATCAGATCCTTTCTTTCGTAAGGATAAACTTAATCTCTTAAGTGACTGATGGAGCAGAGCAGCCCTTCTGGCATCATTTAATAGAATGAAGACATGTTTGGGGGTGAAAGCTTCCCAGAGAGGTAACCCATACTTTTACATCCCTGACATGTGCCTTGGTGCCACTGGTAATAAAAAATATTTCTGAAATGAATATAGTTGCTTTACTTATACTAGAGTTGAACTCAACACTTCCCAAAACACTAACACCCAGGTGCCCAGTGAACTGGTTTTCACCTCTCTCAGCAGCCCTGTGCTCACACAGGAAAAGCTTGTCCTTGAATTCAACCTCTCCCTCTCTTTGAGTCATTTCACACTATGAGGCACAGGCCTGTGTCAGCCGCTTTCTAACTAGAACTGCAAAAGGATGAGCACTCCATTGGTGAGTGGCAGAATCACCTATCCTGGACCTTGTAGGTTGGACGTGGGAATCCTAATGATGAGTACTAAGGAACCATTTCCTAAAAATCAGACCAGGGAATGTGCCACCTTTCCCCTCAAGCACGAGAAGACACTGTGGCTCCCAGGATCTCTCCACGTGACTCAGATGGAGAACTGAGAAGGGCTTCCTCCTAAGAGAAGCGAAGCAGCTGCCTAGTTACTGTTGCAAGTGATATCTCCACTGTGTTAAATTACAGGTCATAAATGGAGATGAGATTATTCAAACAGGCAAGTAAACCCTGTCTGTTCTCTAGCTGAGCAGTCCCAGCCCTGGTCCAGTGCACTGGCCTCCTACACATTCCAGCTCCTGCAACTCCCCACATTGAGATCCTTCCTGTCAGGTGTGAACCAGATTGTTTTGCCTTCCAATCTAGGCAGATCCAAAATGTCAGAGCATCTTTTGCCAACTGAATTTGACTTTAAAAAGTCCCTATTTGATTTTTTTTTTCTTTTACTTTTTGTTTTACTTTGAGAGGTTGGCAGTGGGGGGAAATTACAAAGGGAGTTTCTCCACGTGGAAATTTTCAGTGCTTAGTAAGGGGATTGCTTGGCTTCAGTTGTTGCCTTTGTAGGCAGTAAGCAATCACAGTCATTCTCAGCCTTCTTTTGTGACCCTTTCAGAATCAAGTCGTTTTTTGTGAACAACTGATTTTTTTAATGAACCCTGGAGAATCTGCTTTCCTTAGTATTGAGGCCTTATAATTTATCCAATTTGGAAATATCTTTTCTTCTTTAATTATTCAAGAAATTGTCAGTTATTCTGTTTAGAGATCATTCCTGCCATGGCGAGAAACATCATGTTTTGGTTCCTGCCTCTTGTTTTCTGGTAACCACTGGCCAGTCCTTACCTATTAGATTTTATTTTTGTATTATTATTTTTCTTACCTATTAGATTTTAAAAGATCTACACTTGTTATCCCAGTAAACTCCATTGGCTATAATTTTTTAAAATATATACAATTATTATTAAAAAGCCTTGCCGGTCTTTCTTTGAGTTTTGTCTATCTTTAAAATGAGTTACCTTCCTAAAATTAAAAGCATCTTATACTAGATTAGTGGTTATTTAATAATGCTGCTTTTGTGTATCTTACCAAATGAGCTCTCCATCAGGAAAAGAAGAATTGTTTTTTAAGTGATACTAACAAGCATGAGCGAGGGTTTTTTTCAAACTTTTCAAACTATGACCAGCAGCACTGCTGCCATATAGACCCTGCCCTGCCCTGACCCCAAAAGTAAGCAATTAAAGGGAAGCATTATTTGATGCCATGGTTATCTATGGTTTTACCTAGATTGTCCCTCAGGGCAGCGGCCTTCACTCTGCAGCCTTCTGGCAGCGCGTGTCCCAACAGGGCGGCGCTGCGTGGCGGCCTGTGTAGCTGCTCCGGTGATGGCAGGGAGCTGCGCCAGCCCTCAGCCTCCTCCTTCCTCTGAGCCTGTAAATTCAAAACTCCTAGGGTAGGAAAGCTTTTGGCTTTGGGGTTGTTCCACATGTGCTGTTTTCTTTTAATTTCATGGGCGTAGGTAAAAATTATCCTTCTCTGCATTAACTTGTTTTCTGAAAAATATAGATTTCATGCTGGAAAGATTCTGGAATGATTTACCTAGCTGCTGGAGCTAAGATAAAAGACTGATAATGTTTTGATGCAATGATTTTTTTTTTAATTAGATGGTCCTTTCCTTTAGAGTTCCTTTTTTTCCTCTCTCTTTTTTCCCCCTTAGTTTTTGTTTGTTTGTTTTATTTTTGTTTTGGGTTTTGTTTTTTTTTCTTTTTGGTGTGTGTATTCAACAACCCTTGGTTCCCAAATATTGGTTCTAAAGCATTTTTTTCCCAGAGACTCAAAAGTAAAATGAAAACAATCTCCTCTTGGGCGGCTTTCCTGGAGTGACTCTGAGCTGGAATGGATCTAGGAGCCTGTGTTCTCTGTTCATTCTCATGTCTTATGTTGACAGAAACCCCTTCGGCCACATCTCCCTCCCCATATTCAAATAACTCCTTGGTCTGAGCTTTTTGGCTGCTTTTCCCCCCTCTTGCTGTTGCATCCTCACCTTGTTGGTGACTCTAAACTGCCACCATGTATTGTTTTAATTTTGAGCACAATGTGAATTCTTTACCAGTGTGACTGGTGATGCCCTCTTTGGAGGCCAAGAACCCATAGATCACATGCACTTCTCCTCTGTGAAATGAAACCTCTGGTGCTTCTTTCTTTGCCATCTAATTTCCATGTTTCAATTTTGACCAAAAGCACTTGTAAGGCAGCTTGACACCTCTGTTGCATAGTTTGAAGTGACACATGGTGTCATTTTTACATGATGGCCTAATGTCCCAAGAGATTATTCATAACAAGTCCTGCTATGCTGAAAAGAAAAAAAGAGAGAAAAATAAATGCAGACCCACTGGGCTGAGGCAAAGCTGAACCTGCCCAGTTGCAGAAAGAGGCAGAGACGTTCCATTTGTCTGGGAAGCACCATGCATACTGCTGTTTGAAAGCACTGGACTAGTCATTTGGTAAGAAATGTTATTTCCTGCGTGTCGTCTGAATAAAGCCATGATTGGTGTGTTGTAGGAAAAACGGATCGTGTCCCTGGACTCGGCCAACACCAGACTGATGAGTGCGCTGACCCAGGTGAAGGAGCGGTACAGCATGCAGGTCCGCAACGGCATCTCGCCCACCAACCCCACCAAGCTCTCCATCACGGAGAATGGTGAATTCAAAAACAGCAGCTGCTGACAGGCTTTGGGACTAGACAGACTGTGGTGGAAGGAGACAGAAGGAAATTGACCCACTCTCCTATCCCCAACCCTTTCCCCAGCCCCTCCAGGTTTACAGAGTGTTGCTACTACACAGTGGCAATGCGGTGAGAGACTCTGCAATGAAGAAGGAGCCTTGTCTTTCAGGGCGTAAGGCGCCAACCTCCAGGCCGATGCTCTCCCTCCTCATCTCCGCGTACATAGGGAACTTGTTCTGGGCCATGTACAGAAAATGCCACTGTAATATACCAAAAGGAAGTTAATGTAGATTACCTTTTTGATTATTGCTATTTTTATTATTGTTTCCTCTTGTTGAAAGCACTGCAGTTGTTAGAGGAAGAAAAGTAGGAACTATGTATGAGTGAGAAATGAGCCTGTGGGTTCAGTAGGCAGAGACCGAGTGTCTGTCCGGTAGAAGCACATGAAGTGCGATAGGACACAGTCAGGATGAAGTTTTCAGGGATTCATCTAGGTTAAAGACCCTACTCTGGCCCCCTTGTCCTTTAGGAAAACATGCAAATACCAAGATCCATACAAAACAGTAATTTATCCCACTGATCAACCAAGACTGGTTCTGGTCAGATAGCTAATCCAATCTGGGAGCTAACCGTTTCAGAGGAGACAGATAAAAGTTGTTGTATCAAAACTGAACTTTTAGGAGTGATTTCTATTGAACTCCTGTCAATATGTTAATTTCCTCTATCTATAGCAGATAGGAATTTTCTGTTTTAGATAGGGGGCTTTTTTAAAAACCCCAAGTGTAATAAAGGATGTTCTTTTTCCTCTTTTAGAGTTTACAAAACTATAAATAAATATTTGTGTCTCTACATACCATCTTCATCTTCACACACCCACTGCTCTTTCCTCCCCGTGGTGGGAGTAGCCATCACTAACAGGGCTCACTCTCCCCTGGAGAGGGTATTCAAATGTGCTGTCCATAAGCCATCTGAAATAAACACCCTTTCTTCCACACAGAAAAGGGCTAACCATACCATAGCAGGAATCTCTGAATATTCCTACTAAAATTTTTTTTCTATTAAGTTATAATTTTTGTTTGGAATAAAGATTTTTCCAGTATACTAGAAAATCCATGGGCAGGGTAATTTTATCTTCATCTTTAACTTTTAAATTGCTTCTTCCTTTTATCCCCTCAGTAAAATTTGGAAAGGAAATCCAAATCTGACATCACTCCTTAAAAGTAGTGATTATTTGTTAAAAAAGAAAGAAAAAACAAAACTGAAAGTTGTCAAGATGGCACATCCCAATTGTTATTCCCATCCTCTTGGTAGATCTGGCAACCGTGACTTAGTTTCAACATTTGTCATCCATGGCTTTATTATAGTAAAGAAAAAATCATGTAATCTGATTTATTTCCTTTTTTCTAGAGGTTTCAAATGTCATCTTGAATGTAACTTTGATTACCAGAAGTATGGAATGTTATATGTTAGACATAAGTACAAATATATATATATATTCACACATATGTACATATAGCTGCACAAATAGGAAAATTTCATGCCTTCTCTGTTGTCAGATATAATATTAAAAGGATCTTGAATCTCTTTAAGCAAGATCTAAGAAGTTGTTTTATATTGAGAAAATAATAATATTTCTCAAATAAGTTGATGTTTATTTTAAATTATAAACTTTAGGGAATTTTTTTTAAAAGGAAAAGGGGAGGAATAAAAAGACCCAAGGGAGCCGTATACAAGGAGTGAGTGTTTCTAAGTAACAGAACATTTACAAGGGAGCAGGTATAGTGCCCTCTTTGAGTGGAGCCCAGACAGACACCAGGCCTTCCTTTTCACCAAGTCCCAGGCTTGCCTCCCAACCTCTTAAGCTCTCCATCCTCACCTCTCTCAGGTGGATCGTTGTGTTGGACCTTACATTTCAGCAATCTCACCATGGCCTCATAACCCACAACCTTTTAAAAGTTTCTTTCATAACAGTCCCTGTTTGTGCCAGACAGAGATCTAAAATAGGAGCTTCTCCTTGTGTTTATTTGATCTGCAGGCTTTATGCCCAGCTGTTTTGACACTTGTGTCTTTTCTTGACCCTTGGTAGTTGTTTTACAAATTCTTACATCTTCCCTCCAAGCTGAGGCCACACTGTGGTCAGAATCATTTATTTTAATAGGAAGAAGAGGTTATCAGTTCTGAAGTAGTGCCCTTTGTTGAAGAAGGGAGGATGTAAACATAGATCTGTTCTTTTTCTGGCTATTCTCAAGTCTAGCCATGTTTAATTCATTCTTTGTAAAAGCCTTCCACTGCGCCACAGAAAACCTGGCAAAAGAACTGTCCATTTCAACAGCCTTAAGTGTGTGACATGGGAGATGTCTCGCGTTGAGGTTTTGGAAGTTCTCAAGTATTAATTATGGATTAGAGAGAGCTGATAAAATTACCTATATTGAGAGCTGAGAGGAGACCAAAAAAATCAAGTATGTTTTTGATGGATACAAAATATCTTGTTAGCATTGTGGGAGCTCCTTAGAGGGCTGTGTACATTGAAAGATTAAATGCCCAAAGTATTTGGACAGATTATGTAGCCCTCTACTATCAAGTTATCTTGATTGAAAAGAGTAAAAATAATAATAATAATAATAAGAGGGTTAAAAGTAAGCTAAAAATTCAGAGTTGTTGCCAGATGTTAGATTATCCTTTGAGTCTACTCCTATCCAAATATTTTTTATTTCTTTAGAGAATGCTGCAATCTATTGAAGTTATTCCAAATGATTTTTTTAAGTATGGAAGAAGGCAGCACAGATGATAATTTTTATGGAGATGTTAATTGGCTTCTCTGAAGTCCAAATAGGTGCATGCTGTCTGTTCTGCTGGGAGGAAGTGCATGGTTGAAGAGAGGCGCATGGCTGAGGATAGCCATGTCTGGCATTGCCTGTTGCCCTCAATAAATCACCACATTGTGGGGTGCAGGAAGACCAGGGTTGAGTGGGATTTGGAATGCAGGTGAAGTGCTTGTAAAGTGCTTGTCCAGCTGACAACCAGACTTGGTCATTAGCAAGGACAATGTTGGAAATGTAGGAGTCAGGAAAAGAGCTTCATATATTCCCCTTTTATATTACTGAAGCAATAAGCTATCTGAGCTGAAGCAGCAAAAAGAGTTACATTTCCATCATATTCCCTGAGTCTCTGCAATAAAAGCTACGGTGTCAGCGGGGAGATTATAACTAGTTAACTGTAACAAGCACTTGAGCACTACCATGTTCTAAGCACTGTCACCAAGGCACTGTTTGTTTGGGTCTAGGGCAGTGTATTTATTGGTAAGGGAAATGTGATAAAATGAGGTAATCATGCTGCTATAGCTTTTTGATTTTTCACTTAGTATCAAGTTGGTCTGTTTCCACCTTTCTCTGTGATGGTGCTGGACAGTGAAAGAAAAGGTTTTTGGCTACAACTGCTATAAGATAAACTATATGCTCTTGAGAATGAGCTTGACTTTAGAAGTAGATCTTAGTCTACCCATGGCCTTTGTTTATGGATCTGTGTGGTTCATAGACCACTGGCTTTCACTCTGTCCTCAGAGCTATACCAGAGTGGGAGCAGAGTTCTCTTTTGGAAGTCCCAGAGCAAGACAATTGTCATCAAGTGAGTTTGCATTATGTATTTGTTCTGTCTCCCATCTAGGTTTGCGTCTAGTTATTTCTAGTTTGGAGCTCCTAAGAAGGCTGGTTATGGGACTGAGCTTGAGGAAGGAGCCCTCTTCAGGGTTTGCTCAGTCTCATCTGGCTACTCCACTTGACCCCAAGCCACGCCCACACTTGATACCAGACTAGACTGGTCACTGGGCCAAGAGCCCAGGCCACAGCCTCACTGCATTTTCAGCTACACCTTTGGAGGCCACCTTCTCCAATAGACTGTGGAAAGCCAAAAGGGCTTTCCTCTTCATGCCCTTCCCTTCTCACATATAGTAGTGAAACCCCCTGCTTTGCCCCAGCAACAAGTAGTTGCCTTTCCACCCCTTACCTGGGGGCCAAGAATTTGGGATACTTTGTTTATCAATATGTGAATTGAAAGGACTTATTTTACCAGTTTATTAAAAGCAGGAAATGTTGGGGTGTTGAATTTTTAAATAGAATCTCTTTTCATATTTGAATGATTATTAATTCTAGAAGCATTCTCTTGTTGTCATGACCCAATTACGAATTCTCTTGAGCTTAGGAAGAACAAAAGTGATGAAATTTGCATGAGCTAGAATAAATATCTTATGAGGAGTGAAAGAACCTGAGGAAGATACATGATCCAGACGGGTACTAAGGCATAGCATTCTTCTTGGTAGCCCAGAGGTTCAAGGAAACAGGAAGATTTATATCCCTTTCCCACTCTTAAAATACACAGACACACAGAAAGGCAGTTTCTGTGGACAACACATGCACACCCACACAAAACACACAATTCCTAGGGCTTCCTTTTTCTAATGTTAATCCATTTTATAAAGCAGATTCCCAAACTTTTTGAGTTTTTTAGGTTTATGCTCTCATTCTGTCCTCTTGAAAATGTACTATATGTGTTATATGTATATATAAGTTAAAGTGACTTGAAATTGATTTGGTTTGAAATTGTCTCAAAAACCCTAGATGTCACTATTGATACCATGGAGAGTCATAGAAAGAAAGTTGACTATCACTGATCTGAGAGTAAGATCCAGAAAGAAGTAGCTTTGGTTCCTGACCATTTAATCCTCAGGTGTTCGTGCAGCCAACCCAGCAAGACTTGGCAAATGCAGTGAGCCGCCCAAGGGAAGGAGAGCAGTCGTGTTTGCTTGTATTCCATCACGCATCTTAATTTCCTAGTCATTTGTCATTTTTCATTCAAATGCCCTCATTATTCCCTAGGAATTTTTTTAGTTTGGGACTTAAAACCAAATTTATCTATTGCTGTAGAGAGATTTCCACAGAAGCTGTGTTTTAGGGGCCTCCATCATCTGTGTGGGGGTACAAATATTTATGTATAAAATATATGTTTATGTCATTTGCAAACTTCCAAGGGAAAAATTTCACTTCCTAGTTCATGAAAAGGTTAAATAAGAATTGACTCAATGACCACTATCCTGCAGAAAAGTTAAATAGTAAATTAGGTTAAATTTTAACTGGTGCTTAGACATTTCCTAGTTATATTAAAATTAACTTAAGCAGACAGCAGCACATTAACCTGAATCACACTTGTGAGGAATTTACCTTCTAAATTTGATTTTGTTTTTCATCTCCAGGGCCTTAATAAGAGTGTGTTAACACACATGACTATTTTACAATGATAGCTCTAAATAATTTATTTTTTATTTCAGAAAGAGAAATACACCTTAGAAAAACAAAACCCAAGATTTTATTTTATTTTTAAAGCCATATTTTTGTGCTAGTAGCACTTAGATTGTTCCATATCTGAGATCCATATCCACATTTCATTACCTGGGTTTGTTCTAAAGAAGATTTATTTTTGTTTTGTGAATAATTTTTGATGGTTCTTGTACATGTACAGATATAGATACATTTGAGGTCTTTTATTGATATTCCTACAAAGAATATAAATAAACTTTAACTTTAAACATTTCAGACTAAAGTTCCTACTGTATTTGACATATTACTGTCTTCCAGCTTGCATCTGGCTGCTTAGGATACTTGGAGCAAAACGAGAAAGGAAATGTATGCAAAATCATTATTCTGAAGATGTATTTTAACTTTAAGAGTAACGTGTCTTAGAATTTCCCAATTTCCAGGTAAAAAAGAATTAAATACAGGACAAATAACCAGCATTAATGTATGTTATACTGTGGTAACACTCTAACTAACAGTGTTCCTCATTCTGCAGAATTTAAAATCTCTTTAATAGCTTGTGACTGGTAAAGAAAGTTTCCTCTAGTTTGTTTGGAAGTGTAGCTCCACTTAGCTTCCTAGACCACTACTATTCCTCTCTTAATTCCCCAGTTAGATTAATGAGGTTTGTTTTCAGGATTTTTGTTGTTTGGTTCAGATTTTTTATTTTAAATTCCAAATTTGTTTGTCATTTTCAAGGTTATTGTTCCCAA
This sequence comes from Cheirogaleus medius, assembly GCA_008086735.1. Classification (NCBI taxonomy): domain Eukaryota; kingdom Metazoa; phylum Chordata; class Mammalia; order Primates; family Cheirogaleidae; genus Cheirogaleus; species Cheirogaleus medius. The sequence goes on from VBSM01000662.1 coordinate 14,078,373, forward strand.
ATATCCCCATCTTCTCCTGCATATCTGTTTTATTCTGTAAAATCCAAGGTGCATGTTTCACATATAGTTTTCTTTTATGTTAGTTGTAGGTATATGCCTCTTGGCATATCTCAAGTTCTTTCTAATCCTGTTCTACTAGGAATTGATAAACTAAAATTCACTCAAAATCCAGAGCTTACATGAAAAAGAAACTGCAAATCAATAGACTTGTGCTACTTTTTGTTCACTTCGAAGCCGACCCATTTCAGTCTGAATTGCTCGTGACCTAATGTAAGCTTTAAGACTTCTTCGATCTGAAACATCAGAAAGAGAAAAACTGTTGATTCCGTCTCTTCTCGGTAGCTCATAGTTCCCTTAGCCCCAAACCACCCGCCCACGTGCCCTTTGTGTATATCCAGGCCCTTTAATGTTTTTCAGCCTCCCTCCAGTTGTCTGACTTTTGTCATTACCATCCTCACGAATGGGAAAGTTTATAAAGCAGTTTTGTTAGCCAAAAAAAAGAAAAAGTTTAACAACGAGTAAGACTAAAACAGATGACTAAATCGTTGGTTCTCAAAAGTAGGAGTGCCTCCTGCTCCACCACTGAACAATTAAATGGGATCTCTCCACGGATGGGGCCAGGCTTTTTCTTTTTAAACTTTGCCAGAGGATTCAGAAGAGGCAGGGTTAAGAGCCTCTAATCCACATTAAACTGTGAGCGCCGCACATGGGTGTCTGTTAAAATGTTTTCTATCCCCATTCCTGAAACTGGGATATGTTGGCCATTGGTGTTTCCTTACCTTCTATTTGTAATTTAAAGTGCTGCTAAAACTGAAAACACACACTCAACCTTCCCACACACTCACTTGTCCCCACCAATTCCATTCTTTAAATCTGTGAGGTCGATATTCTCTCCATTAACATAGTCATCCCATTTATTCCAACACAGGTGACCAGAAGAAGAAATTCCCCATTTTAACTCCAATTTCCCTATCGAGTTCAATTTAAAACAGAAAGTAGATGGCTTTCTGGTTTGGCTTCAGAAGCTTCAATGAGTATACTCCTCAAAGAATGCCAAAGGGCCCAGACCAGAACCAAATATACTACATTTGACTTTTAAGGAATAAACAAAGTAGAGAACTCAACATTCCTTTGTCTCCCTCCACCCACCAAAAACAGTTCTTAACTTTTCTAGACCTAGTACTCAGTACTGCAGTTGTATTACCTGAAATTTATCAGATGCTAAATTGCATCTTGCACTTGTCATTCTTTCAACAGCAAAATGCACCAAAAGCTCTCCAATCCCCCTCCCTACTCCTGCTAACATGAGTTTTCCAAAATCATAAGCATTTTGTAAGATTCAGTTGGCTCTATGAAATTACAATGGAGTATTTTATATTTTATTATAATTTTTAAATTATAATACATTCTTTATGTAAAATTTATAATAAACATATATATATTATACATACATACTACTGGTCTTTCTAGAAACTTGATTTTGTGAAATTCTAGAACGAATTGCTTGGGCAATATTTGTTTTGTCTATGCATAAATTGCAATGAGGTAAATGCCAGTCCATTTCTTTGTGAAATTGTGATTTTGGCTAGATGGTCTATAGGGTACTCTCTAGCTCTGACATCTGTGATTATTATCTGATAAAACTGAGAAATTTCCCCATAACCCATGTTCAAAAATCAGCTTGAGGCTTTCCTGTCAGTATTTATTAATAGCAACAATTCTTCCTCTTCACAATCTTCCATGGCACAATACGTTAAAAGAACCAATAAAAATAAATGTGGAACAAACATATATTGAGAACACTACAATAATACTGTTGATAGTAATACTAGCTAATGTTTATTGAGCACCTACTATGTGTCAGGCAATTTGCTAAGCACTTTTCATGGAATATATCATTTAATCATAACACCAACCACATACGAGTTAGGTACTATTATTATCCTTCCCATTTCATGAGGAAACTGAGGCTCAGAAAGACTAAGTTACTTGGCAAAGGCTACACAATTAATAAAGCCAAGACCCAAACTCAGATCCTTCTGACTATGCTGTCTTGATTTAAAAAAAAAAAACCCTCAAAAAATATTGGAGAGGGTAAGAAAAAGGTCCAAAAAGATCCTAGCATATAACCAACCTGTCACCATGAGCCAAAGTGATGGCAATGAGAACAAGATGAAGTGATTTCCCAAAGCTTTTTCTCTTAATGTGTTGGTTTGATAATTTTGCCTTGCATTGTCAAGTCAACTGACTGATAAAAAATCGAAATGGGCAGAAATCTCACCTCTCTCAAAAATTGGTCTTTCATCTCTTCTGGGTCCATCAGACTTGGGATAGTAAAATCTGCTTTCAGAATTCCAAAAGGGTGCCCTGAAAAAGAAAGTGCTACTTGGTTCAGGGGGAAATTATCCTATTGCCATTTGAAAACTTCACATTCATAGCAGTCAAAAGTACCCACTGGACACCATAGATGCAACATGGTGATTTATTAATAGAATTTCAAAAAGAAAGAAAAAGAAACTGCTGAACGGGAGAACACTCAGGCACAATTAGGACCAACCAATTAATGGCTGAAAAAGAGAAAATCCTACGCTTTAGGATAATACTGGTTCTTCCACAGCCTGGCCACCCCTCAGGCAATTATTTTCTTTTCTGTTTCTTCTGTACTTTTCTCCTTTTAATCTAGTAAGCAGGTGCTCCACAGCATGCTGGCAATACCTCTTGTTAAGCTCTCTACTCCCACAAAACTCTAAAGAAGTTCTCTGAACCTATAAATACGTTCCTCCTTCAGCCATGAGCCACTCATAATCATTACAGGATCTACAACCTCATAATAGGACTACTTTATATTTGATAGCATTTTATAGTTTATAGAGTATATTTGTATAATATGCCTATATCCTGCCTATAATGTAGGCAGGATAGTTTTTACTGTACCCCTTTTGCAGATGAGAAATAGAGATTCAGAAACTTGCCCCCAAAACTTTCATAATAGTCATGGAGATTAAACTAGAATCCCTATCTTCATTCCTATCCCTGTCCCCAACATTTCATGCTGTCTTTTATAGAAAGGTCTCAAGTGCCCTGTGCTAAGTGACTGTGCAGCTGCAACTGCTCCACTGGTAAGAGTGGGAACTTGGCAAACAGACGCAGTTACCTGATTTTGGTGCTGATGTTTTCTTTTTAGACTCTGAGCTCAAATGTTGGGCCTCAGTGGTAGTAGCTGTATCTTTTATATCACTGCCACTCCCTACACTGGTCACAGCTACAGGAGGGGAAAATAAAAGAGTTATTGCAAATCCAGCTGGAAGTAAGGCAGCCTGAAATTCGTGACTGCCTCTGAGCTAGAAAACAGGCAAGAGCAGCCACTGCTACGCAGTTTCTGCAGAAGCCATTGGCGTGGGAAACTCGGGTCCTGCCAATCCTTGACTCACCTCCATAGACTGTTGTACCCAGCCCTTAAGTTGCCATGCCATTGTCTTTCAAAAATAGCCCCTGGTATCAGGATTTGTGGGGCTTGGGCAATGTTATGAAGTTTGTCCTCAGTACCAAATTGTTTTCTTTCAGTCTACACTAAGGCCCGATGCCCTGTATTGTCTGCCAGCTACACAGAGCTGCCATCGTGGCACCCAGGGACCCTTGACATCTCCATCAAGGGAGGGTCAGGCTCAGGCTCTCCCCCCGCCCCCCCGGCAGCCTCCCCTCCCCCGTATGGCCGGTCATGGCCTGAGACCCTCCAGCCGGAGACCCTAGGCACCCATAGCTGCTGCCCGTGCTCACGTTCACCAGAGTCCTGTCGGTGCCTTGCAGATGTCTTTTTATTTTTTCAAACATGGAAAAATCCTATTATTTTGTGGTATATTATTGTAAAATATTTAAGCAAAATTATCCGCTCCCCAAACCAGGGACAACCTCTCTTAAAAGTTTGCTACAGACTCTCCTTCACACACTGGAATTTGTTAATTTGAATGTGTAACGGTCTACCTTTACACATTCTATTGAATGTACCATAACTTATTTAACTTATCTAGCAAATCTGCTTTCAGCGGACGTTACATTGCTTCCAGTTTGCCCTGTAATGAACAATGCCACAACAAACAACCCTGCGTGTGGCAGGTGAATATATCTGTGAGTACTTTGTACCATCCTTTCCTTGGTCAATTTCCAAGGGTAGAGTTTCTATATGGAAGGGTATGCACATGTCAAAACTAACACGCATTCTGACACCAGGATGGTATAGCCCCGGCGTACACACCTACCATGTCTGAGATCACTCTTTTTCCCACGTTCTCATCAGCATTATCACCCTTTCCAATCTTTGCCACACTGGTTAAGTATTAATACAAAAGTAAATTTTAAAAACACATCTTTTTCAAAATTTGCATTTCTGTGATTCAGTGAACAAAGCTGAGCATTTTTTCAAAAATGTATTTGTATTGGTATTTTTTTCAGTCACTGTCACTTGTGAACAATATAAAATCCATTCCCTCATGCCCCACCCCTCCCAGCCACTGCTCCACCACGGGCCTCAGCTCTGCTCACCCACCCCCACATACACACTGCCACCTCTCCTGGTTAGGCCCACTGTCCCCACCCAAAGCTCTGTAAATTTCTTTAATGAAATGAATGGATTTGTAAAGTTCAGAAACAGAAGGGAAGGAAACATCCATATTCTCATCGCCTGAGTCTAACTACTGTTAACATTGTCCCTCCTCTCCCAATCTTTTTTCCTAAGCATTGTTTGATGTTTACAACACTGTTCTAACTGCATTATATATTTGTTGATCATGCTTTTTCCACTTAGCATCCTAATAAAAGCATTGTCCCATGTCAATATATACCACCTTGCTTCTGGACACTACAGACCTGAGCATTTTTCTTGCTTGCTGAAAACCTCTGACAGCTCCATGGGCCACCCCAGTGTACTTCTCCTCATCCCCTGCCATCCCCTTTGGTCACATCGGACTGCTTGCCACTCCCAAACAAACCATACACTTTGACATCTGCCTTGGCTTGTGCTATTCTCTCTGCCCAAAAGAACTTTCTAGTCTTTGCTGCCAGAGAAATCCTCCATTATTATACCTTTTGTCTAATTATTATCTTCCAAGCAGAGTGAATGAATCACTTTCCTGCCAAGCTGTTGGTTCACACTTCTGGGTGCAGCACTTGGCAAACTGTCCTGGCTCTCTCTATCGGGCCTATTAGACTATGCTCTTTTAAACACAGAAAACAAGTCCTGCTCATCTTGGTATCTGTAGTTCAATGCCTTGTTCAAAACAGGTGCTTGGGAAATGACTGTTGAATTAAATCATGTGCAATTAAATAACGTGCAAAACACTATTCTCCAGAGCCTAGGAGAGATACAAAGACGTATAGAACAGTCCCTTCCCTGTGAGATTCTGCAATCCCAATAATTCATAATTCTAATCATTTATAATTAATAAAATGAGAATGAAGCCAGTTCCATCTATTAAGGTAAAGAGAGAAGTGGGAGAAGAAATGAGCCACTAAACATTTCACTAGTGAACTGAGATTAAAATGGCAAAAACTCCCATTTATTGTCTGCCAGATGCCAGGCACCGAGAAATGAGAAAAATGAGGTTCAGAGAAGTTAGGAAACTTGCCTAAGGCCACACAGTAAGTACTGGAACCAATATTCCAACCCTTGGCTGTCAAACTCTTACAGCAAAATAGATTGTTTCTCCCCCAGTTTTCCTTACTCTACCCCCATCTCATTCTAAATTATCCAGGGAAGATGGGAGGGGGAACTGGCTCTGGCCAGACAGGATCCCCTATAGCGTGGGCTGGAATGCAGCCAGGAATGGGGAGACTACGGCCCAGTACACAACACCCTCCCCCTGACCCCATCCCACCTCCCACCCTCCGCTCCCCCGCCTGTAGTCTGTGCATGGAAGCTCAGGCCTCATCTCCCCAGGGGAGAAATTTCCCAAGGTGCTAGGGCTGACCCAAAGTGGAGTCTCCAACCTCCAGTGACACCAACAGGCACCTGTTTCTGGCCCTGGCCAGCTCCCAGCTGTCCCAGGGCAGGTGTCCTGGCTCAGGGCTGCAGACTCAGAGGGTACAGTTGTTCTCTGGGGCACAGGTAGGCTCCCTGAGCTGGATGAGTCCGAAAATGCTTTTGTTTTGGTCCCCAGAGAGCTCCCTGGTGCCTCGGAGCCCAGGACTGGCTAGAAGTGGTGAACCCAAGGGGCGCTGCTATCCCATGAGTAGCTGATGCATTGCGGGTGGAGCTGAGTGAGGGGCTCTTTGTTGCCTCCTTCGGAGCCGAGGGCCCGCCACAGGTAACAGGGTCCCCCAGGGCGTGGATACTGCAGCAGGGCTTGAAGAGGAAGCCAGAAGAATCGCAGCCTCTTCCTGGGCAACAGAGAGGCTCTTCCGAGGGGCAGGCCCAAGGGGGCTCAGGGGTGGAGACGCGGAGGGTGAAGGGTTGGAGGACGTGCTCTTGGCAGTGACCAGCAGGGCCTGGGCCCTTCCTGGAGAACCGAGGTGCCCCGGAAGGCTCGGGGTTGCTCAGAGGGCTCAGTGCCACCTGCCCCTTGGGGCTGGGTTGCCGCAGGCTGCGAGGTGGAAGCCGAGCTCCGCCAGCTCTGGGCGACACTGCGCTGTAAAAGCAGGACCCCACCAGGCGCCTGTGGGGCTGGCGCTGGTCCCTACAATAGGAGAGATGACTTCTGTGGGGCCGCTGCTCCCAGACCCTCCCAAAGTCCTGGCTGCCGGGCAGATCCTCTGCGCGGGGCTCCCTGGCCGTGCACACTGTCACAGACCCGTGAGCGGAGAGGGCGTCCTGGACCCGACAGGTGGGCCCGGTGCCCGTTAGGCCTAGGGCAGCCAGATAGGTGCCAGGTTAGACCGTAGGTGGGAAGGAGAAGACAGGCTGTCACCCAGCTTCTGAACCCAACCTGACTACCCAGTGACTAGCCCTGCCTGGCCTGATGCCTTCAGGGTGACGGCCACCTTCCCCAGCAGGTCACCGAGGGCCTGCGGTGGGCTCTGCTCTCCCGCCAACCGTCCCCACCCTGCAGTCCCACCCATCTCTGCTCTGCTCTGCTCTACCCTCCTCATCCTTCAAGATAGTCATGAAGTCACCTCCTCCAGGAAATCCTGTTAGTGGCAGGGAGATCGCTGACAAGGGGACTGTCCCCACAGTGCCCATCACCACACTAAGCGCCAACCTCCTCCTGGCTGGCTGTGCACTCCTTCAGAACAGGCCCTGCCTTTTCGTGTCCCCAGAATCCTGGCCGGTGGCTATGCCTTGGATAGCATGAGATTCCATCAACATTTTTTAATGAGTGAATTAATGAAATTCTGTTTGCCCTTGATCAAATCTACTAACTTCTCTGTGTCCTCAAAAACAGGCCACAAACGTCTGTGCGATATAGGGAGCTGTGAGGAGGCCAGGAAAGCTGTCGTGTTTGCCCTCAATTACCCTAGTTAGCTTCAGAGCTCTCGGGAAGCAAAATGAGGTAACAGCTGTGAAGATGTTTCAGGAACTTCAAAATGCTGCCCGAATGCTACCACTGTCATGCCCAGCCATCCCCACACAGCGCCAGCAACTCAGCCCTCATCCTCTCGCCAGCACAGGAGCCTGCAATCAGAAGGGACTCCGACAGGCATCTCTGCGGGGCTTCCCCAGCTGACGCGGAAGCCTGCGCGGCGCGTCCCCAACTCTGCTGTCTCCCGGCCAGCGCCTCGCCATGGCGCCATCGCGCCTGAGAGACGCCACAGCCTCTCCTGGGCCTCCTGGCTCTGTGGCCGCAAGGTCAGTGGCCCAATTAAAAGCGAAGGAGGTCGATGGTGACCACGTCCACCTTTCCCCCTCCCCCAGCTAGCCCAGCAGGTGGAGCAGAGGGACGCCCTCCTCCGCTGGCCCGCCCTTCTCTGCCCACTCCCCGCCCTTCTGGAGGGCCACTGGGCCTACTCTGGGCTGCTGCATGCAGGCCACCCTCTCACTTCCTTGGGCACGAAGACCCCAGATCCAGCCAAGGGCAGTTCAAGGCACCTCTACTTGGCCTGGGCGCTGCTCCCGCAGCGGTTCGCGGGGAGGGCGGAGCCGGCGAGGGGCCAGCAGGAAGCAGCGGTGGCAGCGCTGCCGACGCCCGGTGTCCAGCGGAGGGGTCTGCAAGGAAACGCAGAGAGCCAGTGTGAGGCGGGCTAGCAGTTCAGGGTCTGTCACATCCGACAGGCTGTCGGACCTGAGGGAAGTCACAGCAGGCGCTGGTGGCGCAGCCTCCGTCACATACCAGCTGAGGGCCGGTCATCGCACATCCGCTCTGCGCGTCCAAGCCTTCAGTCCTCACAGCAGCTCTTCAGTGGGGAGCACCATTGCAGATAGTAATGATGAGTCCCGAAAAATCCAAAACACAGAAAGAAACAGCCAAGAGCAGGCAAATCCACAGAGGCAGAAAGTAGATTAGTGTTTGCCCAGGAGAGAGCAGGGAGCGACTGCAAACAGGTAAGGAGTTTCTTTTGGAGGAGATGAAAATGTCCTGACATTAGATCGTGCTGATGGCTGAACAACCTGTAGACATCCTGGGAGGCATACTGTACACTGTAAGAGGGTGAAGCTTAGGATATGTGAGTTAGATCTCAATAAAACTGGTGTGGGGAGGAAGGAAGGAAGGAGGGAAGGAAGGAAAGGGCAAGGCAGACGGGGGCCTGTTGCTGAGAAGACACAGGATGCAAAGATGCAGAGTGACCAGCTGTGCCTCTGGCTCTGATGCAGTCCTGGGGACAAGAACAGTGACACTAGCCATTCTCTCCTGGGTGCACACTCTGTGCCAGGGTCTACTAGGTCCTTCACATTCATTCTCTCAGCCTTCAAAGCCATTCTATGAGGCGGGTATCATCAATCTCATTTTGTTAAATAAATTTTCCAGGTGAGGAACAGAAGGCTCAGCACGTTATTTGTAGCAAGTGGTAAAGTCTGCCTGATTCCAAAGCCCAGGCTCTTAACTTCATTGTCCAATTCCTAACTGCTGTCACCAATTGCTATGCCCTAAGGCAGGATGGAGTCCATTCCATTCTTTAAAGATCCCCAGAATTAAAATAAAAAAACTTCCTCACAAGTTTACAGTATGAGGGTCTCAGGAGCCTGCTCCAGAATTCAGTGACCCTCAGAATCTAGACGTCTTCCTTAGGCCTGTGCTCAATGTCTTGGCTACCAAGGAAACCCATTTCCGCCTCGCTCTGTCCTCAGTGGCCGCGGGCCAGCAAGAGCGGACTCTACTCACCGTAGAAGCAGATGAAGGGCTGTGGGGAAGAGCAGTCCACAGGATAGACCCGGGGAGGGTGGTTTGCGTAGGTGCGGAGTCCTGCGCACAGTCCTCTCCTGAGCCTGGGCAGTGCCCCCAGCCAGGAGGGGATGCTGGCACCCAAGTCACTGGACCAGCTCAGAGACCCGGAGCTTGCATTGAAGTAGAGGCCAATCCAGGCGTCAGTCTCACTCGTGATGGACTTCAGAGCCTCCTTGCCTGCCTCATTAGTCACCGTCTGCAGGTCGGCCAGGTCTGTTTGGTGGCTGCGGCAGTACAGCAGGGCCAAGGACCACGTCATTACCTGGTCAAATCGCATGAAGGTCCGTCCACCGATCTGGACCACAGCTGAGGTCAAAGAACATCGACATCACAGGCCTGAGGTCCTGGATCTCTGACAGCCCAGCCCTCATCATCCCTAGGGATAGAGTTCTGGTCTAACCCAGGCCTTTGTCCCCAGTCCTTGGGTATTGGGTTTGATCAAAACCACAATGTTATAGGCAGACTAAATACCAGGTTGGGAGAATGGATGAGACATCACAGGGACAGCTGCGGGGAAGCATTAGGGAAAGCAGGGGTTGAGAGTTCTTCTTGAGGTTAAGTCTTAATGTCTTCATCTATACAATACAGATAGTAACAGTACCTAAAGTCAAGAGTACATGAAACTATGAATATAAATGATTTAGCACAGTGTGTGCAAGTAGAAAGCACTTAATAAAATGGTGGTTTCAATTGGGGGGAGGTTCTGAAGGGCACAGAACCATCTGGGTTTAGAGTCACCCTCATTTGTGATTTCCAGGGACTGTGCCTGCCATGCTGGCTTTTGTGGGCTCCAGAGCTGAGCAGAACAGAGGAAGTGTGTGACATTCCCAGGCTCACTGTGCCAGGAGAGCCAGGGAGACAGGAGGCAGAGCAGGTCCAGGGGAAGACACGAAGACACCCACCTCCCACAGCCCCTACCTCCAGCCCCTGCCTGAGGCTGGACTGGGCCGAGGTAGGACAGGTCCCGCCTACCCTGCCCCTTGCCAGGCCTGTGTCATCGGCAGCACATAAGCCCATGCATCTGTGGTTCCAAACAGCAGAAGTTTGGAAAGGATGTGAGCAGCTGGGGCTCGACCTGAAGTGCTGATTCTGGAGGCCTGGATAAAGGAAACAGTCTGTTTGCAGAACTGGGAGTCACGTCCTCAGATTCAAATAGGCCTCCCAAACTCTCTAACACACACCTGCTCACCTAAGCCCATCAAGATTTGCCTCGTGTTTCCCTTACATTTTCCCTATCTAAACTGATTTTTTAAAGTCACTCTTTGAGCTATGATGTGGCCTATGTCATCTTTTTAAATGCTCACTGTAGTCTTGGGAAGTACGCATTATTAACAGATGAGGAAAGGGGGCTCGGGAGGTGACGACTTGCCCAGACTCAAGCCATATTAAGCAGCAAGATGAGATGCAAACACAGGTTCACCTGCCTTGCACGGCTACGCCATTCTCACGCTACAACTTCCTGTTCCACACCTCGCAGAAAAGCAACTCTACAAAGCAGAGCGATTGAGTATACTTCCTTTGTCACAGAATTTCTCAAACCAGATAGGAAGAAACTTTTTTTTAAAATATCAGTGCAGTAATATCCAGAGGGGAAAATGTCAGAGGAAAATGCCCCCGTCCAGATGGGTGGGCAGGTATCGGGGGTGTGAAGAGGTGCCGCACAGGTTCCACTCTGGGATTAGAGACCTTGAGCAAATCAGCCACGCCTCTCGGCCCATCAGAGTGACAAAGGCAGAGTCTTCTCCATGGGATCCCTGGGGCAGCCAGGCAGGGGTAAGGGAAGCAGAGGGGACCCAGGGGTAGGAATCCTGCTGGCTGGTCCAGGTAGATGGGTCAAAGGCAAAACAAGCCATATTCCTAGAAAAGGGCAGGTGGGGCAGGTGTGTACCTGGCTTTGGAGAGGTGGTCAGGCTGAGAGAGGGCTCCGTGGAGATGAGGTGCCCGACAGCAGGGTCTGTAAAACAGAAACAGACCGCGCGTTACAGGGTGGGCGTAGGTGCTGCCCAGGATCCTTGCAGGCACCGGGAGCTGCCCAGTTGAAGCCAGGAGAAGACTTGGGGCAGGCAGGCTTGTTTATTCCTTTCTGCATTTATTCAATACATATAGATTAAGCATGTACTGTCTGGTGAGCGCTACGCTATGCCCTGGGAAAATAGCAGAAATAAGACAAGCAGAGTCCTTGCTTGTGAAGGGAATACAGAAGGAGCCAGCCTTGCAAAGAGGCAGGAAGAGTTGGCCGGGCAGAGGCAGGGGTGGGGAGGAGGAAAAGGCAGTGAGGGTGGTGGGAGAGGGGTAGGAGATGAGGCCGGCAGGACCAGGCAAGGCCTCGGTGGCCACAAGAAGGAGGGTGTTCTAAGTGCCACAAGGGCTACAGATCCCTTTGTTCAAGGGAAGCAATCTGACTTACATTTTTAAAAGCTCACTATGTAGAATTGGCAGAAGGAGGGGACACAGTGGAACTTTCTAGATTTTACCTTTTTTCTATCCTGACTTACAGCCATTTCTCTAATGGGATCCTGGGAAGAGGGGGCAGAGGAAATAGAAACTGAGGCCACAGAGAAGTGATGTGGCAAAATGGGTAAGGTAATGAGCAGCTGTCTTCTGAAAAATTGAGCGTGGGCTTGCTCTCCCCATCCTCCCTCTCCCCTTCCCTCCCTCCCTCTCCCATTCTGCCCTCTCCCCCCACCCCTTTCCCCCATTTGCTCCTGAAAAGCAACGCTGGGGGAAGACCTGCCCAAAATATGAAGTGAGCACACCGTAGTAGCAGACGAAGGGCTTCTGAGCTGTGCAGGAGGAGGCCCCCAGCCTGGGGACAATTTTCAGCGAAGTGGACAGAGTGGCGCAGAAGCCCACCCCAAAATCGGGCAGTCTCTGGCTCCATGTCAGGGAGGTGAAGGCGGAGCCGCTGGACCATCGCAGGCCGGAAATGCTGGCGTCAAAGAAGAGGCCAATCCACATGTCTGTGCTGCTGGTAAGGGACCAGAGCTGCGCCAGGTCGCCAGTCTGCAGGTCGGCGAGGTCCGTGTAGCGCAGCTGGCAGTAGCGCCGGGCGTCGTGCCAGCTCAGCGCCTTTTCCACCCTGTGGAAGCTCTTCCCGCTGCTCCCCAGCTGCAGAGCTGGGGCAGGAGAGGCTGTCACACCACGGCCCACCCCAGTCCCTGAAGAGCACTCAGCCATACCCCAGTGGGCCTCTCTTCTCTCCTGCTCTGACCCTCGCCGTGGCCCACCATTTGTGCCCGCCTCTGCCTCCTGGCCCTGGCACAGGCTTCTCTGTTGACCTGGAAGGGCTGACCACCTCCACCAGTTCCCTCAATCCCCTTCTCCCATTCCCTGACCACCCTGCCCTTTGCCTGGCCAGCTCCTCACCCAGGCCTGGCTGCCTTCCTGTGTGCTGTAGGGCCCCTTTCGTAGCCTTGGTAACAGCAGATAGTGCTTACTGGGTGCGTGTGACGTATCATTAGCTCATCGCACCCTTCCAACAACTCCCTAAGACAGGGGTCCCCAACCTATGATGAGTTGTATAATTATTTCATTAAACATTACAATGTAATAATAATAGAAATAAAGTACACAACAAATGTAATGCACTTGAATCATCCCAAAACCATTTCCCCCTACCCGCACCCCTCACCACCCAGTCTGTGGGAAAATTGTCTTCCGTGAAAACGGTTCCTGGTGCCAAAAAGGTTGGGAACTGCTGCCCTAAGACATCACCCTACCTGTTTTACAAATGAGAAAACCAGGCCGGGCGCGGTGGCTCACGCCTGTAATCGTGGCACTCTGGGAGGCAGAGGCGGGAGGATCGCTCAAGGTCAGGAATTCAAAACCA
>VBSM01000662.1:14100564-14128982 GCA_008086735.1 Cheirogaleus medius
TGGGCTGTGCGCGTTCATCTGTGGCCGTCGGCTCTAGTCACGCCGGGCTGTGCGTGTTCATCTGTGACTGTCGGCTCTAGTCACGCCGGGCTGTGCACGTTCATCTGTGACTGTCGGCTCTAGTCACGCTGTCCGGAAGTGGTTAAGGAAGAAGGCTGGGCGGGGCTTGGTGCTCGGTCCCTTGTTGGCCCCTCACGGCGCTCTGAGTGAGCGTTCGGAGTGAGGCGACGTCAGCGGTTGGCGAGGAGAAGGCCATCCTAGGTGTCTTGATGCAGCACAGAGTACCTGCCCAGTGCTTGGTGACAGAAAACAAGCCAAGTGAAAGCACTTGTAAAAAAAGGAAAATCAGAAGGAACTTAAATAGAAAGGCATCAGACCCCCTTTTCTCATGGCCACTAGTCTAAACGACCAACCCTAAGAATCTGCGAGATGTCACCACACGGATGTCCTCAACATTTCCATAGGAAGTGTCCTCACGGTCATAGCTGGGAGTCCCCGCTGAACAGGTGGGAGTTCCCGAAGATCTGCAGTTACCGGGCACACGCGGCAGCGCCACCAGTGACGTTCTTAGTTGCAAAGGAATGCACGTGAAGCTGGCTTAATGGCTGGGAGGGCTGGAGAATGCGGCTGTTCTCTGAGCTTCCAGCAGCAACGTCTGGAGCCACATCAGATACCTGCTGGTTCAGAGTCGGCCACCACCGGGACGGCGCCCCTGCTCACTCGCAGCAGCCAAGAGGGTTTCTTCATGGTGGGACTCAGAGCTGAACAAAAACCAATTTTAGGGGGTGCAGCTCAGTGGTAGAGCATCTGACTACAAAAACCAATTTTATATTAAGCATATCAAAGTGGACCTGCATATATGTTTTTTAGCTTTGTTAAACCTAAACTAAATCAGAGCAACCAAATATTTTGGCATTAAATGTAAGAGGAACGTGGAATCCATTGAATTCAAGTTCCCGAAAACCAGCACATGTACGAAGGCAATGACAGGGCTCTTTGCCAACAGAAGAAAAAATCCACAGCCCTGGATAGTGATATAACAAGAAGGAACAGCAAACCCTTTGGAAACTGCCTAATTCTTAGTCTTTGAATGTACTCAGATTTCCTCCATGCATGACTCAGTCACCCGAGAGCTTCCCTGGCTGGCCACCCCCGTGCTGGGATCTGTTGTTCCCTCTCTTCTCCCCTCGCTCTCTCCACAATGGCTCTCAGAATCTGCCTGCTGCTCCTCTGTTTGGAGACCCACTCAAACAGCCTTCTCTAGCACCTGGACCTCTGCCTGCCACATGACTCTTGGATCTACGAGCACCCTTGCTTTTATGGCCACCCATAGCTCCAGGTAAAAGATACTCTGTCCCCAGCCCAGCCCTGGAACCCCTACCAAGAAAAGAAGATTCACACCTTCTGGGCCAGTCTTCACATGGACTCTGCTGTGAGTGCTAATGACCTCAGGGGCAGAATGTTCAAGAGGAGGTAAATCAGGTGTGAAAAAGTCAGTGGCCAGCTGAGCCCACAGGAGGCCAGCCAGCAGCCAGTGTCTCCAGGTTCTGGAGAGCTTTGGTTTGATCTGAACTGTGCCTGTCTGGTGGGTGGGGCGCAACAGTAGGTGTCTTCAGGCCAGGGCCAAGTTCAGGTGGCTTCATGGGGCTTGACAAAAAGGTTAATCTGAAGCAGGTTCTGGGTTCTCAGCCAAGAGGACAGTAGCAGGGCCCGAGCCCCAGAAGGGGCTGGCAAAGTTGAGGCAGCTTGGTCAGGCCCCAGGGCTCCCCAGAGGACCTAGAGCACAGAAGCAGCATCAGAGCAGACCCCTATTCCGCTGCCTGCAGGAGGAGCCGAGCCCGTGGTGGGGAGAGGGGTTTGCAAGGCTTCTGCAGAATGGGGCTGGGATACCCTGGCACCACTGTACTGAAAAGCCCTGGACAAACAGATCACTATTATACTCTCTGTCTCAATGTCCTAGCCTACTAGCCATTGAGGTGACAAAGAGGTGGGTCCCTAACCCTAAACCTAACCCTAACCCAACTCCACCAGTTCACATTTGCTAGAGATTTAATCCCAGTTCGAGTGTCTGGTGTAGGTTTCCTCTTTTTCTTATGTTTTTTTCCTGAAATAGAGGTACTAAAAGTTCATATGATATTAACATAACCTAGACCAAAGAAATAGTATAATAGGATTTTGATTCTAGCCAAGGCATGATATACTATTATAGAAATGATCAGAAATTGCAGAGTAATCAGTGTGTCAATGATAAAGGATATCTGCACAAAGTACAGCTTTCGAAGGTGTCTATAAATCAGTCAAGTGGGACAACGCAGTTACCAGTCATATGAAATCTCTCAACAATGTGTGTAAGAGGTTCCTCTGGGGCTGGAACCAGGCAGCCTCTCTGGCTGACGGCAGCCACCCAGATACCGCAGGACGTCGGGATGTGAGCTGCCAGGGTGTCCTACGAGCAAATCATCTGGGTCACAGATGTTGAACCATGTCCCAGTTTGGAGACCGCAGCGGTGGAGATTCTGGCACCGTCATGAAACATTCCACCCTCATCAAAGGGCTGTAGAACACTGGCCCCAGTGGTTAACTGGGCTGTAAGCACACGCGACATTCTCTTGGCCCTCTCTGGGACTCTCGAGGATAGCAGCTGGGCCTGGCCTTCTCTGTCCCCACCGGGAATCACAAAGGCCAAGCTCAAAGGCCTGAGGCCATTTTTTAACTTCCCCCAAACCTTGCTCCCCACAACGTTGTTTTCATGAAACTGAACAAACCAGGACCAAAATGGCATCAACCTCAAGAAAAGAGACATGGTGTCTTCTGTCTGTTGTAAATATTCCTTGCCCCTCAAACTCTGAGGGGATGTCAGTGGGCTTTACGCTCCTTGCCCTAGTACAGATGGACTTTGCTGTGAAGAGGGATTAGGAAAAGTGTCCCCGGCATTCTTTGTGCCAGAGTGTCCTACGGCTTACATGGAACAAAATCATACCACGGCAGTATCTAACATGGCAATGCTGATGCGGCCTGCTGCCTCGTGCAGCTGCAAAATGTTCTCAGAGGAGAAGGAAAGAACGTGAGACTCATCATTCAGGTCCACCAAATGGATTGCTCTGGACCTTCCAGCACGGATGGGTAACAACAATGAAGTGCAGTGTCTGAGACGTGAGTAGTCAGCGCTCAGAGTCCAGAGCTGTGGGTCTGTTGTTAAATGTCTGTCCAAATGATAATACCATATAGATGTATATTTTTTTTACTTTATAAAGCAGTTTCACATTGAGACCTTGATTTCTTTTAGACCCACTTTCCTAACACATGGGCCTGGGCTTATGTGCTGTGCGTGGCCAGGAGGTGGCTCATTTAGCAGCTGTCCAGCTGCACAAAGGCAGGTCTGCCACGGGCCCACGAGGCACTCAGGCTGCAGAAAGAGGCAGGAGCTGGTGCCCGTCTCACAGGGCTGGCAAGTGTTGAGATGGAGTCGGTCATTTTCACTGTGGTTCCTTCAGCCCCGTCAAGGGTCTTTGGGAACCTATAGAGAAAGGACCTTCCCACCATGTGGCCAGCGGATCTGGGAGGACTGAGTTGAGTGGCAGAAGGAACCCTAAAGTCCTAGGCCTTCACTGACAAGTGGAGACCGAGAGGCCTGGGAAGCTTGCAGGGTGACAGACACATTCCCCTTTGGTTGTGATGGATAAGATCCACGGCTGTCACCAGCTTGTAGGCTGGGAATTGCCACCTAGGAAACACGTCAGAAATGCTGCAAGTGGCTCCAGAGGAAGTGTCCGTGCTCTGGCCCCTAGGAAGGGCGGGCCCAAGCAGGCCATGCAACAGGAGGGCGGCGTGGCCATTGCAGTGTGTCGTCAGTCCCTGCACGCCCGTGCTGTGTGTCCTCAGAATGTCCAAGCTGGACTTTTCTGTGGCAACTAATAATTGAAATGAGGGGGAAGAAGGAAATGGAATGCCCAGGGATAAAAGAGAAATCAGCCTCACCACCCTGGATTTCCAGTGTTTTTTGGTCCCATAGGATGCTACATTCCTTTGACTCTTCACTTTAAGTACGAATCACAAAGTGATTCAGAGTGACCTTTCCTTTAGCATTCTTTTTTCCTCCACTAAGGCACCTCACTTTAGCACTGTCACCCTCTTCCAGGATTAGAGAAGAACCAGGAGAGACTAGGGGGAGGGGGACAGGGCAGCGGGAGGCCGGAGCATCAGAAACCATCCTGCCGAGACTGGCGGCCACCCCACACACCGCATAGAGAACCCTAGGTTAGGACGGCACTTGCATGTGGCACCAGAGAGACTTCAGGGCATCCCAACCAAGGCAGCCTCAGGCCCAAGGGAGGGTGCGTTCACGTCGGGGTGCACAGCCCAGGGAGCAGAGAGTGGGCTCAGAGGAGCTCGCTGTCCCTGCAGGCGTCCCTCTTAGTCCACAGGCTGGCCCTGCTGTGGAGGGAGCCACTGGGTCTCCTGACACACGCCTTGTGCTTCGGGCATGACAGGCCACATCCTCACAGTGTGGATTCTCCAGGACAGCCCCTCTCCCTGTTACAGGAGGGAGACACAGTGGCTTTGGAACTTGGCCTGAGCACCTCATCTCAGGGGCTGTGGCAGCCCAGGCCTAAAGCTGCGGTGACACTCCGGGTCCTGGGTCCTGGGCATTGTGACCTCAGCTGTTCCACACACAAAGAGGTGGTCATCTTGCCCTTGCCTTGGCCTGTATGTTGCATAGGACAGTGGCCTGGCCCGGGGCTGTTGTGGGGAGCCTGGGAGGTTGAAGAACACTCTGCCCTCCTCCATCATGTCGGCCAAGAGGGCAGAACTGAAGAAAACAAACCTGGTAAAGGAGAAACCTCGCTGGGCCTCTTTGGCTGCTGCTGAAGGGGGTGGGGTGGGGGTCGGAGAATGCTCCACCGGATCTTGGCTTTTCTTTCTCGGTTCTGAGCGTAAAGTGGCCTCTCGGCCTGGAAAGGGTGTGAGATTAGTCCTGGTGTTGTGGGAAGGAAGAGGCCTCTGCCGACTCCCTCTGGGAACAGGAACACTGTGGTCCCTCGCCCTGCCACTCACAGTTCCGCGACCAACCCCGGCCTGCCCCAGGCCTGCGTCTGCCTGGCAGGTCTGACGCTCAACAGCCTTCTGAGACAAATACAGTTGTCCCCGCTCCGTCTCACAGATGATGATGCGGAGGCTCAGAGAGACTGGAGGACTTGCCCGACTCGGCACAGCTAGTGAAGAGGCTGGCTGAGATTAGAGCGGGTGTCCGCCCACCCCCAGGCCCACGCTGCTCACCCAACCCCGCTGCCACTCGCCCGGGTGTCTCCAGGGCCTTCTCCACACAGCCCCTCCAGCAGCGGGAGGGCGGCCTGCTGGACAGGCCGGCATGTGTTCTTAAAAAGAGGATGACATGACAAGATTTGAGCTGTCAGGAGTCGGGGCCAGCTGCCGGGCGGTCTGTGAGCCTGAGAACAAGCTCAGTGGGACGGGCGGGCGGGGCAGGGTGGGGAGGGTCCTCTTGCAAGGGCCGGACGATGTCCTCCCAATCCTCCTCTTTCTGCAGAGCAAGAACTACAAGGCAGTTTGCCTGGAATTGAAGCCAGAGCCGACCAAATTGAGAAGCTTTTTTGAGGCCATGCCAGCAGCCAGGCCTGAGATCCATGGAGAAGTGACCTGGAGTCAGGGTTCATTCGCTGTTTCTGGTGACCAAGACCTGCCCCAGGTGCTGGGGCTACACTGGGAGAGGAGCTCTTTGCTGCCATAGACGTTCCCACTAGTGACACATGCACAGATAGACGACAACTCAGTAGTGTTACCTGCTCTGCAGGGAATTAAGATGGGGAGATGTGACGGGTGGCAGCTGTGGGCGGCCAGGAAAGGCCTTCCTTTGAGCCGAGACTGAAGGATAAGACACCAGCCATGCAGAACCGGGAGCTTTCTAGGCAGAGGAGGGAGTACACACGGAGGCCCAAGGTGGTATGAGGTTGGTAAGGGACAGAAAGGGCTGAGGCCCAGTGGCCCAGAGGGGAGTAGGAAAGGAGGCCCAAGAGGAAGGAAAAGGATGGAAAAAACATCCGCACAGGTGGGGCCACCGCTTTCCTCTCTGCGCTGGCCCTAAGGAGGAACAGACACTCAGGGCGAGCTCTCCTGCCTCTGCAACCCCACCCGCATCTACAGTTTCCGATATTCTCTGCTTCTCTTTTCATCAGCAGACATACGACTACAAAGGAGTTAAAAAACAAGGGCTGTTTACCAAAATAGGAGTGACGCAGGAGCTAAAGGTAAGTGTGTGAGCCCAGGCGGCTTACATATATTCTCAGCCATTTCTGAGTTAGTTTTCCCCAAATCTTCAGTGTGTATTTCCTAGAAACAGGAACATTCTGTTACATATCCGCAGTATAATTATCAAAATCAGGAAACTAACATAGACACAGTATCAATCTGTGGCCTGAAATAATTCTGATTTCATCAATTGTCCCACTAATGTGCTTCATGGCAAAATAAAAACCTTTTCTGGTCTCGGAAAGAAGCCAGGATCACACATGGCCTCTAATGGTCCAGTCTCTTTACTCTCCTTTAATCTGGAGCAATTCTCAGTCTTTTTGTCTTTTGGGATATTGACATTTTTGAGGATTACAGGTCGTTTATTTTGTAGAATGACTCTTAATTTGGGTTTGTCTGACACCGGCTTGTGATTAGCTTCAGGCTGTCAAGGAAGGCAGGCAGCCGGCCTTTCCGGGCGTCCTGTGGGGCACAAACCACCCACCATCTTCACCTTCGCAGCAGTTTTCCTTCCCCTAACGAGCGTCTCTCTGCTCCTCTCTGACGATGCCTGAGGACCTTTCCTTTCCTCCTGTCCACGGTTTCCCTTCTTCCACCCAAGATATTTCTTTACTCCTCCTCTTCCCCATCTTATTTCCTCAGAATGAAATCAGGGAAGTGAGGGAAGAGCTCCAGGAAAAAATGGAGGAGATAAAACAGGTAACAAGATGAGGCTTTGCATGATATGGGGGAAAGTGTAGTTTCAAGAAAAATGTAGTTCTTAACCTTGAACAGTGAAGGAGATCAGGCATTGCATGGAAAAAGCAATCAAACCAACTCAGTTGTAATGTCCTAATGCCTAGAGTGCTAAGTGTTGGGCAGTTTAGGGTATTCATGTCTTACTTGTTTGATACCTAAAACCAAGTTTTGAGGGACTCAGGACTCCCTGAGGCATCTCACTGGTGAGGCTGGGGTGATGTAATCTTAGTGATAAAGCTGAATGAGAGGGCCTGACTTGGAGTTTGGGGCTGTCAGGGACCAATTCCGTCCTCCCTATTTACTTCCCTGCGTGGGCTGCAAAACAAGAACTCTCTTGTCTCTGTGCTACAGCCACCTGCAGCATACTCAGGAAAAAGGGGTTGATCAAGCAAGAAGGTATAATTGGAGCTGTAGTCTGAGCTCCACACACAAGCCTTGCAGTAGCCAGATCTGAGCCCAGCCCAGGCTGGTGGTGGTGACGTGATGGCACATGCACTCTGGTCCCTTCATAGACCCCTTGGGAAGAAAGTGGCTCCAACACGCCATTATTAGTCATGTCAGAAGAGCAGCTGCTTTTGCTTAAATGCCCCAAAGACACCACAACTGACTTTAATAATGTGCTCTGTGCTTTGTCAAGCTGTGCCTTTCTTTTTCATTAGATAAAGGATATAATGGACAAGGATTTTGATAAACTTCATGAATTCGTGGAAATTATGAAGGTAAGCATTACTGAGCACCTTCCATGAGCCAGTACCATATTGGAAACTGTGGAGGAGATACCAGCCCCTCCCCTCCAAGGTGCTTGTAATCTGGTAGTAGAACCCAACTCCACTGCATCAAAGAACTGCAAGCCAAATAACAGGCTGTTAGTTAATTACGGGTTTAGGGATGTGAGAAATCAATGTGGGCTGGAGTAACCGGAGAAGTCCTTATAGAGAAGGTGAGTTTTAAGTTGAGCCTTGAAGGCTGCATTGGAAGCTTAATACAAATCTAATCAAAAGCCCAATAAGATTCTTTTTTAACTAAAAAAATCACCAGGAGGATAATCTAGATTCTAGAACAGTGGTTCACAAACTTCGGTGTGTTTCAGAATCACCTGGGACATTAATAAAGAAAACAGCCCAGACTCATGTTCAGATGGTCTTGGGCCCTTGCATTTTAGACAAGTTCCCCAGGTGAAAATTTGAGAGGTATTGATGTAGAAGCAAAAACAAGTAAAAGCAAATATCCACACATTTTCTAAGAGTTGTAAGGGGGCACTACCATTATCAGATATTAAAATCCACAATCAAAACACAATTATCAAATTAGGATGATACAGCCTGAGGTTAACCAGACAAATGAATGAAATGGAATAGAAAAGCCTGTAACAGCCTCTCTGCCAGGAAGTACTGAGAATTATTTGAGAAGATTTTAAAAATCCATTTACCTAGACCCTGGCCCAGGAGAACTGAATAAAAATCTCCAGGGTGGGGCAGAGTTGCTTAAAACTCTGTAAGTGATTCTGATGCTTGGCCCTGGGCGAGAACCAAGTCCTAATATCCTTCAGTTATTGACCTTGATTGTACATTATAATTACCTGGGGAGCTTTGATCCTCCCCTCTCCCAGGATGTGCCCAGTAACAATAAAATCAGAACCTCCTAGGATGAGGTCCAGGCACCAGTAGTTTTCAGAGTTTACCCAGTGATTCCAATGTATACACAACGTTGAGAACCACAACTCTGTAACATTTAAAATATGACAAATGTGATTTTGTAATGTCAGTGAGAAGGGCAGGATTATGTAATAATGTTAAGAACACTGCTGGACTATATGAAAAAAAACAATCCAGTTAACGTTGTAAACTGAAATAGTCTATGAAGTGAATTTAAATAATAAAACCAGTAAGAGGAAATTTTAAGTAAATATTTAACTAGATATTCTAAATATAAATACAATGGAAGAAATTACAAAGGAAATACTGATATATTTAACTATATAAGATTTTTTAAAAGAATTATGACAGGCCGGGTGCGGCGGCTCACACCTGTAATCCTAGCACTCTGGGAGACTGAGGCAGGAGGATCGCTCCAGGTCAGGAGTTCGAGACCAGTCTGAGCAAGAGCGAGACCCTGTCCCTACTAAAAATAGAAAGAAATTATCTGGACAACAAAAAATATATAGAAAAAATTATCCAGGCATGGTGGTACATGCCTGTAGTCCCAGCTACTGGGGAGGCTGAGGCAGAAGGATCGCTTGATCCCAGGAGTTGGAGGTTGCTGTGAGGGAGGCTGACGCCGTGGCACTCTAGCCCAGGCAACAGAGTGAGACTCTGTCTCAAAAAAAAAAAAAAGAAAGAAAGAATTATGACAGAAAAGCACCATATACAGAATTAAAAAAAAAAGTTTGTGGAAAACAATTTTTCAAAAATATGATAAGCATAGACAAAAGGTTTTTATCCATAACATATAAACTCTCAGAAATCAATAAGAACCAAATAGGAAAATTGGAGAGCATGAACAGTCAATCCACAGAAGAGAATGTAACTAAAATCAATAAACATATTAAAAAGGTTTTGCCTCATGAATAATCAAATGCTTGCAAATAAACAATAGATCATTTTTGCATTCAAATAAGCAAAATTTTAACTTATGACAATCATAGAACAAGACAAGAATGTTCTTATACTGCTGATCAGAGTGCAAATTTGTACAAAACTGGAACATTATTAGACAATAAGTATAAAAAATCAGCCTCTTAATTTAACAATTTCACTTCTCAGAATTTAACCTATGAGAATAATCAGAAATGCCACATGAGGATATATAAAAAGATGTTCATCACAGGATTATTTACAGTAACAAAAATTTGGAAGCAACTACAATTTTCAACAGTAGGGAAATAGCCAAATAAATCATGGTATGTCCATAGAATGAAAATAAGGAATTATCAAAGACAGTATTTAGAAAGAGTGTTTATAATGAGAACTAATAAAGAAAGATAGAAGTAATATATACAGGATGAATTCACCTGGGTGAAAAAAAAAAGGTTAGTAAATGTATAGAAAAAAGACTGGAAAAAATATACCAAAGGGACTAACAGGAGTTATTTCTGGTTGAGAAATTTCTTATTTTTGATATCCGTTTGTATTGTCCAGTTTTTCTACAAAGGACCTGCATTAATTATTTCCATATTAAAATGCACACACAGAGTTTTGTTGGTGGGAGGCCTGGCACAGAGGAGGCTATTTCAGGCAGGAGAACAGCTTGATCACAGCAGGAAGCAGGAGGAAGCACGGTGTGTCGGGCCAGTGGGGGGATCCGTCATGAAGTGTGACCACGTGGGGAAACTGTGTGAAAGAAAACTGAATGGGCGCAAAGGCAGTGGATAATGAAGGCTTTCGAAAGACACGCAGACAAGCTGGACCTGGTGCTATAAGCAGTGAGAGGCCTCTGGGGATTCTCAGTCAAAGAGCATGCTGGGAGCAGCACTTCCGAAAGCTTAGCCTGGCAGGTGCTTGCAAGGTGGCCCGTGGGGAGACGGGGAGCAGGTGGGGCTGCCTGGCAGCAAGAACACCAGACAGGAGCATGCGTCCTGGCTCAAGGTGAAGAGAGCTGGACCAGGTGCAGGAAAAGGGAAAGAGTGAATCTCAAAGACGAATTGAAGGAAAAATAACAGTTCTTGGCGACTGATTCAATACGGAGAACGGAGTCTCCAGGGGCAGGCATCTGTGCGGACACCAGAGTTTCAGTCTGGATGACTAGAAGAAAGTGGCGACATTGACAAGGATACTGGGGGATAGAATTAATCTAGAAGGGAAAAGAGATCAGTTTGGAACATGATGAGTTTGAAGTATTGGTGAGACTTGTAAGAATACGGAATATTTGGACTCTGATGTTTTGGACCTACGGGGCATGGACTTCAAGGATATTTTGATTCTATTTATAAATACAAATGTTATTCAAATTTTGTACTAACATTGAAAAATGCTTTTTAAGGAGGTGTTTCTCTGAAATAATTTCTACCCAGACAGCATAATTCTTTGATCAATTTTCAGTAGTAGATCAATTAAACTGTTAACAAATCTTTCATTTTACATTAAAATTATTTTCATTGGAGTAAATTATTTTGATTTATATTTTATGATGATCAACCCAAACCTAACAAATACTGTCAATTAGAGCTTCTGCCATCATGAATTTCCATCATGTCCACTATTTCTATCCAGTTTTCCCCGGTCAAATGTTATAGATTAAACTTTGCCAAGAGTATTTTATTATTCTTTCTGTTCTTAGTAGAAAACAGATGTGATGTGTCACTTTAGCTGCTATTAGTTGCATTTCGTGTTGACCATTTCTGCCAGGAATTAGATAAAAGATGAAGCAAACACAAGCACACAGGATCTGGGTGCATGGCAGGGCTCAAAATATTAAAGTCAAAGTATCTTTGGGGTCACACAATTTGTTTTCTTGATTCCATCATTTTATAAGCATCAAACCAAGGCAAATATTGGTTTCATCCAAAGTGTGAGACCAGGTAAAGCCGTTCATGGCCTCGGACTCACCTGGAGACTTTAGAAAAGTCCCCTAATGACTCTGCCTGTGCTTTAGTCTTGCCATGGAGTGGGGAGGGGAGACAGAGAGGTGGCACATGCCATGGACACCTCATCTGCCCCTCACCCAAGCCTAGTGAGGGTCCTTGAGGAAGTAAGGTGCGGAATGTTTGCCAGAAAGACGTGGGAGAAAGGGAGTTCAGAGCCTTTCAAAATAGAGATTCTAGTTTTAAATTTTCTCTTGAAGGAAATGCAGAAAGATATGGATGAGAAAATGGATGTTTTAATAAACATACAGAAGAACAGCAAGCTGTAAGTGTAACCTGCACCCGTCTCTCCCTATCCTTAAACAATCTCCCATCACTCTGCTGACTGCCCTCGGGATCCAAGGACAGAGACTCTTCCGGAGTCATCTTGGCTCCTACTGCCCCAGTGGCTCAGAGTCAAGCCTTCCACAGCCTCCCCTGCCCTGGTTATCTCCTTGTCATATTGCAAATTGTCTCCCCAACTCTCCTCCCTGACCCCCACCCCCAGTCCACTCAGAAGAGGAACGAAGGAGCAGCAGGAACTTGGGCTGATGGGAAAGACTAACACAGACCCACAGCTCAGGCCCAGGAAAATGGATGCGGCTGATGGAGCGCCCTTTGCTCTTCACAAGAAGATGATGGCGTCACAAAAACCAGAGAAAGACCCGCCGGATTCCCACCACCAATACAGGACCTGCTGCGTAAGTGTGGTCCTGCCCAGACCCAGCCCGGTGCTGTCCGGCTTCCCCAGAGCGGGGCTGGGGCTGCCAGGGGACTGGTCCCACCCCGCTGCCCACCTTGCCCGGCAGGCCCGCGGAGCTTCCCAGGCCCGCGTGCAGGGCTGGACCCCGCGTGTGCCCGCTCCCAAGTGGCACTGCATCATTCTGTCCTTCCCTGTAGCAAGGTCTGATGAGGCACCCAGCAGGCTGGCCATCTTGGACCAGGGAAACATGATCTTTCTTGTGCCGTTTCTGTCCTCTGCAGGAGAAATGTTTGTTGTGTGCCCTAAAGAACAACTACAGTCGGGGGTAGGTAGATCCCCGCAAGATGCGACTCACCTCAATCGGGTATCTCGTTATCCCAAAGGGAGTGCGCTCCAGCCGCGTCCGCACCGAACCCCTCCTGTGGCTGTGCAGGGCGTAGGGACTGTCAGCAGACCTGCCACCCGCACAGCCACTCAGTCGTAGAGGACGTGGCACCAGGAAGGATGACTTGGGTCACCCAGCCTCGAGGCTGCCGCCCAGCTCCCGCGGTGGGGAGGGCGCCGCCCGCGGCGGGCCTGGCCTTCCTCAGGCTCCTGCCTTCTCTCCCTCCCGCAGGAAGCTTTCGCGCCAGGTCTGGGCGCCATTTTCGCCCTTGGCTTCTGGAGCTGCCTTCTGATTGGTCTGTGCCTCCGCCCCGGCGAGATGGAGCGCGTGCTTCCAACCTAGCGCGGGCCTGCCGGCAGCCGCAGGGCATCCCGGTAAGGGCTTGCCGCCCTCGCAAACGCCACCCTGCCCCAGGCCTCCACCGGAGATTAAAAAATCATCATTTAATGCTAAAAGGGATGTCACTGCTTTGAATTCTAGTCCCAAACTTGAGTGTGTGGAGTGTCACTTTATTTTTCTAAATCAGCAAATTTCAGACTGGAACCCCTCTTCCTGCTTCCTGATGGATTAGTGGGAAAGTCTATCTTAGCCATCCCAGGGACCCCCCCCCACCCCCTTCCATTCCATCAGGATCTTCAAAGCTCCCAGGTGCCAGCGGCGTGGTGTCAGGAAAGACCCCGCGGCGTGCGTGGGCCTGGGGCCTGGGTGGCGCAGGGAGCCCCGCTGGGGTCTTGTGCCTGGGTGGGACTCGGGGCCGCTGCTGCTGGAACTCAGTGCCCTCCTTGGGCTCTTGGGCTCCACCCGCCTCACCTTCTCAAGGGGCTCCTCTCCCTCCCTCCACCTCCAGTGGAGGCACTTCCCTTCAGAGGCCTCGGCCTTCACAGAGGCGGGGATAAGCCAGTGGCCTCCCAAGCTCCCACCGACCCATCGGCGCCTGCCCCAAATTCCCAAACTGAGGGAAGACGAAGCTTGACCACTAGCTTGAAATGAGAGTGAAGAAAGACGCAGAGAAAACAGTATTTCGATAAACGATCGCACCGTGGGGTGATTCTTTGGCCTCAGTGCGAGGGGGAGGGCTTAATGGGATTCCATATTTTATTTCACACGAGCTCTTTCTTGTTTCATCTCTTTGCTAAGTCGGCTGCTTCCACTTTTAGACAGGCTAATAAATAACTGGTGAAGTTCTTAATGGCTGCATAGTAATGAGCAATGTATCTGGCACTTCAGATAAATGTTTTAAAAACAGAACCCAAAACACAGCACAGGCCATGCTCCCAAGGAGCTTACAGTTTTAAAGGAGAGATGGCACTCGCGCAGGATACACATATGGACCATGTGGAAATAAAGTACAATAATCGTAAACGTGACGAAGCAGAAATGGATCAGGAATGGGGAAAGGGCGAGGTTGGGTATAGTCCTGTATTAGCTCCCTATTGCTGCTATAACAGATTATCACAAATTTAATGGCATAACACAACAAGAAATGGGTCCAAAATGGATCTTATTGGGCTAAAATCAAGGTGTCAGCACGGCTACATTCCTTCTCAAGGGGCTGGGGGGAAATCTTGCCTTTTCCAGCTTCTAGAAGCTGCCTGCTTCCTTGGCTCAGCCCCTCTGGTCTCCAAAGCCAGCAATGCCTAGCTGAGTCTTTCTCAGGCCTTATCAATCTGAAACTGACTCTTCTGCCTCCTGTTTCCACTTTAAAGGACCCTTGTGATTACATTGAGCCCGCCCGGATAATAAAAAGAATAATCTTTTTATTTTAAGGTTAGCTAATTAGCAACCTTAATTCCTTCTTCATGCAACATAACATATTCACAGGTTCAGGGACTTAGAACATGGACCGCTTTGGGGGACATAATTCCGCCTACCACAAGGGACTCCCACACCCTGTCCCCTTGACTAGCAAACCTCCAAATACTTGAGAACCCTGCACTATTCAGTTCTGTGCTGTGGTGGTTTTAAAATAGGCCCACAAATTGTTACTCCTTCGATACTCTTTCCTTTAAGAGGAACCTAATTCCTCTGCCCAGGAGTGTGGGCTAGACAGAGTGACTTGCTTCTAATGAATAGAACATGGCATGAGTGACTTGTGTTACTTCTGAGACTAAGTCGTAAAAGACAGGCTGGCTCCCATCTTGCTCTCTCGTGGACATTCATTCTGGATGAAGCCAGGTGCCGCCTGCCATGTTGTAAGGACACTCAAGCAGTCCTATGAAGAGGGCCACATGGCAAGGAACCACAGCCTCCTGGCAACAGCCATTCAAGTGAGCCATCTGGGAAGTGGATCCCCCAGCCCTGTTGAGCCTTCAGATGACAGCAGCCCTGGCTGCCATCCTGACTGCCACCTACCAAGAAGACCCTGAGCCAGAACCACGCAGTTAAGCTTCTCCCAAATTCCTGGCCTGCAGAAACTGTGAAATAATAAATGCTTGTTGTCTTTAAGTTGCTAAGTTTTTGGCGGGACACGGTGGCTCTCACCTGTACTCGTAGCATTCTGGGAGGCCGAAGCGGGAGGATTGCTTGAGATCACGAGTTCGAGACCAGCCTGAGGAAGAGAGAGACCCCATCTCTACTAAAAATAGAAAAACTTAGCCAGGCATGGTGGCAGGCACCTACAGTCCAGCTCTCCTCACTCATGTCTGGAAATACACACATGCAACTGTGTCTGTGCTCAGGTCGGCTGACGGGATGACGCCAGCTTTAGGAACTGAAGCAAGGTCACAGGGAAAGAGAGCTGCCAGGACCAGCAGAGGCACCGTCTTCCTTGTGCCAACGATGCTTCAGCTCCAATCGAGCCCTGAGGACTGGTGGTAGTGGTCTCTGCTGTCCCCATCCTTTGACCTTTTCCAAGCTCCCCAGTGCCACAGTCCCATGTCACTCAACTCATGGGCAGCAGGACAGCTTCGTGTGTTGAGGGGACAGGCTTGCCTGGCTGTCGCATATGTCCTTGGGGAAAGAGCCGGAGCCGTCATTCCTGCTGACGCTGCATGCGGGCCAGCTTTGCTGGTAGGCTGGCGCTTTTTCTGTAGAGCTCAATGTCACCTCATCTGGAACAGAATGGTGCTTACCCTTGTCTCTTCTCCGAAGAACGCTATTCCTGTCATGTACGCGGAGCCCCTTGGAGGGCCTCTCTCCCACACGGGCCCTCCTCCTTTGTGCTGCGTGTCCCTGCCTTCCTGGACATAACCAGGACCCAGCCAACGAGACCCAGGTGCGCATCCAACCACCTCGCCCGGATGGGTTTCTCCCCCTGGGGATCTGGAATTGGAGATTGGTGAGAACTCAGCTGCCCCCTAACACTGAGGACTTGGAATCGGGAGCTGGGTTGCTGTCTGACACCATTGGCCAAAGGTGTAAAGCTGGTCTGTAGGAAAAGAAGACCAGCTAGCAGAGAGAGAAGACTGGATGGAGGAGCTGAGGAAAATAGAGACTCACGCAGCCCAGAGAAGGGGCTTCAAGAGCCACTTCGCAGGTCCCAGGCCCTCCAGGTCTGGTGTTAGCTCCTGCCTTAGTTCTGTGAGATCCCCTGGATTCTTCGGCGGTATCACCCACTTCTGCTTGAGCAGAGTGGGTTTCCGTTATCAGCAAACAAACCTTAACTAAGGCCACACAGTTAGAAGAAATCTTGGAGATTGTCTGATCCAGTCTCTTCAATTACAGATGAGGATCCTGAGTCCAGAAAGGCGTGGCGAGGTGTCCTCAGTCCCACCAGCTTCGGCGAGGCCAGGGCCGTGGCCCAGGCGCTCTGACTCCCAGCCCACCCTCAGACATAGGCGCTGCAGCCCTGGGCCCTGACTCACACAGTCACATCTGGCTCCTGAACTACAGCAGTCACCAGAGACACACGCGGTGAGTCATCTGGGAGCAACTAGCAGGGCAGGGCAGAGCCCAGGAGGCCAGATGGTGCTGTCTATCCCATCCCTGCCATGGCCCTGGCACAGTGCCCACTCATGGCATCCCTACTCCCGGGTCACAGGCCACAGGCCAGCCCCAGAAGGGGTGTGGGGATGGGCCCAGGTGTCCACCACCATGGACTGGTGCCCAGTCTTTTAGACTCAACAGGTCTGATTATACCCCATTTCCATGGCAATGGGCTACCCATCGTCCTTCCTGTGGGGTGCCACCCTGACTGGCTCCAGGGACCCCGAGAGCCTGCTGCGTGCCCCCCACCCCTGCCTTCAGTGTTTCAAAGGTGATTTTCCTTCCTATGCATGTGGTCAAGGTGACTTTTGGGTGTTTCTCTCTATATTAAAACAAAATACAATCTCCTTAACTGAGGTTAGACAGCTAGTGTGGAAGCCTGTCCCCTCCCACAAAGGTGCCCCAGCAGGAGATGGAGCAGCTCTTGATAGTCAGAGGCCTGCCCATTTCATACTCTCACCTTGATATTAGCTTTTATAAGTGGTAACCAAGAAGGGTTTTGTTTTGTACAGGTGATGAGTTTGGCAGGATGTAACTCTGGTATGAGTCTAATTAGTACCATCTGTCTGAAAGCATTTTGATAATATGAATACATATCAGATACTGTAAAGACAGGAAGAAGTCACAGATGTATGTCGAGATTCAGCTATAAGGGTCCACATCAGGAGTCATTTGTGATATGTATTTGCAAATGGAAAGCGATGTAAGTGGAGAGCAATTGGTTAATTCAATTATGGTATACCCATAAAATGAAATGCTTTATTGGCATTAAAATTATATATTGTTGAAATATATTTAATGAATCAATAGATGTTAATGATAAAATATTAATTGAAAAATAGCAAATTGTAAGACACTATTAGAATATAATACTGTTATATTAGAGTACAATATAGTTTTGGTAAAAATGTGTGTGTGTACATAAAGAGGCACGCATGAACTAAAAAGACTTAAAAGAATATACACAGAATCACAACAGTGATTTTCTCTGGTTAGTAGGATTATGATGAATTTTTCTGTCATTCTTTAAGCTTATCTATGATTTCTAATGTTTCTACAATAAACACATGTTATTTGTATAATAAAACACAATAACCTTTTTTTAAAGAAGAGAAAGATGGTCGGGAAGGATCCCTAAGAACAGAGGCAAAGTCATTTGAGATCTCCTAAAGTCTTTCTCCTTTTCATTACCTAAGAGTGACCCGTGAAGTCATGGCCTGTCCAAGTGTTCATCCAGGGGAAGTGGGTGACTTAACCTTACTGAATAAATTTTACAGGACAACAAGAAGCAAAATTAAAATAGTTTTCTGTTTATAGCTATGTGTGATGCTTACTCAACATACACTCTCCTGACACTTCCCCCAGTGGTCTCTGCCCGGCTCCTCCTGCCTGCGTTATTACAATGGCCTTCAAGGGTAGGATGAGACCCCCCACAGGCTAGTCTCAGCAAGCCCAAGTTGTCATTTTAAAATGTAAGTTAGAACATGTCACTCATAAGTTCAGGACTTTCCAGTGTCTTCCCATGTCTCCAGAGCAAAATGGAAAGTCACTGGCTTGCAGGGTCTGCCCTGCTGCCCTGGCCACCTCCAGCTCACACAGCCCTGCCTGTCACTCTCTGGGCTCCTGCCACACTGGCTTCCTGGCTTTCCTTCACACATACCAGGTCCAGGCTTGCCTCAGGGCCTTTGCACTTACAGATGCTCCCTCCCTCTTCTTCATCTAGCTATGGCCAGCTCCCTCCCCTCAAAGTCACTTTCTCAGGGACACTTTCCCTGTCACTACACAGATGACAATACCCCGTCCCCAGCATTGCTTATCTGCCTTATTTTTCTCTCCAGCACTTACCACCAACTCACATGCCGTATGGTTGACTTATGTGTTTGTTGTCTAACCTTTCCTCCTAGAATGTAAGCTCCTTGAGAGCGGAGATTTTGTTTGTTGCTGCCATATCCTAGGGCCCAAGCCAGTGCCGGGCACGTAGCAGGGAGCATGCATGTTGAAAGGACACGTGAGCATCAGTGCATTTACCACGCACAAGGCTGTGCATGCTCCGTGCTAAGGGCTTCTCCTACGTTACTTGTCTCATTTAATTCTCATGAAAACCCTATGAAGTCACTCTATCATTCTATGAAGTCATTTGAACTGTCATTCTCTCCCATTTTACACAGGATGAAACAGACTCAGAGAGAAGGTAATGAAAACAGTCTGTCCGAGGTCACAGAATACATGGCAGAGTTGGAACTGGGACCCGGCGTCCTGATTTCTCTTGCTTCTCGTGGCGTGGTCCCCCGACCTGCTGCAGGGGAGTCACCTGGGAGGTGGCTGGCAGTGCAGTGTCGGGCTGTGTCCCGGCCCTACTGAATCAGAAGCTGCGCTTTAACAAGACTGCCCAGATGACTCAGTGCACCAAGTGTGAGGAGCGCTGCTCCAGCATGTGTACTCTGGTGCAGGAAAACCAGAGTCTCTCTGAACAAGGGGCTGCCGCTGTCTGAAGGTCGTTTCCTGGCCCCTTGCCCCACCCCAGGAGCCGTTCACTGTCCGCTGCTGCAACCTGGAGCAAGGCCGAGAGGGGCCTGGCGCAGACAGTGCAGCCTTTGGCTTCCTCCCGCGCCTGGGGAGCGCAGGGGAGCCGGAGTCTCTGGTGGTCAGCGGAGGTCAGCTCCGGCCCCTGTGGGGCGGCCAGTCCCATCGTGGACAGGGCTGTTGCTCCTCCTTGGAGA
Source organism: Cheirogaleus medius (assembly GCA_008086735.1). Classification (NCBI taxonomy): domain Eukaryota; kingdom Metazoa; phylum Chordata; class Mammalia; order Primates; family Cheirogaleidae; genus Cheirogaleus; species Cheirogaleus medius. The sequence goes on from VBSM01000662.1 coordinate 14,119,857, forward strand.
AAAGTTTCCTGTTAACTCAGGGAACAGCGACTGTGCCTCTGAAAGGCGTGCGAGGGAGCCCGCTTGGCGTCAGAGACGCAGCACTGGGCTGGAGTAGGGGCCACTTCCCTAGCACGTCACACTGGACCAGGGAGGCTGTCAAACAAAGACAAAACCTACTGTCGTTGGGTTATTGATGCCTGGGAGCCCCCGTGACACTCGTTTTGATCACCAGGAGCCACCTTCAGACTTGGCACTCACAGGGGAGTGGCCTGGAAGGAAACCAGAAAGCCTTCACCCCAGCCTTCCCCAAGCCCGGGAAAAGCAGGGTGCCGCGGAGGCAGGGGCGGACTACAAAGATGCGAGGGCCCGGCACCCGCCAGCCCCTGCCACTCTGCAGAGGGAAAAGCTGCCAGGTGCAAAAAAGGAAATCCCACAAGGCTGGGAGTCTGGGCCGGGTGCTACCCTGGCTTCATCTTCACAGTTTTGTGGGAGGCTCAGGGTGGCTGCCACCACTGATTTGTACCTACAGAAAAGCCCGTGGCCACCCACATAGGGATCAGTTCCAAAGAGCCACCCCAAAACCCAGTATTTGGAACTCACAATGAAGAGACTTTGTTTATTTAACCGGAGTCTGTTGAGCCCCTATTATGAGCTGGGTGCAGGGCTGGACAGTGTGTTTTCCCATAAAGTGATGCTTTGACTCTCGTTAGATTCCAAGGCTAGGCCCTCAGAAAAGCCTTTTAAGCCATTTATATAGAGAAAATTGAACTAATGACAGTATTTTCTGCTCTAGGGCCAGAGAAGATGAATAGGGGAAGGAGAGTACGGAGAAGAGGGAAGGAAGCACGGGAGAGAGGCAGGAAGAAGAAGACCCTGGGAGAGGGAGAGAAGGGGGGTTTCAGTTCCTTCCTGGTGTCTTTAAAATACTGAACCACGAAAGGCCTGGTTTTGGCATCCTCCATTCCTCTCTCTAGACTCCGACCCCGTCTCAGGACTGCGGGGGCCGCACCGCCGCTGCCTTCTCCCCGCTCCTGTGCCTGCAGCCGCCCTGCTCTGCTCGGTGTTCTAGGAGCTGCAATCCATTAAACTGACGCTCTCTTTAGAGCATCAGTTTGCAAAGACGTTTGCATCTTTTAAAGAGTATTCAAATTAACCTCTAATCGATAAGTTCCCAGGCCGCGGGCTGTTTGTCTGTGCTGGGGATGGCATTTTGGAAGCAAGGCCTGAGCGCCTGCCACGGGGCTGTCACACAGGCTCTCAAAGGAGCCGGCCGGAGCGGCCTCTGGGGGTGAGGGCCCGTATGGAGATCACTGGCAAGTAGGGATTGCAGGTCAGAGCAAGTGTCTCCAGCAGTTCTGAGTGCCTGTGACAGTGACTTCTGTGCGATTCTGTGTGTGCCCTTGGATGAGGCCGGAGAGAAAAGGTCAGTTTAGGGGAAAGGATGGACTGTAGGGCTGGATGTCAGAAAACTGCGGAGTGGGAGAAAGGGCCTCGCAGTGGCAGCGGCAGGCCGGCTCTCCAGGGGCCACCACCTGGCAGCCTCCTTGCCCAGTGCAGCTCCCCAGCATCTTGCCCCGAGCAGATGGCTGTGCCCCGAACTGCCCACACAGCAGCTCCCTGCTGCTCAGGAGACCTGCTCGGAAAGCCCTACCTCAGCAGCAGGCCGGGCTGAGGTCTGGGGGACTGGGTCTTTCCTAAAGAGCCCGCTGGCGGGAGGCGAGCAGAGAGCACAGTGGTGACGGCCCACTGCAAAGGCAGTCTCCTGCCTTGCAGCCACCACGCCGTGAGCCAGGTTGGCCCGTGGCACTTCATGCCGCCGTTCTCCATTAGAAGGAATCTCGGTCACGGTGCACGTGGCTTCCCTGCCTCACAGAGGATCTCAGTCAAGAAGCCACCTGCTTGTGGTCTTTTTGAAAAGCTCTGCTGCCTCTGCAGGAAGTGGGGCAAGGAGGGAGGAAACCCGTGTGCCTTGGTAGGGCAACAGGAAAATCTGGGTACCTGTCATGAAGAATTTAAAGCTGAGATCACCTTGCTGCTCTGGCTGCTAAAGCCCTGTCTGCCACAGGAAGCATTGCCCAGCTCTGCCTCTCACAGTCCCAGACAGCAAAACTAATCCACAGCGACAAAAGCCAAAATTATGGTTATTAGGCTGGGGATGGTGGCTCACACCTGTAACCCTAGCACTCTGGGAGGCTGAGGCGGGCGGATCATTTGAGCTCATGGGTTTAAGACCAGCCTGAGCAAGAGCGAGACCCTGTCTCTACTAAAAAAATAGAAAGAAATTAGCCGGACAACTAAAAATATATAGAAAAAATTAGCCGGGCACGGTGGTGTGTGCCTGTAGTCCCAGCTACTCGGGAGGCTAAGGCAGGAGGATCGTTTGAGCCCAGGAGTCTGAGGTTGCTGTGAGCTAGGCTGATGCCACGGCACTCTAGCCTGGGCAACAGAGTGAGACTTGGTCTCAAAAAAAAAAAAAAATTGTGGCTACTTTAGGGTGGGGGCATAACAGGGAGGGTTCTAGAGTGCTGGTATCCTAGTCTCAATTGGGCAGTGGGGATACAGGTGTGTGCTGGATGTAAAACTTCATCCAACTGAATGTGTAAAGCGGTGCAGCTGCTCTGGAAAATGGTTTGGCAGTTCCTCAAAAATTTAGCACGGAGTGACCATAGGACCAAGCAACTCCACTCCTAGGTAAAAGTCAAGAGAACTGAAAACATAGGTCCACACAAAAACGTGTACATGAATGTTCACAGCAGCATTATTTGTACTAGCTAAAAGATGGAAACAGCCCAAATGTCCATCAGCTGATGATGAATAGATAAGCAGAATGTGGCAGGGCCATGCAATGGAATATCATTCCCCCACAACAAGAAACGGAGCGCCGACGTGCTGTGACACGCATGGGCCTTGAGACATTACCCAAATGGAAGAAGCCAGTCACAAAACCCACATACTGTATGATTTCATTTATGTGAAAAGTCCAGAATAGGCAAATCCACAGAAATAGAAAGCAGATTACTGACTGCCAAGGGCTGGGGGAGGGGAAGTGGGGAATGACTGTGAAGGATATAGAATTTCTTTTGGGGGCTGATGAAATATTCTGGAATTAATTGTGTTGGGTGTACAACTCTGTGAATATGCTAAAAAACCCCACTGAATTGTATACTTGAGACGGGTGAATTTTATGGTATGTGAATTGTATCTCAAAAAAATTCATCAAGCTGTACGCACACTTACAATTTGTGCCATTTGCTTTATGTAGGTTATAACTGAACAATAATGTTTTAAAGTTTACTTTGAAAGTGAAAGTGTCACTACTCTGTTGCTCTGGCTCCTGATGTTAAAAAAAAAAAATTCCCAGTTACTGTCCCAGCAAAAGTGGCATCTCCTCCATGAAGCCTCCCTCACCCTGCTCTGAACTCCTTTAGCATTAAGCATCCACACCTGCCTCCCTACTTCAGCTTGTGCCCCAAGGGCCAGCATCATGGGCATCGCTTGGGAGCTTGTTAAATGCACAGCACCTTGGGGCCCCCAGGCCTGCTGAATCACATTCTGCATTTTAACAAGATCCCAGGTGATTCAGATGTACATTAAAGATTGAGAAGCACCACACAGAAGAGATTCTAAGCTGCTTAAGATGGTCTTTTTCTATCTCCACTTTGTATGTGCTCATAAGCATTTGTTGATTCAGTGCTCACACATGTCCATCCTGTAAGAATGCTGGGTTGTCCTAGAACTAAAGCCAGTATCTATTCTGACTTTCAGACCAGGACAGAGAGACTAAAATTTGAGAACACTTTGTTCAGATAAAAGATTAGGTAAACCCCTGACATCTGAGTGATGTCTCCAAAAGCCATTTCCCATTAAAGGGAATTAGAGCTCCTTGGAGAGATGAATAATTCTAGGTATGGGCAGAAAATGTACAAGATGAAACTTGCACACAATGTGCAAGAATTACTGGGTCATGTGTAAAGGATTCAGGAGTGAACTACAAGAGAGAGAATCTTAGTGGCCAAAATGGGTCCATTTGAGCAATAATGCAACAAATTGAAAAACATCAAATGTGTTAAAACCCATGCATTCATAATAATACTAAAAACAAAACAACATTCTAATTTTTTACTGTTGGAGGATGCTAGGAAATCAATTCATTATTTTGAAAGTGATAAATAAAGGTAGGAAATGGAACAATTATTCTGGCATCAAATAGTAGATAAATAGTGATATCTGATTCTATCGTTCCTCCTTCATTTATAAGCTGGAATATGTCTATGAAGGAGGAACGATAGAGTCAGATATCACTATTTCAAAATATCTAACGAACCAAAATATACAAGCATCGATCATCTGTAGCATCTAATATCACAGAAAGTAGCAGACATCCTATGCTTCCTGTTTGAAAAATATCCCACCCACCACTAAAATCAAACTTGAATCTGATTAAGCTCTAGATCCAAGTACCAATTTATAGGAAAGGAAGGGACAGCAAGCATGTTAAACCTCACCATAAAGAGGTCATCTGCAAAATCTAGACTGTGGACAAAGCTACAGGATAAACAACTCAGTGTCTGCAACAAATAAATTGCAAGAAAAAAAGATAGAGGAGTAACCTATAGATTAAAACAGACTAAAAAGTTGTATTTACCAGTTTCAACATCTGAATCTCATTTGGACCCTGATTCTAATTCTTTTAAAAAAATTCCTTTATGACAATTTTGAGACAATTGGGAAATTTGAATACTAGGAATTATTGTTAATTTGTTTTTTATTTCAAAATATTAATTAAGGGGGTACAAGTGTTTTTGTCACATGGATAGCTTGTATAATGCTTAAGACAGGGCTTTTGGTGTGCCCATCACCAGAATAGTGTTCACTGTACCTATTAATTTGTTTTGATGTGTGAAAGAATTATGGTGATGATATAAAAGGAGTTCCTTTTGAGTGATTTACTAAAACATTTACAGATGAAATAGTATATTGGATTTGCTTCAAAATAATACAGATGGAGTAAATTCATAGATGTGGGGATAGGGCTGGTTTGGCAGTTGTTGGGGCTGGAGGGTGGGGGGAGGTGTGTGGTGGTTCATGATACTATTCTGTCTACTTGTGTGTATGTTCAAAAGTCTCTAAAGTTCATAAAGTTAAACAAAGATGTACATATATAACAAAAATGTATATGATATGGAGCAAAGTATTGACTTTAGAAAAACATAAACAAAATGGAACAGAGTTGGAGAATCCATAACTGAGAACCATAAGATGGTCTTTCTTATCTCATCCTCAACCCACTTTCCTGTAACTAGGTTCTTGTCATGTAATAGTTTGCCTTTAGAGGTGTTCCATAAACCGAGACTCCCAATTCACAGTCCAGAGAATTAAGCAGAAACTTGAAAGTTACTAAAACCCAAGGAGAAAGAGTTAGACACAGAAATAAGTGTGGAAGATTTCAGGTCAGAAATGAGGATAGTTAAGTTCACACCAGAAGTTCACTGATTGAAGGCAGGAGGCAGGCTGCAGATGTGTTGGTGGGCTGGATGTGAAAACGATGTTTCTGTTCAGCATCCTCCCTAACAGAACCAAGTGCTAGCACTGCGGTCCTCAGCCCCACTCTGCACGTTAGAATCACCTGGGGAGTTCTGGAAATATATGGATGCACAGGCCCACCCTAATGAATTAAATCAAGGTCTCTGCAGGAGGCTGGGCTGTCAGTATTTGCGAATGCTCCCCAGGCGATTCCACACCGCAACAGAGTTGGGACTCACGGTGTTAAGGCAGCAAGCTTGGGATTTAAGCTGACCTGCTCACATTTAAACACAGCTGGAGAATGGAGCTGGGAAATGGTGGCAGCCTCTGCTGGGTAAATGATGAGTCCATAGGTGAGACATTGGGTGTCTCCTTCATTCCGTTTGCTGTGAGTCATTGGGGCATTTGGGGTCATTGTGTCCAACCTGAATCACTTCTCTCTGGGTCTCTGGGGTGAGGTTAAGGTCCTAGCAGGGGTCCTCAAACTACAGCCCTCGGGCCACATGCAGCCCGCCGAGGACATTTATCTGGCCCGCCAGGTGTTTTTGCCTGTTTTGTTTTTTTACTTCAAAATAAGATATGTGCAGGGTGCATAGGAATTTGTTCATAGTTTTTTTTTTAAACTATAGTCCGGCCCTCCAACGGTCTGAGGGACAGTGAACTGGCCCCCTGTTTAAAAAGTTTGAGGACCCCTGTGTGGGCCAAAGGTTGGCTTCTTTGGACGGAGCCAAAGCAGCTAGCTCCTGTGGCTGCAGGTTCCAGCAAGTCCGTACCAAGTCCCAAGGATAAACAGCTGGCCAGCAGAAGACACAGTCTGGATGAAGCTGGGAGGGAAAGGTTGCGGGGTGCGGGAAGATTGACCTCCTGCTGCATGCCGGGCTGTGAGTCAACCCAAAGTAACTAACACCCAGCGCTGAACAGGCAGTGCCAAGCCCAGATTCCATCTCCACGGCAATGAAATCCCTCCCACAGGACCTGCGCTAGTGCTGAACAGGGACTTTTGTCAGTGCCACAGCAGAAAGTTGAACTGGCTAATTGGCAGGGAACAGAGAGATTTAAACCAAACATGTCAAGAGCCACTGATCCCTGGTAACTGCGTGGGGATGGGCGGGAATGGGGAGACACAGTTTCTAAGCAGTCACGACACCTCATGGGAAAGTGTGATTCAGGTTTCCCAAATTCCACTCTCAGGTATTAGCTGCGGCTCAGAGCAAGGCCCCCTCCCTGCGACTTCCTCACGAAGTGGGCAGGAGGGATGGACATCTCAGAGCTGGGTTGAGTGTTACCTGGCCTCCGTGCTGGTCTAGCAGGAGCCTGTCACTTGCAGGCCATCTTGGCCCAGAGGGAAGGCACCCACCTCACACACAAGGTCTGTGACTAAGCTGGCCTTGCACCTCGCCCTCCTGCTCTGGGTGTGACCCCACCCTGTGACCTTCCTTTTGCCTCAGCCCCACCGGCTTTGCCTGCTCTGACCACTGCCAGCTGAGCGTTACTCCTGACTCCCTGGCCCTCTCAGGTGTGGCCTCGGGCCCTCCCTGCTCTGACTCTGGCCCCAGAAGTCCTGGCCTCACCTCCCTGCTGCCAGATAATGATGAGGCAGGGATCTGTAACCACTCAACTAACCAGTGTAAGGCCCTCAAAGAGCTTCAAGAGAGACACGTTTAGGAGGCAGGACCCATATGAGGAGGACGCGGGTGTGAGGTAAGGACAGGCCTGATAATGCTTTGGGAGTGAGCAGTGGTGGGCCGGGCAGCTGGGTGTGTGGGTCAGGAGAAGAGGCAGGAGCGAGCGGGCACTGAGGACCCTCGTGGGCAGGGTGACACCACAAATGTTTAACCACCAGCTCTGACCCACCAGAACCCGGCAGTGCTGGCCGTGCCAGGTGTAATCCTTCGTTGCTGGATTGTGGGAACAACTGAGGAGCCCTAGGAAAGGACCAGGGTGATGATGGGCAGGTAGGGGCTCAGGGCAACATCTGTGTACCAACCAGTATAGAAGTAGTTCAATATTTTAATCCCCACAAATAAGGACCCCAAACAGCCTGCACTGATGGCATCTCTGCCATGCCCATGGGGTGGGGCAGTCACCTAGCCTCACACCCCTGCCATGAGATGTGAGCTCAGCACTCAGACACTCGGGGACAAGCTCCAGCTGTCTGCAGGACGGCAGCGTCATGAGTCAGACGCTGCCGGTTTTGCTTCCTTCCTGGGAAGGACGGTATGTCCCAGCGCGGGTGGAGTGCCCTCAGACACCACAGCCGCAGGAAGAGCTGCGAGGCTCTCTCCTGGCCCAGCCATGCCCAGCATAGCCCGGGCCTCCGAAGTTAGCGCAGAGCCCCTCGCGCTCTCTGTTTCTGAGCCGCTCGGCCTCCCTCGTGACTGACTCCAGTCTCTGTTGGTCTTGCGAAGTCGGAAGAAATCCCAGTGGTGACGAGAGTATAAACCAAGACTTGTCAAACCTCATTTACAGGCAGAAAAATCAAAGGACCGTCACTGGGACATGACGGTTGTTGTAGCCTTTGTGAGCGGTCTGGGTCTGGCCGGGAGAGGAGCCTCCCTCTCTGTGGGGCGCCGGGCTCCGGAGGCTCCGCAAGGGTCGGGCGAGGGTTCCACAGGCCAGGACCCTCACCTTCAGGGACCCCAGCCAGAAGGAGATCCCAAACTCTGGAACTCAGAGGGACATGTCAGCCGAACACTCAGCACAGTCACGGCAGCGAGAGTTCTGCCTGGAACACACAGAGGCTGACCAGGCCGACTTGGGCAGGAAAGGGACTTTCTGAGTGGGGATGGGGACACACAGAGCAGCGTCAGCCGGAAGGCGCTGGGGAAATGGCCAGGTCCCAAGGCAGGCTGGCAGCAGGAGCTGCCGGTGAGGCCAAGCTGTGGCACGCGATGATTAGGAAACCGCCCCTGGGACTGCTGCCACTGGACACGGAAGGCTGTTCTCACAGAGGGTCTTTCGGCCTGGCCGCCATGGCCAAAAACACGTTCTCTTCTGTCCCTGCGCTTTTGCCTTCAAAGCCCTGCTGGGCTGGGCTAGGATAGGAAGACTGAAAGCTCTGCAAGTGTCGGGGAGAAACGGGACACCTGGGTCCTTCAACCTCCAGAGGGGCTGATGGATTCCGCCTCTTGCCAAGACTCACTCGCGGAGGACCCCTCCAAAAAGGAAGGGTGCTGGAGCTGGGCAGCCGGAACAAACAAAGCAGTAGCAACAAATGCCCATTATATACGAGGGAAGCAATCTTGTTGATGGAAACAGTGGAATGATCTAGTCTTGTCTTTAAACTTAGGAAATATCCAAATTAATGACATCACAGGAATAAGAGAGCAAAAGGCTTTGTGGGCACATCCTCCTTTTCCACATGGGGCCACAGCCAAATTAAACATATGTAAGTGCGGGGCGGAGGTAGATGAGGACCTATGCTCTTAAGAACGTCTCAATTCTTCACACCTGTAATCCTAGCACTCTGGGAGGCCAAGGCAGGCGGATCGTTTCAGTTCAGAAGTTCGAGATCAGCCTGAGCAAGAGCGAGACCCCATCTCTACTAAAAATAGAAAGACATTAATAGGCCAACTAAACATATATAGAAAAAATTAGCCGGGCATGGTGGCGCATGCCTGT